>BSBM01000348.1:2865000-3100000 GCA_027924585.1 Larix kaempferi
GAGGATTAGGTTTAGGGGGAGAGTGGATCATGGTTAAGGAGATAGAGAGAGAGGGGGGATGGGAAAGAGGGGGCTTAGGAAGAGATGGGAGGAGTGAGAGGGAGAGTGTTGGTTGTGGAGCTTGATCTTCCAGTCTCATAGATGATGTTGTTTCAGTTGTATTTGTACCCCAGGTTTGGTTATGATCCCGACATAAAATTTTATTGTGGGATACCAACACCATAATAAACACAATCAAAACTACATTTTAGATTACTAAACAAATGCACGCACACGCTATTAGCGCATGCGTGCTTTTAGTGCATGCACGTGTATTTAAAACAACGCGTACACGCCATTTAATTTTCTAAATTTTGGCGGTCAATTCCTTTCCCACCAACGTGGTGGATGAATTGGCCGCTTTGGTTTTAGGTTCGGGTTGCCAAACAAGTGTCTTGGACTGTGTTATAACAAAATACATCTTATTCTATAACTTCTTCTGTTTCGAGCATGATTCTGCGTATGCTACACTTGTCCACTGTTAATGAAATTGCACACACTTGTAGAACTATGTGTGTAGATTCCGAATATGTAATTTTTTATTAAAACTATTATTTGTTCCTATTTTTTAGTTAATTTCAATTGCACTAACGTCAATCTTACACAAAGAGTAGGTTATTTCTTCTGTCTATAACTTTTTATTGGCTCACCTATTTTGAAAACGGAAAAGAACCCACACAAGTACACACAAAAACATACATCCAAAAAAAAAAAATTGTTGATTGATTAGGTTAAGACCATGATATCGAGGGCTAACGCTCGGCCTAATCATTTTAGGGATGGGTTGACTTCCTTAATTAAAAAAAATTAAAATTAACATAAATAAATATGGAAAAATAATTCCGCACTAGAATGGCCTGTTATCTACAACTGTATATAATTTTTTTAACAAAAATCCACCATTTGAATACCGAACCAGAGGGCTAACAAAAACATATTCATTATATTTTCTTTAAAAGATAACATACCAACCTTAGGAGAGCCCAATTTTTTGGGAGTTATACTTAATTTCCATAAATAATATTTATATATTCCAGAAGGTAATCCGATTTTCTACGTTTGATCTTCTTGCGCCATATTCCAAAAAGTTGTGTAGGTAGCTCTAATATTGCTTTTTGACGTTCAGATTTTTGTTTTTCCAGAAGTCCATTGTGACTAACGTGTCACGAGTGGCCAACATTAGCTTGCACCAGCCCATAAATATTATTAAGAGATAAAAACACATTTAATCTTTATGATCAATATAAAGTAATTTTAGATCAAGTTACTCAAATTCAAATCCAATTGTTTGATTTCATTCATTAATACATATTTTTTCTAAATGTGAATCAAAATCATTGATTATGTTAATCCATCAAAATACTCATTTGATTCATTATGAGCACAAAAGATCAAGATTTCATGATATTGTTACAAAATGAAATGAATACAATTAATAGGAACCAAAAAGTGACTTGAATAAGATCAAAAGGTATACGCAAGCACCTTCAAATAGACCGAAAACCTCAAAGTCAAATGACAATGATTGGTCAAACCACCTTTCTTAATTTCATGAAAATCAAGGGTCCAAAAGAAGATCAGAGAAAGTAAATCATGAAATCATCTACGAGATCAAGCAAGATAAGAAGAAAGAAAGCCAAAAGCTAATATTTACAAAATTTGCATGGGATTCCCTTTATTTAGCACAAATCAAGGGGAGTTGTTGGGGACGCCAACAGAATGGTGATTCTTCTTTTGCTTCATCTCTTATCTTAGAGTGAAAATGATTTATAAAAACCCTTGCAACAAATTTTTCTTCCTTCATCAAATTCTTTATTACACTCCTAAAAAATCTATTGGATATCTAATGGCCAATTTTCTTCAACATGATGCCTTAAAATGTCTTAAACTCATCTTGTCAAATTTACTTCGCCAGTGGTTCTTAATTGATTTTCACCAAATATATGAATCTTTGGTAGAAAGCATCTAAACTTATCCATATGTGAATGCATGCAACCTATTTATGAATATAATATGTGTACTGTTGGTTTTAGGAAAAAATATTAGATTATTCAACAATGATGCTAAAAAAATGTTGGGCTACATAATTATATAAATATATTTTAAACTATACAACTTACTTTAAATTGTTAACCCAAGGATTACGCAAACTTATAAGGTTTTGTGCAATGTATACACAAACTACATAAGTTTAATCTAATCCAAAAATGGAAACAATGTTATAGAATGATGAATGAACAACTACATGTAGCTCATTCTATTTCACTTCCCATATAATAAAGTAATGAATTCATATTCCATCTTGTGGAATACTCAGGAAAACAAAATCTCAATAAAATATTATCCCTCTTTTTTAAGAAAATGTTACATATAAAAGAGGGCATAACTCTATCTTTTGAACACCACCAGGACTAGTATCCATCAATAAAATAGAAATAGAGTAAAAAATGAGGACCCTATATCTACCATGTAAGTGTATATAATTTATGAAAGGATTACTAATGCAATCTATAAGATCCTTAATTGACGGATGTTGTATACATAATTGTGTATTTTTAATCACAACTGAGTTAAGACGATTATTCTCTCTCCTTTATGAGTTTGAGTTTTCAAAATAAAAATGAAACTTTGGAGGGATTGCATATGCTTTAAGAGTTAACTGATGTCTCCTAGAAGTGATAGTCTCGTAATAATCTTAATCGATGAGGGGATGAAATATCTTGAATTTCTCATATGCTATCAATTGATTGAGATGTGTTGGATATTGAACATGGTCAATAATATAAGGGTCAAATAATCTCTTATTGAATTTTCATGGATTAATTCAAAAGTTCTCAATCATTGCCACATTTTTTATTTTTTCTTTCCAAGCCACATTAATCCAGGCAATGAAAGTCACAAATGAACTCAAAATTTCTTAAGATACTAGACATGAAATTAAGAAAATCATACTCATTGAAATAAGAATTTTTCAATATAATTTAGTTGGTCATTAAAAAAGGAGTGTCTAGGAATGACTTAGGTTTATGAGGAAAATACATCAAACTTATGATAGCTTGATAGAAAATATATGGAATAAGTTTGATAGAAAATATATGGAAATATAATGGATTATCATTCCCATTACATTTTGACAACAATGTGGCCTTAGGGCACCCCTCCTGTAAACTACTCATTAAAATGTGGATTCCAACTCCTTTCACATTACAATGATGACATGTAGTGGACCTACCTCTTATTAGCAAGTCAATGTAATGACCATTGCTTCTGCCATAGTCTAACAACAAGGTGGTTGTGAGGGACCATGTGAGATGGAGAAGGGGGAGTGGTAGGTGAGTAGAGGTAGAATGAGAGGAGTAGGGGAGGAGAGGGAAAAGGGGGACGAGAGGAGGGGGAGCTATAGGGAAAAGGGAAGAAGGAGGAGGGGAGGAGGGGGAGGAGGGGGTATTGTGGAAAGGATTTGAGGTACGAAAAAGGGAGGAATATTTATTTTTTAAATTTGATGTTTTTTGGAAGGTAATTTAATTTGTTTACTAATTGTTTTTTTTTAAATTTGTTTTTAAGGTTTAATTTTCTCAATGTTTTTGTCTTTTTTTTTCAAAGTTATGTTTTTTATTTGTTTAAAAAAAGTGTTTTCAAAATTATTTTGTCTTTAATTATGGGGATGAGTGGGAATGAAATAGTGAGGAGGGGCATGAAATGGGAGATACACATATGAGAGGGTGTTGAGGTTGGTGGGGGTCCCCTATTTGATGATTATATCATGGCTAGAAAGTAAAGGGTGGATAATGGGGCATGGGGAAATACTCATTTTCTCATCCAATTAATCTTGTAAACGTTGTTTAAATTACATTGGGTTACATTTGCTTGTTATATCATGGCCCATGTTATTGATTATGCTAATGTATTTCACATATTATATGCATTTGCTTGTATTTGTTGTTGAGACTAATCTGCAGGGTCAAGTGTAGAGATTGAAAGCTCAATGGGGATCTACTTCGAACATCCGGTTGAAGGTTGTTCTTACTATCCATATCTTAGCATTTTCATTTATATAATATTGTTTTGAGAATTGAGTTGATTTCTAGCAGTCAACTGTCTGTTGTGGTCTGCCCTGAGCCATATGAAGTTTTTCTTCGTAACACAAACCAAGGCATATTATAAATATGACAGTCACATGAAGCTCAAGCATCATAATAAGACACACGCACTATTCCACCAGTCAGTTGGATTGTATTTTTTACAAGGGTCATATTGAGAATCCAAAAAGAGGCAATTCAATTTGATTTAATTGAACATATTGTTACATACATAAAATAATATTTAAATATATTAAAACATTCCTAATACTAAATTAACTAATTAATTAATTGTAACATTAAATGAAAGGTTGCATTCCTTCACATTTAGTCATGAGAGGACTATTTAAAAGTCCCATTATGTACTCTAAAAAGTCACCTTTCGTATTATCAATTATATATTTATTTATAGAAAAGCATAGCATTTTTATTTCAACTATCATGTGTTGAGATCTCAATCATCAAGTAGACCATTTAGCCAATGATGCCTCTTATTTGGAGGTAGGAAAGATGAGACAAAAATTGGGATCATGATATCATCTATCCCTTAACATATAGTTTGATGATCAATGCAACATTTATTAAGCTCTCCACAACCAATGCTAAATGGAATTTCAAATTTAATAGGATAGGAAAAGACTTAATGTTTTTAACAACCTTGGTACGTTTGCACACTTTGAGTTCAATGGCAGATAAAACTCTTATAATTTTATATATCAAAGTGATGGATGAAGGTGGGATAATTCTAGAGTGTGACTTGGACACTTTCCCCTTTGGTCTCTAACACTCTCTAGAGCTTGAAGTGTATCATGCTACACATGAATTGTCTTAGTGAATTAGAGTCAGTCTCAACAAAATAGGGTGGGTCACAAAGCTTCTTTATTGCATAGATTTAGAGTGGGGCATATTCTCAGTGTCAATATGAGCATGTATTGATGGGCTCTAAACCATTATTCAATGACAATTTGAAAATTCTAGATACTGGATAATCATAATCATGTGGATTGTTTTCCTTTTTGTGATATTTTAGATATCTTTCAAGTCCCGAGGAGGCATGAGAATTTGAAAATTCTAGATACTGGATGATCATAATCATGTGGATTGTTTTCCTTTTTGTGATATTTTAGATATCTTTCAAGTCCCGAGGAGGCATGAGAGCCTCATGGATGACAATAAGAAATCCATCTTCAATGTAACAAATCGAATGTTCTCTCAAGAAGAGGTCCAAAATATTGGGCATGTAGAAATTATGGAAATAGTGACTTAGCAAAAAATACAAATTGAGAAATTAGAGGTGAGTGCAACAAATTACACAAATTAGTTATGCATTTGGAAAGGAACTTAAAATCAATAGTTTCTCTTCAAAGAATGTTAATTGTACCAGTTCGCAAAAGAGGAAGAATCAATCCAACAAGTTCTTGGGCTTGTGGATATGGAATGCATGGAACCGAAAATCAAGTCACCTCCATAGGACCCAAGTGAAGCTCGTAGTGAACATGTCGTTCTTTAACTCCAATTTCTTTCAAAGGCTGAACTATTGGCTCGCTCTTGGGAACTGGAGAGCCGGTGAAACATGAGCCTTGAGACACATACTCTGTGAGGAAATGACACATCGTTTGATAGAGAGAAGGACCAACTCACTAAGCCTAGTTCCTAAATCCATAACAATTTCTCAGCTACTGATTTCGAGCCTTTGTTTCAAGATCATTACGATGCAAGCCAAAGAGTAAGTTGAGTATTTATTTTGAATACTAATATGAGTGGCTTCAAAGAAGAGAAAATCCGGTTTTGAATGCCATTTTGTTGGCCTTGCACGAAGGCATCCAAACTTCTCTGGCATCGTTGAACAACCGTTTATTTGGATACATGCCACACCAACTTCAGTCTTTCAGATGATTTCAAACTTACCTACTCTCATATATAAGGTGGTGTTTTCATAAAGTTATGAAATAAATTCTAAGATGACTTGGACCTTAGCTATTTCTAGATAGAAGGTGTCATTTTAATCAATTTTTGAAATAGATTTTGATGTAAAAAATAATTGTATGTATAATGAGTGAGAAACCATTAAAGAGACACCATTGTGCACAATTTCGCATGGTGTTTATTGTTCATAATCCAGTTCAATACAAAGTTGCACAAATAAGCCATGAAGTTATGGTTTAAATATTTTTGGATAGACTGTAATTCTGTTTTATAAAACCCCAGCTAAAGGAATGTCATTAATATTTTATGAAGATGTTGTGATTATAAGTATAAATGGAAACACATCATTTTACACTTCGCGAAGAGGAGTAATCTAGCTCACAACTTCTACCTCAAGTCAGTTCCAATATAGTAAAAACAAAGGTATCAGACTATCATTGTCCGAGCCATACAGGGATTCCCTACGAATAGACAAACCCTTGTACCATGAAGAGTTAACAAGAAAATGAAGCTTCTTGACCAAGTGGAAGATCAAAACCCTCGCTTCACCATTCTCAAGAGTTGGTACGATATCAAAACCCTCGGTTTACGTGGTGATCGATCCTCCATCAAGCAACTACTTACAAACTAGCACCATGTGATGAGAGCGCATATGAGTACACCTGTAACAATTGAATTAAATAGTTTAGGCACGAGCCCAAGTAAGCTCTTACCCCACGACATGATATCCAACGAGGATTCGCATTAGGCAATGAGGTGTGACTTAGTTTAATAAATACATGAAGGGATAACCTCGGGAAAAGGACAAATAAGGATTGCAATATAGAGATTGGTCAGAAGCATAAGCTGTTTAAAAAACTTAGGATAAAATTTATCAGTTTTTGTGAAGACTAATGCAAATAACGATAAGCCGATTTCTATAGTCCCTGCTGCTTGGCACACTGGGTAGGGACTAAAAAATGAATAAAAATATTTTATTATAAGATATTAAGATTTTCTTTTCAAATACTTACAAAATACAAATTTGTCATTTTAACATATATTCACTAATAAGTCACTTGAAAAAAGATAATGAATATGAAAATATTTTAAAATGATTAATTTTAAACTAGGTATATGTTTTAAACAATCATGACCAAAATATCATCTATTTTTGGTCATTTTTATGGGGGAATCTTAAGATAATCTTAGAAAGTATAGAATAACATCTCAACATAGATGGTGTTTTTAGATAAGTATAAGATAAGGTAGATGGTGTTTTTAGAAAAGTAAACCATAATTTGTGACTCAACATACTATAAACATTTGATACAAATGATAAGAAGTATCTAGAAAACCACCTTTTGTGTTAGGATATTTACACACATAGAAGTTAGTTAAGATCAACTTGGTCTAAAGTGTCTTTAGGTAAAGGTGTTTCTTTAGTATGCATTTGTACTTATATAATCCGATGGTCATGACATGTTCTAAACATAGAGTGATCTAATGATTCATATTCACCTTGATCTTAATGGATATTGATCTGTGGCTTAACACCTGATTGCTCCATGATCTCTGTTTAAAGAGCATTGAGGATCATTTTCTTGATGATCGATTGTGAGAAAATTATATGTAAAATATTTTTAATTTTGCATTAATTTATATTGCCTCAAGTGGTTATTTGGCTAAGGTTGGGAATTATTTTGCTCTCTAAGGGTTTTAACCATGCAAAACATCGGTTATTTATTTGTGATGTGTTTGTGTGAGAAGTTGCTTAAGGTGTTTGACCTTTGTGGAAAATTTACTGTGCATTAGTTGAACATAGTATTAGGGCACTTATGAAGATTCGTTTCCATTTTTTATTGATATCTTGAATTGGTGTAGCTGTGTGCATCTGCTAGGAACCCATGTAAACCCTTCTATTTACTTTGTTAGTATATTGTTGTTGGACGCATATGCTTTGTAAGTCATCCTGTAGTGTTTGTTGATCCATAGTTTATATTATTGTTGTTGGACGCATATGCTTTGTAAGTCGTCCCATAGTAATTGTTGATCCATATTTTGTATTGGCCGATGGTTTGTATTGACACATTGTATTGACCCATGGTATTGGCGCCTAGAATTAGTATATAATTTTGTGTTGAGACCAATGAAGGTACCGTGAAATTATTGTATTGAGTTTGCTCAAAGGAGGTTGCCCCCTCGAAGTGTCCTACGATCAATATAAAAGTGATTTTGAGTTCTGTTAATTCTGCTATCTTGTGTGTTTTCATTAATTAAATATTGCAGGTTCTTCACATCTGGTATCAGAGCACTTTCTTGGGCTTGCTGGGTGAAATTTTAGCCAAATTTGTTTTTTCGCATATGTTGCAACTTCGGATCTGGGAATAATCCCTATCCGCTTAACTGTGGGAAGTACTTGGGCATAAGCCCTAAAATTCATTGTGAGGAGTACCACAGGAACCCCAAAGTAGTTGGCCAATTGATAGGACCTGTCAACGAAAAGGGCAACGATCCCTACCTGATTGACTAGTTTCCACCCATGAGGTAAACCAGGAGCTGTCGTTTGTGGTAAAGCGGTTATCAGTTTTACCTGAGATGTGGAGTGAGGGGTACTACCCTAATATGCAAGCCGTTATATAGCATTGATGGCCGAGTGAAACCCTGGAACTGTTAGGAAGCTGCACATACCTGGGGTTCATATCTATTTTTAGCCGAACTATTGTCGATCACTGCCGCACCATTTCAAATCTATTTCATATCCATCCGTTTTCGATCCAGTCGGTGCCTCTTCAGATCCCTCTGTTTCTGATCACTTCCGCGCCATTGCAGATCTATCTGTTTCAGATCCCTTTCACGCCGTTGCAGATCCATTCCTGAAAAAAAATAAAAATAAAAAAAAATCTATTTTTTGGCCATATCTCCCTTGTTTTTACTCCGTTTCCCTTGAAACTTCCCTGACACCCCGGTAATCCCATTATGCATATTTCATTCCTGAGGACCCTATCCCAAATTCCACTTCCCAAAGCCCGAAATCCCACATTTGTCTATTTGTAGGGTTTGCCATAACTTCTTCGGATTTCACCCAATCGCCTTCAAATTTTACCACCGAGTTCCTTTCTTAATTCTGCTTCTTTGTCCCTCTCTGCCAAATTTTCTCATTCTTTTAGTCTGCTTCTGAAATCCCTATTTTTTGCTTCCCTGTCCATCAGAAAGTGTCCAAAACCTACTCAAACCCCAATTACCCCTCCAAGTTTTTCCCAAATCCAAATTTCCCTTTACTAAATAAGCTTTTGTTTGTGTTTTTCTATCCATTAAAAAAAAAAATCCTGGTTATGGTTGTCACCCGCGCAGGAGCAACAACCATGGAGGAAGCACTTGCAGTCATCCAAACCAAACTCCAAGATCTGGATGAAAAATTTCTCAGCCTCCATCTTCAGCATTCGGCCATGAACAATAACCGATAACACGAATCTTCGACAGCCCATGGGTTCTCTTCTTCCAGCAATTTCTGTGGTCTGTAGCTTGAATTTCCTTGCTTTAATGGTACTGATCCAACTAGATGGATCTATCGTGCAGAACAATAATTGAATATGCATAATACTTTTGATGTCCAAAAAGTTTCGCTTGCATCCTTTCATTTGGAACAGGAAGCCCTTCAATGGTACCGTTGGTACATCAAGGCTCATGACAAGCCAAAATGGACATATTTTTGCCAACTCCTTTTGCAACAATTTGGTCCTAGTGCTTTTGATGACTTCACTGGAGCACTCACTAACCTTCGTAAAAGTGGCACTATGAGAGAGTATTAGACAGAATTTGAGAAACTAGTCAATCACACAGAAGGATTGTTTGATGAATTCTACAGGAGTTGTTTTATCAGTGGTCTTAAGGATGAAATCTGGTTAGAGGTTAAAAGGTTCTGTCCCAACACAATGATGGAAGTCCTAGGGCTAGCTAAGTTGGTAGAAGACAAGATTGCAGTCCAACAATGCTCCAAACCCACTTTTGTTCCCTTCCGAAATATGGGTTCTCAACGACCTCCCATCCCGCCAGCTCCTCGACCAACTTCTATCAAGCATTTGTCTGAAACATATATGCAGGCACGTAGAGAAAAAGGGCTTTGTTATAATTGTGATGAGAAATTCACCCAGGGACATAGATGTGTTCAACAAAAGCTCTATCTCTTAGATATGGATTCTCCGCCTGCCTCTACAATTGGTCAAGAAACTCTAGATACAATGGATGATCAGGTCGACATTTAGGAGCCTCCTATTGACCCCCCATCTCAGGATGAACAACCAGAGATATCTCTCCATGCTTTATCCGGTGTCACCACCCCCCAAACAATTCAGGTCAGGGGTTATTTCAAGATGCTTCCTCTTACAATACTCATTGATTCTGGTAGTACTCATAACTTCATTGACCCTCGGATCGCCAAACATGCTGATTGTTTTGTCCATCCTTGCTCCAACTTTGAAGTCATGTTTTCCGATGGGGGCACCTTACCTTGCAAGGGGAAGTGTCACAATGTGTGTATCTCTCTAGAAGATTATAACCTGCGCTCTGGCATGTTTTCCTTGTCCCTAGGCGGATGTGATGTGGTTTTGGGCGTTTAATGGTTACGCACACTTGGCCCCATCTTATGGGATTTTGCTGAACTTTGGATGCAGTTTTCAGTCAATAAGAAACAACACAAATTTAAGGGCTTACAAGAAGGGTCTCTCCGCATCATCAGTTCACATCGCCTGGAAAATATCCTTAAGCAGAATTCACATGGTGTCATCGCTCAACTCTATTCCATTCAGATGCACCCATCAACGGTCTCCCCTAATTCCTTGGATAAATATGCAGGTGTCCTTGCTGAACCAGTGGGCTTGTCTCCTTCAAGAGACCTTTCCGGTATGAATTTAGCGGCATCTACATATCAGAAGGAAATGATGGCTATTTTGCATGCAGTACAGAAGTGGCAACCATACTTATCAGGGAATTATTTCTGCATCAAGACTGATCTCCAGAGTCTGGAAAATTTTATGGAACAATGGGTCTCCTCCCCAGCACACCTGAAATGGGTTATCCAACTCATGGGTTATGCCTATGTGATCACTTACAAGAAGGGTAAGGACAATATGGTGACAGATGCTCCTTCTCGTACCTTTGATGACCCAGTTTCTCTTACAGTTATTTCTCTGTTTGTTCCAAATTGGTTGCAATCTGTTCAACATGGCTATCTCTTCAATGAACTCCATGCTTCTTCATCAACAGGGCACTCTGGGTTCCTCAAAATGTATGACCGGGAACAATGTAACTTCTTTTGGCATGGACTGAAAATGACAATTCAACAAATGGTGGTTGATTGTGATACTTTCCAAGTCAACAAGGGTGAAACGACACTCCCTTTGGGACTGCTCGAACCCTTTCCCATCCCTACACAGATGTGGACAGTTATTTCTATGGGTTTCCTAGAAGCACTCCAGTGGTACAATACCACATATAAAAGGAAACCATATATATGAAGCATTTTATGGATAGGCACCGCCGGTTCTTCTTCCATACATGCTCAATAGCTCCCCAGTTTAGGCAATTGACTCAGTTCTTGGAAACCGCGATCAGATTCTTCTCATTCTGCAGGACAATCTTCACATGGCAAGAATTCGACTGAAACAACAAGTCGATCAACACCATTCTGAACGCACTTTTCATGCAGCTGATATGGTCCTTCTTCATCTACAACCTTCCAAGCAATCCTCTGTGAAACTCAAAAGGCGTCAATGGGCTGGAATGCAACTCGAGGATGCTACAGGGGAACCACTCCTTCAGATTCTGCATCAATTTCCACATCTAAAGCTTTGAGGACAAAGCTTTTTCTAAGGGAGAGGGGATGTTAGGAACCCATGTCAACCCTTCTATTTACTTTGTTAGTATATTGTTGTTGGACGCATATGCTTTGTAAGTTGTCCCGTAGTATTTCTTGATCCATAGTTTGTATTATTGTTGTTGGACGCATATGCTTTATAAGTCGTCCCGTAGTAATTGTTGATCCATATTTTGTATTGGCCCATGGTTTGTATTGACCCATGGTATTGGTGCCTAGACTTAGTATATGATTTTGTATTCAGACCAATGAAGGTACTGTGAAATTATTGTATTGATCTTGCTCAAAGGAGGTTGCCCCCTCGAAGTGGCCTGCGATCAATATAAAAGTGATTATGAGTTCTGTTATTTATGCTATCTTGTGTGTTTTCATTAATTAAATATTGCAGGTTCTTCACAGCATCAAATTATTTCTAGATTCTACCATTTTTGTGTATTTCTGGGATGAAAGAGATGCCCATTGCATCTAGAGCATTGATTTCAGTTAGAAATTATTTTCAATTCACTTAAAAAAGGTTTCTATTTTCCCAAGATACAACCATTTTACTAGATCTGGAGCTATAATATTTACATTTACGTATTTTTTAAAAATATTTCTCATATTGCTTCATATTTTAGCCTTGATTTCTATTTTTATTCCCATCTTGTTACCTCTTCTATATGTGTTTGATCTTTTTCATGCGCTTTTTTCGAACTCAAAAAATAAGAAACAGAGTAGAAAGGGTTTTCTTGACTACGTATTCTCTTTTCTATGCACCTTGTGTGAACTTGGTAAACCAGAAACAATGATAAAACTTACATTTTTTTTAGGTAAGCTAACCAAGGACTACCCCAAAATTTGAGTAATTTTGGTTTCATATAATTTTTTTTTTTGTGGTTGTGTAAAGTGTCTTGCAGGAAAAAAAACAAGGTTTTTCGCGTAGGCACACTCTCCAAAAACAACAACAACAACACCCCAATTCTCCTCCATAATATTTCTAAATATTTTGTTTAACTCACTTAATTGAAAGTTACTTTAATAAATGCTCCCCATTTGTTTTATGAAAGTGGGTCACTTATTTTAGAGTAACTTATTTGTAAATTAAGTGAAATTGTAGACAAAGTTAGTATGATAAGGGAATTATACACTACATTTTTGCACCTTGCCACATGGTTCAACCTCGACCTACCGCGTGGTTCCCTATTTCCAATTTATGCCTTTTTCAAAAAGGCATAACTTTGACATCTGAATACTACTTTTAGTGTCATTTTTTTAATTTTCCTATTTTTTCGAGATATTTGCATCTAAACCATTAGTATCATTTTTTTTAATTCATATTAATATGGCTAGTCTAGATGATATTTTGCTTACAAGTACCAACTACTTCTCATGGAGAGCCCATATGGAATATGTCCTATGAAGTAGGGGAATTTTCCGGATTACCTTGGGAAAAGAAACAACCCCCATAGATGTTGATAAGAAAGTAAAATAGGATAATAAAAATGGTGAATCCCTTGTATTAATCGAGATGTCCATCTCTAATGAGTTAAGATTCCACTTGCAAGGAATTGACACACCAGATGAAACTTGGGTAAAGTTGGAAACTGTATTTGGTAAACACAATGAGATTTAAGGTCACCAACTTGAAAACAATTATTGGTTTATGTAAATCCAAGTGATTTGTCCTGCATTCAAGACCATCTATCTTAATTCAAAACCCTTAGACTCTTAGTTGAAGAATGAAATACATTTAAGCAAGAAAAGCAATTTATTTATCATATTCTTTATAAGCTTGGTCCAGGCTTATTTTGTTTTTGTATCGAATTTTTACTTCATCAGAGAATCTATGGGGGTAAATTATAAAGAATCCACTCTTGCAATTTTTTGTGATGTCTTGATTAGAGTGCAAGATAAGCTCTTACATATTGTAGTGATCAACATTGTTGATACATCTAGCAAAGCCTTAATGGAACAATAAAAAGATAAATCCATGCATCCTAAGAAGTAACAAACTCACAAAAATAATCAAACCAAAGGGCCCCAAAACCTCTTAGCCAACTCATCCTTCCAATAGTGACAAAGGAACCAAATTGAAAGGTAAGAAGACTAAGTTCCATTGCATTTTTTGTGGGAAAGATGGTCATGTGGAATCTAAGTGTTTCAAGAAGATGGAAGCCTTGGAAGAAACAATGAATAAGTACAACATCAACCTTGATTCTTCTTCTAACTCTACTTCTCCTGGACATGCACTTTCTTCTTATATTTTTTATTTCAATTCTTCTTCTTCTAATGCGTGGCTCATTAATTATGGAGCATCTTATCATATGGTTAAGGATAAATCCATTTTTTCTTCTCTAAATGAATGTAACACCAAAAAAATATTTGCGGGTGATGATAGTGTTAGGATAATTAATAATACTCCATCCTTGTCCTACCTAACATTATTTATTTTTTCCTAGTAGTTGATTATGTCATTTTACCCCTAGTGGTGTGTAGATGTCATCTAGGATCCATCAACTACTTAATGCGTCCTGTATGCATCATTTTAGGACCACCTGATTCAATTACCTACATTTTAGGATCCAACTTAGTGTTATAGATCAATCCACCTGAGTTAACTGACTCTTGTGGGGGGTTTCTGCTCTGATTTCCACTAATTGTGGTCTCATGCACCATTTTATGAGTAATTTGCATGAAAAACTCACTAATGTGCCCCTTTTGGTCAGTTAACTGATTGCGTCTTCAGTTAATTGAGATTTGGTTGAGTTTAACTAAGTTTGCGAGCTCTAGAGCACTGATAGAGGTGATAATTCCTATGTTAGACAGATTGAGACTCGAATTCTCTTAGGTGATTCGAATTATCTCCATTGTAACATCATTTTTTACTATACTGATTATGGGATCATGTGACATTATTATGTTCCTATCTGATTTCTCATGCATGATTAATTGTTTGCTCATTTTTACTGCAATTTTCATTGTAATTCATGTTTTTTGCTCATTATTTCTCTGTAAGGTATACTCAGCTCCATGATTTGCTGTGATTTATAATTTCACATGGTATCAGAGCTTAGTGAGCAGAGGATGAGCATATTCTTTTAGTAGTGCACCATAAGCCTCTATATTTCCACAACAAATCCTGGTTCCATTGCATTGAATTCATTGAAGAAATCCTTTGAAGTCTAGCTAGGTGTGAAGGATCCAAAAAAATGTGCCTATTGTCCTAAAGTAGTGCTCAGTAGTATTCTATCTCCAAAATTGAGAGTTTTTTTTGCAGGATATTGATTTTTTTTCAGTGAAGCAGTAGTAGCATTTCAGCTTGCATTCTCTCCAGTAGTTCATATGGAGAATTCAAATTCTCCTCTCTCCCAGGATCCTGAAACCCTTCAATTATCTTGATTGGAGGGATGATATGCAGATGGTGTTGCGCAACAAGTCACTATACGTAGTAACAATGGGATCGAACCTCAAGCATATGTTGAGAAGGCCAAGTATTTGAATAGATTGGATAAAGCATTTGGTTTCATGTGTATTCATATTTGCATAGATATACTCTTCCACCTCGATGGATAAAGACTCCAAGAGAGGTTTGGTTGAAGTTGGAGACCCTATTTGGAAAACAAGATGAGCTAAGGGGCCATATTCTAGAGAATGAGTTGATTTCTCTTCAACCCAACAGTTTTGAAACCATCCATCAATTCTTTTCCAAATTCAAATATTTGGTCATGCAATGCAAGTAGTGTGGCATTTATAAGAAGGATGAGCAGTTGGTGCTATCCATTCTGAGCAAGCTTGGTCCTGAGTTCTCCATATTTGTTTCTATCTTCCATTCAGGGATATTGTCAATCCTTGGTTGGAAAATTCCATCCTTAGATGTATTCACTGAATCTCTCATCCAAGAACAAGAAAAATTGATTCAGATGGGCACCTTGAAGGCCTCCAAAAATCAAGCTCTTATGGCTAGAGAGTCAAAAAGTGCGAATGAAAAAGGGAAGCAAAAGGGAAAAGAGAAGAAGCAATTTGAACCCAAGAAGAATGCCAAGTCTAGTCCATCGGAAGGAGCCTCCAACTCCAAGAAGGACAAGCAAAATAAATTTGAGAAATCCAAGTGTACATATTGCAAGAAGGGTAACCATCCCGAGAGTTCTTGTATGAAGAATACCATAGATTAAATGGAAAAAATCATTGAAAATCACAACATTTACTTTCTAGAAGGCGTAGGGAAGACTAATCCAGGTGGCAAGTTAGAATATCATGAGAGATTCCATGCATTGAAGGTTGGATTCTCACAATCCAAATATTTTCTTATTGATTCTGGAGCCTCCAACCACATGGTTTCCTCCAGATAGCCATTTTCTTCATTATATCTCACCGATGGCCCTAGCATACACATGGGAGATGACTCTCAAATATTTGTTGAAGGGAACGACACAATACAAATTGAGCATGGGAAGTTAAAAAATGTGCTATATGTGGATTCTCTAGCAGCTAATTTGTTTTCTGTTTATTAGATGACACACTTCACCAAAGAAAGTAGTATTTGGACCTGACATAGTTGAGGTTGCAGAGATCTCATATGGGAAGTGTTAGCACTCAGATTTTACCCTTTGGTTGTATAAGGATAAACCTAAGGTAACTATTTCAAACCAACCTTTAGGAGGAAAATTAGCCTTTTCTCCTACCAGAGAGGGATCTCTCAAAAATATGTGAATGGTTAAAGATATATATAAATAATTGGGATTTTTCAAAACAAATAAGTGGTTGAAATACACACAAGAACCATTGGTCATGGAGTCGAAACTAGAAAATTTATGGACCAATAGATAAACAACAATAATGTCTTTTACAGAGGCAAAGTAGTTGTCACATTACAGTCAAAGTCTTTTGCAGGTGATAAGGAAAGAAAAATAGACATTCCACCAATAATGGGCATCAATTCTAGATGAATCCAATATCGATTTGAGAGAAATGATGAATACTCAGACCCAATAAATCAAGGCATAAACATATGAATCTTGACTTATTTTAAACTCTCATCCAAGCATAGAATATATAACATAATGGAAAGGATAACAAAGAAGGAATACATAAACATAGAGAAAAGGAGAATATAGACTGTAACTTCGATCAACACATGAATCTCTGTTTTGAAAAATGTGCTCTTTTCTGCATGGCTCTCTTGTATTATAAAAATAGAGTAACTCGATAGAAAAGTCTCTTGCTTTCAAAAAATTTCCAACCCCTTCAAAATGATTCAAATTGTCTTTTATACAAAATATTTTTAAAGCAAAACCTAACTGCTTCTTTTAACTAAAACTTAAAATAACTTAACTAGCTGCCATATGTGACTTGAGTCAGAGTTTATATATAAAAAATATTACGAGTTCTTTTCAAATAAAATTCTTCAAAGTCTTCATTTTTCACGGGACCCAACGGACACTTTCATGGATGAAGAGTATATTTCATTTTTCTATATTTTTCGACCATCTTCCATTGATCAACGGTCACAAGGCCATAGCTTTTCATTTCTTTAACTAAGAGTTTTATTTCAACGTGATCTGTAAATGAAATTGTTGGAATTCTTTCACCAATTAAAGCCAACTTGTTCATAATTTCGAAATCTTCTGCAAGCTTTTCCATTAGAATCTTTCCTGTGAGAATGTGATTTAGATTTTGAAAATTGCCATGATCCATCCTGATATCAAACAGTAACTTTTTATGGTAATTTTGGGATATTAATTCATCATTCTCATCCCAAAATGCAGGTAACCCCTTTCGAACCAATTTATCAAATTCCCTTTTAAAATTTGTTACCTGTTTCTTCATTCTTTCAGCTTTGGCCTCAACACTTTCAACATGTGCGTGTTTTCCCAAAATTCTCCTTGCCCAAGCGATCACTGAAATTCTGTTTTTAATATTCAAGACTTAAATAAAATCTTCCTCTGTTAAATTAACTAAGAAATTAACTGTGTTCTGTGCTGTATCTTTTGGCTTCCTATTCAAATTTTCTCTTATAGCAGTGCAACTTTCCAAAGCATCTTTGATCACTTTTTCCTTTATCTTTATGAAATTTAAATATGGCCTAAATTTTTCTGCCTCCTTAATTATTTCATCCCATACCATATGTTTGCAACCTTGCATGGGTACCTGACCTACCACCTGATTTGCAAACCTTTTATTTGTTTCAAGCAACTCTTTGTGTTTATCTTGTAAAATTTTTATTTCTTCATCCTTCTTTTGACTTTCCTCTTTTAAATTTTGATTTTCTTCTTTCAACTCCTTTATTTCTACATATTTCAGACTTACTTGAGACGCAATCTGTACAAAACTATTTGTGTTGGTTTCTCCATCTGGTTGACTAGTGCTTGCTTGCTGTTTAGTCAAAACCGACAACTTTTCTTTCAAATCCTCAACTTGATTCTTCAAACTTTCTTTGTCTTTGTCCCAATCTGATTCTTTTTCAGTAAGCTTCAATAATTTATCTTTACTATAACTCACTTCTCTGGACAAATCTTCTTTCTCCTGTTCCAACACAGTTATTTCCAGAGCCTGAAATAATTGAGTCGTTGGGATTTTTAGCTTCTTCTGCAATACCTGAATCAAATTTTCTTTTTTTTTTGCTAATATTTTTTTCCCTGTATCACCTCTGATGCCACCTTCAACCAAATTAATTTGCAATTTATTGATTTGATGTTGATGGGATTTATTCTCAATTTATTCTTGTTTTAATTGATTTTCTAATTTATTCACTGTGTTTCTCAATTTCTCAACATGTAAAGTTGCTTGCAAAAAATCATCATATATCATCTCTCTTGTTTGCCTATGGAAATGGATTTTATCAGGCGCACTTATTTTGTTCAAATTTAACTTCAACTCTGTTATCTTGTTTTCCGATGATACTGGCACATTTGAAGTTTTTCCTTTAATAACCTGACTGGATACCAAAGTAACCTTTGAATTCGTCAAACTTCTGACTTTTGGCAATAAATAATATGTCATTTGAGCGGCATCATGTTTATCTTTCCCATATTTATCATACATTTCAGCTCTCGTTTGGAATCTGCTCATATCTACAGCTTCTTTAGCCTCTTGAAATGTATATTCCTGTACTTGAACCCCTGGAACTAAATGTTTTTCTTTTTGTTCTTCTTCACTATCTGTAAACAAAACTAGATCTTTCTGTACATCTACTTTGAGTCTTTTCTCTCTCCCTTGTTCTTCATATTCTACATCAACTACATCTTCAAAAATTCTTTTTTCTCCAAATTCTATAGTGCTTAATGTGGTTTTTGTTCTAATTTCAGATTCTACTAAAGCAAGATATTTCCCTTGTGAATTTCCAACTGCTTCCTCTTCAGATTCATATTGTAGTAAATTAGCTCTTCTTGACAATCCTTCCAACTCTTGGTGTTCAAAATATTTGGTCTGATTACTTTGTCTCCTTTCCGAAATAATATGAAGAGGGTCATATGCAATAGCTACTTCCCTCTTGAAATCCATATCTTTCAATAATTTTTCTATATGTGAAATAACATACTTGTTTTTCACAATGAAAGAACCTATCTTCAAAGGATACTTTATATCACTAGCTTTCTTAAAATGTAAGAAATGAAAATATTCAACAATCAGTTTTTACCTAATGAATTCTAGAGCAAAAACCCTCAAAGTTAGAAATGCTGGTAAAACATATGGTTCACGTATGAATCCATACACTCTGAGCACTGTGTAATCCTTTGACAAAAACCAATCTCCCACTGCCAATTCTCTGCTCAACTTCATTACGGTCTTCATCTCAGGAAAAAACCTAGGTAACTCTTCTCCAAATATCAACTTATATATCACTGCCAACATGTAATTCATGTAATTAAACATGTTATCCTCCAAAATATTTGTAAAGATTATTTCAGGAAATTGCAACTCTTCTTGACTGTAAAACATTACAATTTTCATAAAATGCGACTGAAACCTGAAATGCCTTGTGTTATGGAATTCCACGAATTGAGAATGAATTTTCTCAATTAAAAAATCTTCAAAATTGAGCTATGGTGTAAGATTATACTCCCTATCAAGCAAACCGACACTTACTCTGAAAACTAGACTCAATTGAAATTCCGGCACTAAGGTGTCTGTATCAAAACCTAAAAATCGAGCAATTAGGGAAAGAACCAGCTGTGTGTTCTCTTTGAAAAAGCCAACATCTAAAGGGTAAGGGGTATCTGCAATATCGAGGTATGGTTTAAGACAATTGGCTAGAAAAACTCCTCTACTTTCAGAAGAATACTGACGGTAAAACTTAATAATTGACTCTTCGGAGAAACTTTCTAACTCAGGTATTTGAGATGCAGGGACTTCGAGGGCACTTCTAATGAGTGAGGATTCAATGGGACAAACAATTTTAGTTTTCTGGACATTCATGACAACTCGTTCGAATTCAGAATACTTGGACGTACACCAGACAACAAACTCTGGGAAAGATTGAAATTGGTATGGGCAAAAAGACATGAAAGAAGACTGTACTACCCTATGTACATCTAAACCTTCTTCTTGCAAAATTTTCAGCTTAATTTTGATTTCTGAGACAGACAACCTAACTAAAGTATAAAAAATATCGTGGTATCTATCCTCTAAAGCATCTTTTGCTTTCAAATTTTCAACATTTGGAGCTTCTTCCATTTTCTTTTATAATTTAACCTTCACAGTGTTGACAACAATGGTTGTGTGGTCTACTTTTAACCGACACTCCTAAACGTGACCTGTTTTGTCACTTTATCTGCGGTACACCCATCCAGAAGCTTCTGACTCCGATAGTTCGAATAACAAATTTCAACTCTCGTGTGCCCCATTGCTATATATAACCCTTTCTCTTTATCATTTGTTATTATTTATCGGTGCTCATTTTTCTCATCGCTCGATCCCTCGTGCGATGATTTGAACCGTTAGATCTAATATTCTTTTAGTGCCTTGATTCTCCGTCATTGGATCATTCTTCCAACTTCAAATCTCAACCGTCGGATTTTGGCACTAATCCCACGAAGGATGGTTTCGCAGCTTTCGATAGTGGTTTTCAATACCACTTTCCACCCTCGTGAAGGACTGTGGTGCCGCCACGCGTCCACTGGTTTCACTTTTCGCAACCACTATCTCCGCCTATTTCTCGAGCATGTTCACAACGCAGAATCTCTTTGGATCGTAGATCTCTTACCTACCAATGCATCAACGGTAAAACGTGCACTATGTTTAACCTTCAACTTTTTCCCGCTAGTGGGCCTCCTCCCATTATCCTTCACGCACCTTTTGAACTCGTCGCCTTTGATTTATTTTGCCTACATTCTGAGCCGTTGATTTTCCAATACTTGCGCTGTAGTTAAAAATGTATCCCTAGCCATTGGATCTTTCCATCATCAACCTCAACCATTGATTTCAATGTCACACCTTCCACCAAGGTGGTTTCGCATCCCTTCAAATTGGTTTCTCATACCACTTCTCTCGTTTGCGAAACGTTGTAGATCTGCCACCTGTCCGCTGGTTTTTCTTTTCGCAACCACCATAACTCCCTACCTTCCGTGCACTTTGGTGATGCGAAAAAAATCATGGGCCGTTGATCTTCTTCCGACAGTTGATCAATGCTGTATATTGCGTGCTGGTTAACGCATTCACTATTTGTCTTAAGATTAACGTTTTGTTGATGCCCCGAGAATCGCAACATCAAGTAGAAAGGGATTCTCCCCGATGGGTGGTCCCAATTAGATCGCTCACTCTTTGGTGTGGGGAGTCCATCCGGTTAATGGTTCTAGCTACCGTAAGATTTAAAGTTTCTAATTCTTTATACCGGTTGCGGCCCAGTCCACCATTTATGTATTTTATGTTAAAGATGAAATGCACGTGCCCTAAGCTAATTTAATCTAAATGCAGAACTTGAAACAGATCTATATCTAAAACTGAAAGAAATCTAGTCTATCCTTGCAAGGAGCAAAATGTAAGTATGAGCAATGTGCTGAAAGAAATATCTGAAGATTGCATGGATAGCCATTTAAATCATAAAGAAACATTTTCAGCAAAAGGTTAAAGATATTAAAGATATTTTTAATTCACATGAAAGCATTCTATTACTCATTTAGGGAAAACATCATTTTACATAAAATAGTAAAATCATTCATTGCACATAAATAATTCAGAACAACAAAGAAAGATCTCACTGTAAGATATGAATGTCACAAGAATAATCTGACACACATCCAATACACATTTCCAGGCAAAAGACGTCCTCTCCAAGCTCTTATTAGGCAAAATTCACTTTCTTGGAGCAAGTGCAAAATAGTTCGTACAAGCTTTAGAAAATTCCTTTCCCCTGCCAAAAAATTCCTCTACACTATTCCTTATTCATCTATTTATAAGTTTACAAAATGCCTCTAGGGCTGCCACTTGGCCTTTTACAATTGTCTTTAAAGACTTTCCAAAAATAAAACAATTCGTGGCCTTCCTTTCATAACAAAAAAATGACAGCTGTCCTTGTGACTCCACGCTCTAACCATAGGGACAAAGAGAAATAGTCCAAAAACAAAACAACGCATTATGACTAGCGCATTTATCCTTGGGGTGGCACCTCTGCTGGGGATGATGTGCCTGTGCTGGCTGCTACTGCTGCTGCTGCCTTCTTCTCTTCTTCTGCTATGTAACTAAACCATACACCAGTGTATCTTATAACCACATTCGTTGGTGAGGGAAGCAAGATCTTCTGTGAAGTCACATGCTTACCAAGATCTGCTTCAATACTTTGAATTTCTGTTATTGTTGCATGGTGGATCTCCTTGAGCATATGATTGTGTACTGATGATATCCCAATGTAGTGATGGAGATCATTGGTGGCCAACACATCAATCTTCTTTACATACTCCATTTGAACACCTAGCTCATCCCTTAAATTTGACAAGCATTGCTCTGTGCTTGGAAATTCATCCAGGGTCTGAGGAAAAACAATCTTGCACTTTTCATGCACTTCATGAATCTTTTGATACAGGCTATTACCTTTCCCCATCGTCCCCTGAATCTTAGCCATTAGCTTGGCACCGCAATTCCTGCAAAACTCCATGAGGGCTACATCTTCCTTAAAACCGTCCACAGATTTGAACGGGAGATGTTTAGGGAAATCTGCCTTTCCTTCTCTCCACTCCATCTGAATCACAATGTTTGCTTTTACCCGAGTGTACTTGCCTTTAAGCCTAACAGCTTCAGCATTAACTTCCTTCATCCTATCCAGCATGGTCTTTAGCTTGCAAACCTCTTCAGTGATTAGTTCTTGTGTGGCATGCATTTGTCTCAAGATGTCAAAGGACTGCTCATGAAAACGAGACATATCCATCGCTCTGCTTTCTGCTTTCTCTAGCTGCTCAACCATTGACTGATTATCTACTTCCAAATGAAAAACTCTAGCTTTGGAATCATTCTTCTCTACCTCCAGTACCATCATCTAGATTTCCAGGTGCTCCTTTTCTTCTTCCAGGTGTCGATACTTATCCGACAACTCTTTGTGGTCAGTAGATAGGTGATTATATTTGTTCACTATAAGGTCCTTGTAGGCCTGCTCGTTAGCCATAGTATGTTGTAGCATACGAGCTCTTCTCTTTGTTGACTCGAACTCTTTAACCATGTCGATCACATTGTCCTCGGTTGCTTTTGCTGCTGCTACGGCGGTCGATGCCATGGCCACGGGAGCCTTATTTGTATTTTGCATAACCATTGTTTCTCGCTGGGTGACAATATTTGAATGGAAAAGTCTCTTTAACCTCGTTTCTGACTTTAGGACCACAACCTTTCTCTTCTTATAATATACAAACTTATCCCATCGGGACACAATGTGATCTTCGGATGGGGTGAAAAGGATGATTGGGAGATCTCTTATGTGGACTTCTTCCTCCGCGGGTGGGGTCTGTGCCACCTGAGATGAGTCTATTTCCATATCCTGGGTGTTAGAGTCACCTGCTTGTGTATCTTGGTTGGCCTTAGCCTCTTTTTCAGCATTTTTCTCTTCTTAAGCTTTGAGTCTTCTTTCTTCTTCCTCAGCTTTCTTCTGATTTTCAACTACATCCCTCTATTCTTGTTCTTGAGCTTCCTGCTGCAGTCTTGCTTCTTCCGCTTCCCTCTGCAACCTTGCTTCTTCATCTTCTTGCTGCAACCTTGCTTCTTCTTTCAATCTTTGTTCTTCACGGACCAGGGCCTCAGCCGCTTCCCTTTCTTTTTGTAGGATGGCCTCTTGAGCTGTGGCAGAGCTAGAGCTAGCTCCACTGCTGTGACGACAAATCTGCAATTCAGTCATATTACTGATTCCCCTGAACACTTCTTCCTTGGCATCATAGTAATGGGCATACTCAAAATGAGCATATAACTCCTTGCAATGCTTCGCAACTTTGCTCCGCCTATCATTTCTATGAAAAATTGCCTCACCGAAGTGAAAAGCTCTTAACTCCTGAATGAACTCTTCGGTTGCTACAACCCTTGAGAACTTATAGGCCCCTATACAGAAAGGCAAAGGAGGGAAGGAAGCCTTATGTTGCTTATTAAGAACTCCTCCTACTCCATCAAGGAAAACTTACCTGACTGCTTCTTTCAGGACTATGTAATCAGTGGCATACCTAGGTAAGATGTATGGTGGCTTAGTACCTCCGAACATTCTGATATAGGTACCCCCTTCTGAGAAGTAGAAATCTCCATAATTTTCCATGACTTCCATGGAATTCTCTAACAAGCAGTTGGGTTCTTCATTGAACATCTGCTCATATAGAGGCATAATGAATTCTTCACATATGAGCTTATAATGCATTCTGTAATTTTGAGCCCACAATATTTTATAGGCAGTGTATACCGGGGTGTTGGACTGATCCCATGAGCAACCTAACCTGGGGAAAGGGAGCTTTGCCAAGATGCAATCAATGAGGTATGAAGACATGAAAAACTATGACTTTTTTAGGGCCAAACCTTCTTTAGCTGGGGCAACAGTGGATGCCAAACTATTTGAGAGGATAGTAGCCCAATCAAACACAGTTCCCTTAAATGCTATGTAGTGGATTATGGGGGCCCATTGTATCCTATATACAGTTCCATCAGGCATGCCAAAAACTTTGCTTAACATAAGGGAAATCAACCTAAAGGGAGGTCTAAGGCTCTGAACGTCATACTCATCATTATCCCTCTTCCTTAGCTGTTTTCTCATGATTAACAGCTTTTTAGCCATTTCGAATTTATTCATCTGTCCCAACCATTCATCGTTCAGTGCCTGCTGGGGACATGAGAATTTGTAGGCTGCCGCAATATAAGCTGGATGGAACGAAGCGAATGCCTCTCCCTTGCTGTCCTGCAACACTCTTGTTTGTGGGTTGGCATGTTCCAATATCCACCTGATTACTTCTGAGGAAGGGAATAGCTCAGGGCGAGTAGAAGCCCTGGATATGCCAGAGGTCTTGATGTTTAGATAGATTTGTTCTTCTTCTAAGAACACGTTTGGGATATATTGGTCTTTGATCATCTGGTAAATATCTCCCCACCTAACCTTAGGAGGGACACCTATGGTGCACTTAGTGTCTTGAAAGAGAGTTTCAGTCCTTGGCTCTACTGGCTCTAGTTCCATCATTTTAGCTTTCTTTCTGCTACCTTTCGGAATTGTAGGTTATCTCTGTCAAGCAACCATACACGAAGGAACATAAGATTGTCAACCATTATGTAAAATAGAGCATAAAATAGAGCGACACAGGAAGGAAATGGGACCAGCATGATAATGTATAATCATAAGAAACCATAATGCCATATGCTGGGGAAAGAGATAAAACGCAAACTACTCAAGAAACACATATAATGGTCGTCAAACTTGATCGCTTTAGGGAGGTGATGTTGGGTTCAAAAAATTTTGAGCGGGTGCATGGTGCGGTTATAGGTTCGCGTTACCAAATGAGCGCATTTTGTTGGTTTAGTCGGATTGGGAAACCTAAGGGGCTGCAGTGGCCGTAGAGTCTATAATTGTAGGTAACTTTGAAAAAAAAAAAAAAAAGCTAGTATGCTACGAGTGCCCATAGGCATGCAACTGAAAAAAAACGAAAACCACTGAGATGGTTTCGACACAAAGTTAAGAAAATATCAATGGCAGAAACACCTACCTAACAACGAAACAGTGGTGTAACAGGGTTGACGTGGCGGCAGATGAGCTGAGCTGGAGCAAAATCGCGCAGTCTCCAAATCAAAAACTACCAATAGAAACAACAAAAACCCCCACCATCCTTATATACAAACTTGATGCCTGTGGGGATTTAATAGGTAGGTGGCGAATTTAAAACGAAGATTAATCATTCATACAGTGGGGTCATTTCAACCCAATCGGCATTTACGTGCAACCGTAAAAAAAAGACGAGTCTCATTCACCGTTTCGGCTAGAATTTGTGGGTTTCTTTCGAAACACGGGAGACTTGGCGTTTGAACGCGTCGTCTACTTGTTGCGGGAAATAAAAGAGAGATGATTCACCATTGCGGAAATACTTGACGAGTTCTTCCGGAATTGATGAGTCAAAAGTCTCGTGGCGAAGGTTCTTAAGTTGATCCATCGTTGTGGAAAGCCTCGGCATGTTTCTCCGAAACAGGACAAATTAATTGCCCATTGCGGCGAGAGCTCTTGAGTTGGTCTGTCATTGTGGGTGAAGAAGATGAGTTCTTCAGAAATTTCAGGCGGCCCTTTTGAGTTTTTTTCAAAGTGCAAGGTTGAGGGACTTGGTAAGGAGGCGCCCATTTCGGAAAAAATTTATGAGTTGCTTCCGCCATTTCAGGAGAGGATTTCAAGTTCTTTCGATGTTTAAAAAACATGTAAGTGCTTCCGCCATTTTGGGTGAAATGCCTGAGTTCTTCCGCTGTTGCGGGCGAACATCTCAAGTTCTTCTGAAGTATCGAATAAACGAAAGTGCTTCTGCTGTTTCGGGAGAACATCTCGAGTGCTTCCGCTGTTTCGGGAGAAAAACTTGAGTTTTGACTTAGAAGAAAACTTTAACTCGAAAAGAGATCTCTCACTTGAAACAAAAACTAAGTTCAAGACTAAGTTCAAAAAACTTCCCAAAGGAGACTTAAACCTTTTAAGCAGACTTTCTAGGAAAATAGAAGGAGGGGCCCTAATATCTACAAAATTTTGGGGGGGATGTTGTTGCAACAACACGTTTTTAAACCTTGTATGGCATTTTTTTTAACTTTTGATTGCTTATTTTGCATTTTTTCTTTGAAATTTCCTTTTGTTGTCCCTTTTAGTGCTTTTCTCTCCTCTCTTGGTCACATCTTGTCACATGTTCATGGAACCAAGGACATTTTTAGGACTTATTTCACCATATTAAGAAAATTTTGAAACATTTTTCTATTTATTTAGCATCATTTACACTGAAAAAACTTGGTGCTAACAGGAAGATTATAGCCAAAGGAGTTGCAAACCATGCCTCCAAGGCATATGAGTTCTCCTGATTCTTTCCATATTCACATCAAAGTGCTCTCTTGACTCATGCAAATGAGACAAGCAAACTCTGGCATGAAATATTTGGACACCTAAACTTCAAATACCATGACAATAGTTGCACAAAGAAGAGATGGTTGAAGGTTTGTCGTACATAAATTTCTCTCAAGGAATTTGCAAAGGTTGCTTGGTAGGAAAGAACTCGACGGAGCGAAAGTATGATATTGGGAAGGCAAAGAGAGCTTCCTCCATACTTGATTTGATTCATAGTGATGTTTCAAGACCGATTCCCACTGCTTTAATGAATGGATCTAGATACTTTCTGACCTTCATTGATGACTACTCTAGGTTTTGTTGGATTTACTTTCTTAAAAAAAAAATGAGGTATTTGAAAGATTCAAAGTTTTGAAAGCCTTAGTTGAGAACACTACTGGAAGGAAGATCAAGGCAGTCATATCAAATAATGGAGGGGAGTACATCAAGAAGGAGTTGCAGCAGCTATGTGCTTCCGAAGTTATTCAAATGCAACATTCTATCCCATACACACCACAACAAAATGGTGTAGAAGATAGGAAGAATAGATTATTGAAAGAGATGGTTACTTGCTTGCTTTAAGCAAGAGATCTCCCATCAAATATCTGGGAAGAAGCAGTGAATTGTGCCACATACATTCAGAATAGGGTACCCCATAATTTTGTTGATGGGGTCAATCCATTCAAAGAATTGAAGGGACACAAACCTGAAGTCCCTCACCTAAGGGTTTTTGGATCCAAGGCATGGGCCATAATCCCCTCCGACAAGAGGAAATCACTTCAACCTCAAAGTAGCGAATGCATTCTCCTTGGATATGCAAAAGATGAAAAAGCTTACAGAATGATGGAGATTGCAACCAAGAGATGATTCATTGAAAGAAGTGTTCAATTCAATGAGGATCCATTGCATAATATACAACCAGTTGAAGAATAAGGTATAACTAATTTACCTATTCCATTTGATCCTAATGATGTTTCTACAGGTGATGCACATTCAGATTTCGAAGAAGAAGATCAATATGATTCGGATATAGATATTGAGTATGAAGATCTAGCAGATCCAGATCTAGATCTAGCACCTAATCCCTATCCAAAGCCTAAATGGGCTCAAAATATTATTGAGACAGCTGGAGACATTGCTGGAGATCCATCTGACTATAGAAGAACAAGATCTCAATACAAAGATGCAAACATTTCACTTTTCCATATAGATCCACTTCTCCATGAGAGGTGCTTCATGATGGTGGGGCTTGATCCATAGTATTACAGGGAGGATTTCCATGATCCGATATGGAAAGAAGACATGGATGAAGAATACAAGTCACTTCAGAACAATGAGACATGGGATATTGTCTCTCTTTCCCCAGGGAGGAAACTAGTTTAGTGCAAATGGATCTACAAAACAAAGCTTGCATCTGATGGATCTACAACCAAGTAAAAGGATCAGTTGGTTGCAAAGGGTTACTCACAAGTTCAAGGTTTGGAATACAATGAGACATTCGCTCCTGTAGCAAGAATGGATTCAGTAAGGGTTATTTTGGCCATTGCATCTTTGAATGCATGGGAGGTAAATCACATGGATGTAAAGAGTGCCTTCTTGCATGGTGACTTAGAAGAAGAGATCTACATGAAACAAAATGAGGGATACACTGATGATCCTTCCTTGGTATGCAGACTGAGGAGATCACTATATGGGCTCAAACAAGCCCCAAGGTCATGGCATGCAAAGATGGATACCTTCTTACTATCACAAAAGTTTGAAAGATGCAAATATGATTGCAATGTTTACATGCAACAGAAGAGAGGATATCTACTATTGATTGTTTTTTATGTGGATGAATTGCTCATCACCAGTGGATCTGCTACTGGGTTGAAGCACATCAAGTCTTCCTTGAAAAAATAATTCGCTATGACAGATCTAGGACTGTTAAAACAATTCATTGGTCTTGAAGTAACTCAAAATCCTTCAGGGATCATGATATCACAGTAAAGGTATGCATATGATTTACTCACAAAGTTCCATATGGTTGATTGCAAAGCCACATCATTTCCCTTCCTATCCGAAATTAGATTGGAAGAAGGTGGTTCTACTCCCTTGGTTGATAGCACTCTTTACAGACAGTTGATTGGTAGCTTGTTGTATTTGACACATTCAAGACGAGATCTATCATATGTTGTTGGTGCTATGTCTAGGTACATGTAGGAGCCACATGAGCTGCATTGGAAGGAAACAAACAGGATCTTGCACTATGTGCAAGGTACGAGAGAGTTTGGTATTCATTATTTTGTTGGTGCTCATCTAGATTTGGTTGGTTTTATTGACTCAGACTGGAATGGAGATAATACTGATAGGAAATCTACTTCAAGGTACATATTCATGTTGGGATCAGGACCAATCTGCTAGTCAATAAAGAAGAAAGCATCACTCGCACTTTCTTCAGCAGAGGCAGAGTACAAAGGGGCTTTGAATGCAGCTATCCGGGTAGTTTGGTTGCACAGGATCTTGATAGAGTTTGTAATTCACACTTATCCTTCAGTAGACCTTTTTTGTGATAATCAAAGTGCCATCAGGATCTCCAGTGACTCAGTTCAGAAGCAAAGGACCAAACATATTGAGTTTCACATGCACTACATCAGGGAGCTAGTGCACAACAGGACCATCTCAGTGCATTATTGTCCTACAAAGGAGATGATTGCATACATATTCACTAAGTTTTTCACTCAGAAGAGATTTGTTTATCTCAGATATATACTTGGTGTGAAATCTGTTTGAGCTTCCCGCTGTCCTATTTTTGAGGTGGGGGGGGGTTTTCCCATGAGGTTTTCCCCATTTCCTTGGTTCATGGACAATTATTTTATTTTCATCATTAAATTATTTGATTGTATGGGTTACCTTTGGTCTTAGTAACCAGGGCCCAGGATGCACAAGTTTGGATTAAGGGGGAGTGTTAGGATAATTAATACTCCATCCTTGTCCTACCTATCATTATTTATTTTTCGTAGTAGTTGATGATTCCATTTCCCCCCTCGTGGTGTGCAGATGTCATCTAGGATCCATCAGCCACCTAATGCACCTTGAATACATGATTTTAGGACCACTCGAGTCAGTTCCCTACAGCTTAGGATCCAACTCATTGTTCTAGATCAGTTCACTTGAGTTAGATGACTCTTGTGGGGGGTTTATGCTCCGATTTCCACTGATTGTGGTCTCATGCTCCCTTTTCTGAGTTATTTGCATGCCAAACTCACTAATGTTCCCCTTTTGGTCAGTTGAATGAATGTGTCTTCAATTAACTGATATTTGGTTGAGTTTAACTGATTTTGGGAGCTCCAGAGCACTGATAGAGGTGACAATTCCTATGCTAGATAGGATGAGACTTGAATTCTCCTAGGTGATCCGAATTTTCTCCATTGTAACATCATTGTTGACTACACTGGTTATTGGATCATGTGACATTATTCTGTTCCTATTTGAGTTCTCATGCATGATTAATTGTCTACTCAGTTTTATTGCAATTTTCACTGTAATTCATCTTTTATGCTCATTCTTTCTCTGTGAGGTATACTCAGCTCCATGATCTATTGTGATTTATAATTTCACAGATATATCTCTTAATATTGTAGGATGTGGAAAAATTCATCTTAATAACGATTAGTTCAAATATGTATTGTGTTCCAATATTTCTTCCAATTTGTTTTTAGTTTATTAGATCACTCATTTTGGTGAAGGTAAGAATGTCAAGTTTACACCTCACCAAGTTGTAATCAAGGATTTCAAAGATACCAAGCATTTCCTACCAACCATAATTTTTTATGATATTACTAGGTTGTACATATTCAACAACTTAGGGTCATCATATTTTCCCTCAATTATTATTGCTCATAGTTTTCCTTCGTTTTAATTGCTCATACTGATGATTTGAGCAAACTTTGGCATGAGTGAATTGGTCATTCAAACTAATGATCATTGCATGAACCATGTAATAAAATTACAGTAACTAGTCTTCCTCTTGTTTCTTGCAAAAATGGTATTTTTACCAAGTGTGTTCTTGGAAAACATTATTGAGTCAGTTTTGACAAACGTGCCTCTTGGCACACCTCGACCCCCTTGCAGCTTGTTCATAGTGATTTTTGTGGTCCACTTATTTATGCTCTTTCTCTGGTTTCAAGAATTCTTAACTTCCATTGATGACTTCTTTAGGCACATAAAAATTAAGAGTGAAGTTTTTGACAAGTTTTTGGGCCTACAATGCCCTTGTAGAAAAAAAACTAGACATCAAATACTAAAGTTAATAATAGATAATGGGGGTAAATATGTAAACAAAAAATTTACAAATTTTTGCATTGCACAGGGAATTTAGATGCAACATACTAATCCATATACACCACAAAAAAAGGTGTTGCTGAGAGAAAGAATCACACATTAAAGGAAATGGATAATTGTATGATCCAAGATAATGGATTACATCCTCCTTTTTGGGTGGAATCCATTAATTTTTCTAATCACATAGTAAATCACACTTCCACAAAGGATATAAAATATATAACACTGGAATAAGCATGAAGTAACATTAAACCATATGTAATCAACTTTCGTTTGTTTGGTAGTGAAGCATGGGCTCACATTTTCGATGAAAAATGCAAAGCCTTATAGCCTAAGAGTGAGAAATGCATCTTTGTTGGATATTATGAATATGTAAAAGATTATAGACTTATTAAACCAAAATCCAATGACATTAATAGTAGAAGAGATGTTAAATTTGATGAAAATCTCTTGTCCTCCAAGCCTATTTTGGCATCCGTTATATCTTTGGGCTATGAGACATCTTTGACGATTATGCCATATTATATTCCCAACTTCTTTGCTTATGATCCTACTTCATTTATTCTTCAGATGATGAAAATGAGGATGAAAATCCACCTCTACCTACTTACAATCCTCCATTTGGGTCCATTGAACATGAATCTACACCAACACCACCACTTCCTAGATTGGTTCGTTAAACTTATGAAGCTGATGGTGACCTTTCTAGTGATATGAGAGATCAATGCCAAACAAATTCACAATTCTAATGATCCTATTATCTTTTGGCTCAAGTTTCAAAGAGTCATGATCCATATACATTTGTAGAAGCTTCTAGGAATCCAGAGTGGGATGCAACTATGAATGAAGAATATAATTCCTTACTGGTGAATGATACTTGGGATCTAGTAAATATTTTGAAAGGAAGAAAACTTGTTAGATGTAAATGGGTGTACCAAAATAAGTATGCATCAAATGGAATGTTGAAAGAGTTAAGACAAGGTTAGTTTCCAAAGGATTTTCCCAATTTGAAGGAATCAACTACAATGAAACCCTTGCACCTATTTCCAAAATGAACTCCATTTGCCTTATTATCACCCTTGCTGTTTCACATAAACGGGAGTTCCATCAAATGGATTTCAAATGCACCTTCTTGCGTGGGGATTTTAAAGAATAAATTTAAATGGAACAACCTCCCGACTATGTTCAGAATGACTCCAACCTTGTTTGTCACCCTAAAAAATCTCTCTACGGCGTTAAGCAATCTCCTTGAGATTGGTATGCCAAAATGGATACCTTTATTATTGGAAATAGTTTTTCTCAATGTCATTTTGACCCTAATATCTATACCAAGAAGGTAAGAACCCATCTCATTATCCTTATTCTTTACATTGATGACCTTATTCTTACTGGTAGTGATCCTAAATTTTTAACCCATGTGAAATCCAACCTTAGGAAGAAATTTGAAATGACTGAATTAGGACATTTGCATTACTTTCTTGGCCTCCAAGTCTTACAAACCAAATAGGAAATTTTTCTTTCTCAGTCTAAGTAGGTTTGCTACCTTGTTCATTGCTTTCACATGGAAGACTGTAAACTAGGCCCTTCTCCCTTCCAGTCTAACGTACAAATTTTGTCCACTTGCACTACACCCAATGTAGATACCACCTGGTATCGTCAGTTGGTCAACAATATTTTGTACTCAAATCATACCCATATTGATATTCTTTTGTTTTTTTTATTGTTGCTCAGTATATGCAAACATCCCATGAAAATAATTGGAAAGTAACAAAAATGATACTTTGATACATCCAAGGTAATATTCACTTTGGGATTAATTACAATTCAGGGGGAATCCTTTGTTGGTTGGTTTCACTAATTTAGATTAGGCTTGTGACCTTGATGATCAGAATTATACTACAGGTTATGTTTTTAGTCTTGTTTCATACCTATCACATGGGATGGTAAGAAACAACAAGCTCTTTCTCTTTCTTCAACATAAGTAGAGTATCGAGTCATAGTTAATGCATTTTAAGAATCTTTTTGGATTCAATAGATCCATTTAGAGTTTGGATTCACGCAAAAACATCCTACTACCCTCTGGTGTGATGATAAGAGTTCCATCAATCTCACCAAAATCCATTTCCACATCAATGCAACAAACACATTGAGCTACATATGCACTTCATCAGAAATCTTATACATGATTGTGTTCTCAAAGTTATCTTTTTCCCTATATATGATCAAGTTGTAGACATATTCACAATGTCTCTTACATAAGCAAAGTTTTCAAAACTTCGATCTATGTTAAGATTTCAGGAATTTGTCATTAATGAGGGATAGGCTCTAGTGCCTCCCTTCTTCTCCTATTGTGTCACCTTTGTAATCCTTCAATCCTATCCTAATTTTTTCTTACGGGAGGTATGTTAGAATATTTAGACACTCAGGAATTAGTTAAGATCAACTTGGTCTAAATTTTCTTTAGGTAAAGTGTGTTTCTTTAGTATGCATTTTTACTTATGTAATATGATAGTCACAATATGTTCTAGATATAGAGTGATTTGGCGGTTCATCTTCACCTCAATATTAATGGGTATCGATCCCTGGCTTAGCACCCTATTGGTCCATGATCTCTATTTAAAGAGAATGGAGGGTAATTTTATTAATGATCAATAGTGAGAAACTCATAGGTAAAATACTTTTCCTTTTACATTAATATATTTCCCCAAGTAGCTATTTGGATGAGGTTGCAGAATATATTGTTTCCCTCTTTGAGGGTTTTAACCATGCAAAACATCATTGTGTTGATCTGTGATATGTTTGTGTGAGCAGTTTCTTAAGTTGTTTGACCTTTGTGGAAATCCCATGTGTTAGTCGAACACTTTGTATTATAGGAAATAAAAAATTGTTGGACACATGTACTGAAGTTAAAACAAGTCATGACTCACACCAAAATTACTCAAGGTAAGTAACATATTGTTTAAGTAGGTTCCTCAAAGAGTGTTCCTTAATAAATTAAGGACATTTGGGGACCCAAAAGAGGTTCTTTAACTAGACAAGACCCAGACTAGTGCACACATCCCAATATATATCCTAACTAGTAAGGGAGGGAGCCAAAGGGGCTAGTCAAAGGAGATACCATATCCCATTATTCAATCAAGGGAGACTAAAGGTAAAAGGGGAAACTAACATGGCACAAAATGTCAATTAGAAATCCACAAGCACACATTTGAATTATAGTAAGGGTATTAAAAGGAGGACTTAAATACATTATGAGTCATCTCTATGATGGATAGGAGTACCTTGATGTCATCCTAGGGTGATTCATGCATGGGAAATGTAGTATGAATACCCACACATTGGTATCTAATGGGATATGTGTGTGGTTTGTATGAAATATATAAACCATACATTATTTCCAAATTGTAATAGTTTTATTCCTAACGTTTTTGTAGTTGATTATTTGAGTTATGCATCCCTTCCTTGCATGTCCCTTTGACTAATTCATGTGCCTTCATGCATTAGATTTTATCACTTGTGTTCTTACATCCCTAGTTCTAGCAAGATGTCTTGGTCCTTTTCATGTGCATCATCTATGATTGTACCTTGGTTTTCATCAGTTGCACTAGATTCTCCATAGACATTCCATGTATCACCTGCAAAACACTTCATTTTGTGTATTCTATCGCATCTATGTGTGTTCATGCATTCATAACTTTGACATAGATAGTCACATGTAATTGCATGTCCACTTCCTTTGCACTTGGATGCAAAATAATATTTACTCTTGCACATGATTCTCATTTATCAATGCCCAATTAACCAACCTTCACATGTGCACACATAGTTTATTTGCAACATGTTGCATGGTAGGTTAGTATAGAGTTATGGTAAGGTGATTGCACATACATTTATTTTATAATAACATGAACCATATTACAAATGTAGGGAAATATGTCTACTAAATCTCATTACTTGGAATATAATACATAGGTACATAATATATTTTGCACCTCAGAGCTCTATTTATGTTCTACAATGTTATTCCTACAACTCTATTGACTATAAGTTATGATAAAATTGGCTAACCAATATTCATGTTTGTCATCCTATTTATTATCACACTAGTCGAATGTCTAACTTTCCATGATTTCTTCAACTATCTTCATGTCATTTGACCTTAATTTTTTTACCCTCCATATTTCTTTCACACCTTGTATATCCTCCTATTCATCTTCTATCGAGTGGCCTTTCATCTTCCCTTTGAGTGCACTATTTTCTCATGCACTTTCATGATCACTATGTCTAATTCTTATTATGCTCTCATAGATTTCATTCTTTGTGTCCATGTCTCTCCCTTCTCCCCTCTTTCAATATTCAGAGAGAAAGTTGTTATTTTCTTGTATTTTTCCTCACTTCTACTTCTATCTCCCATGCCACACATTTATGTGTAGTGAACTTTCCTCATCTCTTCATGGTGCTTGTATGATGTGCCTAGCGATCAAATTTGAAGGGAAAATATTAATTTCAAGTTGAATGGCATATCTTCATTTAACCCTACCATGATGAAAATTTGTAAAAGTAGTTGTACTTAACTTGAAAATATTAAATTACCTTCACATTTCAAAAATAAAATATTGGCCTTCCAATTTTTTCCAATGTTAAAAGTTGTTGGAATATTCACCAATACTGAGAGGGGTGGGGATCAATATTGAGCACTTTTTACCATTTTTAACCTTAATCACATCATGCAACATTAACCATTAAAAATTCCATTAATCATCACATAAAACCATCACATAAAATCATACACAATGCATAAGAGATTTTACATGGAAACCCAAATGGGAGAAAACCATGGAATGTTTTTCTTATATAATAATAAAGTTGGATTCATAGAAAGAACCAAATTCCAATATTATACAACACCAAATAGAAGGAGGAACCAACCCCTTGATTTATAGGCACCAACCTGAAGGAAGCTCCAACTCCCTAATTTACCAGCACCAACTATAAGGAGGCTACAACTCCCTAGATTTATTGGATGCAACTAGAAGGAAACACGTACTCCCTAAACCTCTGGACCCAACCTGTAGAGAGGAAACCAATCCTCAGTGACCTCTAAATCACCCTAGCACCACCCTGCCACCCTGATATAAGTAAGAGTATCAACCTGTCACTATCAATATCACTGTAAGTAAGAGTATCAACCTGTCACTATCACTATCACTGCCTTCACACTCTCACTGTAATTGTATTCACACATTCATTGTGATTGTCACTTTCACTGCCACTATCATTGTCACTATCACTGCTACTATCACTGTCACTACCACTATATTCAAATTCCACCTCTGATTTGATTCATAATTCTCCTCTATTCTGCTTCATAATCTACCTTTTACCTGCTTCATAATCTGCCTCTGATCTACTTCATACTCTACAAAAACCCTTACTTCCAAAGGGAATATCTCTGAAATTATAGCAAACCAATATCCAAAACTTGTACCCTAGGTACTTCAATATATATACTTTATCACCCTGTTCACTATCTGAAATGTCATAGAACAAAATTTATAGAGACAATACCAAATTGACATATTTAAAGCTGATTTAAGGATAATTCATAAACCCTAACTTCATGAGGTCATATCTCCGAAAATATGGCATACCAAAATCTAAAACTCATACCACAATTTATTCATTCTCTATACTTCATATCGTACAAGGGGCACTATCTGAATCTTTCTAGAACAAAATATATAACGAAAATTCCAAACCGACCTATTTAAAGTTGATTTCAGGATCATTCGGGAGCCATAACTTCGCGAGTTCATATCTCCAAAAATATAGCAGACCATCATCTGAAACTTGTATTACAAATTATTCAATCTCTCTACTCCACCTTTTCCAAGGGGCACTGTTTGAAGTTTTTATAAAAAAATATATAGCAAAAATTCCAAACTGACCTCTTTAAAGTGGATTTCAGGATCATTCAAAAGCCCTAACTTCCGAAGGTCATATATCCAACAATATAGCATACCAAAATATGAAAATTGTACCACAAATTATTTAGTATCTCTAATTCATTTTTTCCAAGGGTCACTATCTCAGTCTTTCTTGAACATAATATATAGCAAAAATGCCAAGATGACCGGTTTGAATATGATTTATAAACCCTAACTTCTCGAGGTCATATCTCCTAAAATGTAGCGAAATAGAATATAAATTTTTTACCATAGGTACTCACGCATATTATCTCCATCACATAAAAATTTCACAGTCTGAATCATAACAAAACAAAATATAGCAAAAAAAAGTCAAGATGACCTGAAACAGATTTCACAATAATAACCCTAGAACAAATCATCACAATATTTCATCTTCCATTGGAATTTCACCCTTCTTCACTTCAAATTCCCTTGGAAATTCGTTCCTTTAGGCTGAAATTCGCTCCTCTTCCTTGGATAAGTTGAATTGATGTTGTTCAAATTCAAAATGAGGTTCCTCTTGTTTATATGAGTCTTCTCCACATGAGCGGGTGCGACCAAGGGTCGTAACTCTTGGGTCACACCTCTTTCTTAAGGATGGATGACCTATAACTTAACAATAATCCTCATCTTCAATAATTTTAGGGGCTTATTCAATGGTTCAATTTTCTTTGACTTATCTTCTTGATCACTCTGTGGCTTCATCAAGGGGCTTTGACCAGACTTCTTGACCACTTCATGTCTTCAATACTTTTAGATACTTCATCAATCGTTCAATAGGATTTGACTTGTATTATTGACCATTTCATGGCTTCATCAATGCATTCCAAGTGGACATATCACCATTTCTTCAGTGGCTTCTTTCTTTTACTAATGTAATCATCAATGGAAACCAATTTTCCAACTATGGATTTTACCAATATTCTTTTACAAGAATTCTCCTTCAATGCTGATGATGTTTTGCTGCTCTGTACTTATTCAATACTTCTTCAAGATACTTCACATGGACACATCATCATTTCTTTAGGGTATTTTTCACACTTTCATTGCTTCAGAAGATTCTTCACACTTTACATCATCATGGTTGCAGGGGTTTCTTCAATGTGCATTGATATTGACTTGTCTTCATGTCTTCATCAAGAGGATTTGGGGATTCTTCAAATTTCACTTCATCATGCTCATGTGGACACATAATCATTTCTTTGGGGGCATATTCAATGGATTTAGGGGCTTGTTCCATTTATGTACCACTCTAAGTGGGCATGTGGAAGCAACCACATGTTATCTCATCCAGTGAGGGCCATGCTTAATAGCTAGGCCATAAGGAGACCACTTTGGAGTTATATACCCTTATGTCAAGGCTCCTTTAAGACTCTTCAAGACTTCATAAACATTACTCAAACAATATTTATCACTACCACATCATCATCATCATTGCCACAACATCATCACCATTGGAACATCATCGTCATCACCACTACTTTGACATCAATGAAAACATCACTCAACAATATCATAAGCTCATAGATCTATTGACCATGTTGACATCATTGACAAATTATTCCAACAATATTCTCCTTTGTCATTGACAGGAACAACTTCAACTCTCTCTTCCCCTTTGACATTATTGATAAATGGGTGAAGCATCTTTGTTCACTTCTCCCCCTGGGATTATACTGGCCCCCTCTATGAATATGCTTCTTTTCTGTGAATTTTTTTTGCTGAACATTCTCTCCTCCTTGCAAAGGGTGACTTTAATAGACTATGAGTGCCTTTTGAGAATATCTTTCCTTGTTGACAATTCTCTCCCATGTCACTGTGCTGAATCCCCCTTGGACTAGGCCATTTCTTGAATATTTTTGAAGTAGCTACCCTTGTGTTCCTATATGATTTTCCAAGACACTGTATTTTTCTTTTTACAATCCTTAAGTTGCTTTCCTTTATTTGGTCCTCCTTTCCTGCTACTTAGACTACACCTCAAGATTATCCATGATATTGGGAGTCTCTATGCCACATTGTTTAGAATAATGTGTAAAGATGATTTACTGCAGGATCATCATTTGTAATCCCAACACCTTTCTTTTTGCTTAATAATTTGTCATTATTACTTGAATCTGCAGCTGATTTAGGTATGTTCTCTGAGAATTCTCTATTGAACTGCTATTCCCATTTCCCCCCCACATCGTTAGCATGTAATACCAATTCCTTTTTGTCTTCGATCCTAGGAATATTTATTCTTCCATTCAATATGCTTCACAACTTCAAGATAAGAGGATTGCTTTGGTTTCCTATCTTGAGCTTTGAGACTTCATCATATATATAGAGAAACAATCCATAATATTCTTCCTTCTATCCTTCTGACTTATTCTTCCAGAACTTGATATGAGTATTTTCTTTCATGGAAGTATCCATCATGCTTCTACATGCATGAGTTGTGTCCATAGTTGTGGCATTTGTGGCATTCAACATTGTAGTTCATCATGCTTCTACAATATCTTCTTGTGTGTCCATAATTGTGGCAATTGTAACATTCAATATTGTAGTTAATGTGGAAACTTCCATTTCTTTCTTGTGTTAATTTTTTGATAATTTCATTCAATATTATCTAGGATCACTAAGAGAATAACAAGCACAACATAACAATCATAAGAGACAATGGACACAAAGCATTTCACCGAGGAAAACCAAGAAGGTGAAAAACCCCACAAATTCATCAAAGATAGAATAAGCCCCAATACAAAGATCACAAGGATCAATCCCCAAAATATAGATAGCTCCAGTAGCTACTCCTCCTCCACTTGTGTGCACTCCTCTCTCTCAACTATGCGAGTTGGATGAGTGAGTGAATGAATAGAATGAGACACACTCACTCTCTATTTATACACAACTTAACCTGCCTTTAATTCTAGCTGGGTCGACTTCCTAAGGAAGCCTAATAACTCACTCACATGACACAAGCAGGGCCGACCCCACATTGGTGGTCTAATAACCCATCAAATATAAGTTGTGAAACTTGCAACACTTGCAACACTTGCGACACTTACAAATACAAATGACGACACTTCTGATTGGAGGAATAATACATATCCATCATGAATATAATAAAGTACAAGTGTAATACATAGAATAATATCTTCCGAAGTTACAAATACATCAACACTCCCCATTAACTAGGAAGGTATTCTCTAGACACATGTCATCAATACACACGGACACAATTCTTCAATTCTGGAGCTGGATCATCGTCACTGGATCATGGAGCATCATCGTCACTACTGTTGTACTCATCATCTCGAGCACTGGGCTATCTCTCAATTCTTCTCGTCATAGGAAGTTCTACAGAGCCAACCCTTTTTCATGCTGGATGTAGGGCTAACCTCCTGTAGGTCTTCATCATGTCTACGAGCGGGCCATCCTGTGGAATCCTCAGGACTAATTATGTGCATCAACAAAAACTAGAAAGAGTATCCTAGGATCCTTTATGTGGCTAAGCACGACTGGAAAGATCTCCCAGGGAGATATTACATGTGACCACCACAAAACCTTAAAAGAGTGTCCCAGGAACATTTATGTGCATATAAAGACCGACAAGAACTCTAAAGAGCATCCTAGGATCATTTATGTGCTTTAAGCATGACCGACAAGATCTCTAGGACTGATTACATGTGGTTTCGAAAAACCTCAAAAGAGCATCCCAGGATTGATTACGAGCGTACTGCTCAACCTATCAAATTTTCCAGGGAAACATTATATGCCACAGGACAAAACCTCGAAAGAGTATCCCAGGATCCTTTATATGCCTAAGCATGACCGACAAGATCTCCCAGGGAAAGATTATATGTCCTCCCAAGCAAAACCTCAAAAGAGCATTTGCCAGATCTCCTAGGAAGCTATTATATGCCATAGGAAAAACCTCGCAAGAGTATTTGCAAATATCCCAGGGCAAGATTATATGCTTATCACACAACCTGTCCATGACCACGTAGTATCATACTAATACTCATGATCCACTTGATCATCCTCACACAGAGCATCCTCTTGATGCTCATGATCATACTGATCATCATCATACAATACATCATCATCATACTGATCATCATCATACAATACATCATACTGATCATCTCATGATCATCCTGATCATTGTCACAGCATCGTCCTGATGCATATCATCATTGCATGATCATCCTGATCATTGTCACAGCATCGTCCTGATGCATATCATCATCACATGATCATTCTGATCATCGTCACAACATCGTCCTGATGCATATCATCATCACATGATCATCCTGATCATCGTCATAGCATCATCCTGATGCATATCATCTAAAGCAGCGTCCTGATGCTCATCACACATCGCTTACATCCACAGCCATGGGATGATCCTCCTACCACCATGCTTGGAATGGCTCATGCAAATGTGTCCCATCACTTCTTCCTCGAAGTATCTTCTATCTGAAGAACACCAAGCCTCTCTCTGAAGTACGCGAACTTTAATTTGGCTAGTGGTTTGGTCAACTCATCTGCAATCTTCTCATTTGTCGCAACATACTGGAGCTTCACTGCTCCTCTCGACACCATATCCTTGATATAGTGATATTTGATCTCGATGTGCTTCGACCTGTCATGGAACACTGGGTTCTCTGACAACTTCACACAACTCTGGTTTTCATAATAGATATAGGTAGCATCCAACTAGAGATCAAATAAATCAGACAGTAGCTTCCTTAGCCATACTTCCTCACATATGACTCCCTGTCATGTGTCTGAAAACCAAGTGGTTGCTCCACATACACTTCCTCTTTGACTACATCATTCAAGAAATCTCTCTTGACATCCATCTAGTGTATCTTCCACTTCATCACTATAGCCAGAGGAAGTATTGTTCTGATGGAAGTGTATTTGGATATAGGTGCAAAATTCTCTTCATAATCTATCCCCTCTTTATGGGAGAAACCACGAGCCACAAACCTTGCCTTGTATTTCTCTATGCTACCATCTACAGCATGATTGATCTTGTAGATCCACTTAGAAGTCATAACAGACTTCCCTTCTGGTCTTGGGACCACATCCCAAACATCATTCTTCATGATCGAATGGTATTCCTCGATCATGGCATTCTTCCATTACCACATCTCGGATCTTGGGAACTTCAGATTCTTCAATATCTTCAATAGATAGTTTTTCTTTGAACTTCGTTGCTGGAACAAATATTGTAGTCCTTCTTTTGTAAGTGATTGTACATGATCTTTCCTACAAGTCAAATTCAATTGCATGATTAGAAAATTCTCATAGTTTACAGAACAAAGTCTTACACATAAAGGCATATGTCATACAGTCATGCAATTATCTTAGCCAATGCTTCAATACAACATTCATCCATATCCCGTATTCATACGGTAACTTTTCTAGATTCCTTCCATCTCTACCAGAACATTGTTAAGAGTTTGCACTACTCCCAACGTGTCAGCAAAGAGGTTTCATTCTAGATAAGTAGCAATGGAATGTTGTACAGTTCCATAGGCCACTTACCCATCACATGCATATTAGTAGTATACTGTTCATTAATGCAATTATTCTAATATGCATAATACACAACCTAAGTCTAGGAACATAAGTATATACATCATTGAACAATATTATTTCAACAATAAGATATACAAGAAATGACAATTGAAATACTTATCTTTGTTTGTTTATTGGGTGGAATCCCTCTCAATCTTTGCTTCCTTGCAGGAACTACTGGAGTCTCTGATAGTGTGCACCGTAACCAACGCAGAAAATGGATGAGAGGTTCATCCATAGATTATTTGTCTTCCGGAGTCCAACTCTGCAGTAGCTTCTTGAAGTTTGCTGAAGTGAATTCTCCACCATTGTCGGATCTAAAGGTCTTGATCTTCTTTTCAATGTGGTTTTCTATCAAGGCTTTGAATTCCTTGAATTTGCTGAATACTTCATCTTTGTTCTTCAATAAATAGATCCAAGTCTTCCTAGAGAAATCATTAATGAAAGAAAGATAATATACATACCCACTGGATGATATTGGACTGCATACATCAGAGTGGATAATTTCCAAGATCCCTTTGCCTTGCTTTCACTTCTTGGAAATGTCTTTCTTTGTGTTCTTTCCTTTTGCACATCCTTTGCAAACACCTTCATGCTTTGACTGGATTTCAGGAAGACCTTCTACTTCTTTGCTTGCAATTGGTAGTGATCTATAGTGCACATGTGCAAGCCTTCTGTGCCAAAGTTCACTTGGCTCCATGGATTCATGTACCATGGCATGTTTAGGTTGTCCCTTCAATTTGTACAATCCTCCCTCTTTCTCTCCAATCACTACTGCATCATCTGTGGTCTTACCTTTTGGCCACATAAGTACTTGGCCATCCACAAATGTAACTCTCATCCCTTTTGCATCCAAATATGATATGGAGAGAAGATTCTTCTTGAGTCCAGGTACATATAGAACATCTTGCATCTTTAAAGACTTCCCAGAGTCTAGCTTGTAGGAGGCTTCACCACTTCCTTTTATAGGGTATTGATAGTCATCCCCAAGTTTCATGTTGTGAGGTGACTTATGTTCAGATAGGTCTATAAGAGATTCTTTGAATCCTGTCATATGTTTAGAAGCCCCACTATCAATAAGCCAATCATTACACCCATGTGTAACAGTACCTGTGAGAGTAGAGATTAGGACATATTCATCATCATTTGAAGAGTCTTCACTCTCTACCTTAGTCTTCTTCCTTGGAGGTTCATCATCCTCAGCAACATGAGCATGATATCTCTTCTTGTTGTTGAATTCTTTTCTTCTTTTGGGACATTTTGAGGCAAAGTGTCCCTTCTCATTACATGTGAAGCATCTCAGATCTTTCTTATCTCTTTGATGGTGGTGAGAAGATTTCTTATGATGAGATGGCTCCCTCTTGGGCGTACTTCTCTTGGTGTGAGCTGTGAGAGCTTGATCTTCATTTTCCATCTTTTCTTCTCGGGCCACATGCTTAGCTTCTGCTTGTGAACATTCCTCCCATTGTCTACTGAAATAAATCAACTTCTTTCTTGCACAAATACCTTGGATGAAGGAGTCCCATGACCTAGGTAGGCCATTCAATGTGGTCATGAAAATTTCTCCATTCTCCACTACTTCATCCACTGCTTCGAGTTGTTCCTTTATTTGATAGACCTTAGTAAAGTAGGATTGGATGGTCTCTCTAGTCTGGAACTTTACCCCTTTCAATTGATTCGGCAGAGTCATCTTCTGATTTATATTATTTCCTTCAAATAGCTTGGTCAATGAGTCAAACATCTCCTTAGGTGTCTTTAGAGAAGACACATGGTATATGAGATGGTCTTTTATAGAATAAACAATAATTCTCTTGGCTTTGACCAAGTTCTTCTTGTGTAGGGCCTTATCCTTATCTCCCTCTGGAACTGGAACCTCTTCATTTCTGTAGGTGTCCAATTCATTCTCTTCTAGGATTAACCCAATCCTATACTTCCATGCTCAGAAGTTATCAGCTCCTTCAAGCTTATCCTCAAGCTTGGTGTGGTGAGACACCTTAATGAGAAACTCAAATGGAAATAAAATATTTAGGTCTTACCACTTGATTTGCTGAAAACTGGATTTGGAGCTAGATTAGGGTTTGTTAAAGAAACCCTAAAAATTCAAAATTTGAATTCCAAACTTCTGAAAGGATGGAAAGATGCACCTTGTTGAGCTAATCAAGCTGGTATACTGCAATTTTGAAATCTGCAAAATTTGACCCCTCAAAATTTCCTTTGAAACTTCTGGATCTTTTGGACAGAATCCCGAACTAGGGTTTGATAATTCCCAAGGTTCTACCTAGCCAAAAAGTTTGATCTTGTGCTCTAAACTTCGATTTTTCTAAGGAGCATCCAACCGTGGTCACAGATTCCAAAATTTTCAACTTTTGCAGAAACCCTAATTTTCCACCTTTCTGATCAAAATCCTGAATTAGGGTTTGATGAAGCCCGACCTTCTGTGCAACCAAAAATTTCGATATTGGTCTCTAAACTTCAATTTTCTTGAGGGGCATCCAGCCGTGGTCTCGGATTCCAAAAATTCCAACTTTCTCTGAAACCCTAATTTCCCCCAGTGGTGACGGGCCAAAAACTGAAAGTGCTCAGAATTGAATTATGTCTCAACAGAAAGATGCACCCTTCCAAGGAGATTCGTCCTAGCCTCCTGCCTTTAATGATCTAAGGAGAGAAACCCAAATATTAAGAATCCCTAGCTTCCGCAGCTGTACAGTGTCTTCTTCTTAGCACGGCTTTGATACCATGTTAATTTTTTCATAATTTCATTCAATATTATCTAGGATCAATAAGGGAATAAAAAGCACAACATAACAATCATAAGAGACAATGGACACAAAGCATTTCACCGGGGAAAACCAAGAAGGTGAAAAACCCTGCAACTTCCTTAGAGATATAATAAGCCCCAATACAAAGATCACAAGGATCAATCCCCAAAAGAGAGATAACTCCAGCAGCTACTCCTCCTCCACTTGTACACACTCCTCTCTCTCAACTATTCGAGTTGGATGAGCGAGTGAATGAATAGAATGAGAAACACTCACTCTGTATTTATACACAACTTAACCTGCCTTTAACTCTAGCTAGGACGACTTCCTAAGGAAGCCTAATAACCCACTCACATGACACAAGTACGGCCGACCCCACACTGGTGGTCTAATAACCCATCAAATATAAGTTGCAACACTTGCAACACTTGTGACACTTACAAATACAAATGATGACACTTCTGATTGGAGGAATAATACATCTCCATCATGAATATAATAAAGTACAAGTGTAATACATAGAAGAATATCTTCCGAAGTTACAAATACATCAACAACTTGAGCAATTCCTCCATAAGCTTTTCAATCTCTAGCCTTATGTCCAAAATTATTACATGAAAGAAAATAACCATAAAATAAACTTTGGTACTCGAGAGAAAATGGTCTTCTTTGTGGTGCAGTCCTTCTAGATTGATGATTATGATCTTCTTTCTTGTAGTTTCCTCTGCTTTGATGGGAGCTTCTAAGGTTACCCACAAAACTAGGAGCTTTGAATTTTCTCTTCAATTTTCTTTTCTTGGAGCTTGGAATTTTCTTCTTCTTCAATGTTCTTTTGTTCTTCATAACCCAAACCAGTCTTTTCACGAGAAGATATTTGGAAACTAAGGATGTCATCTAAGCTCATAGTGCACTTTTCAAATTTTGAGTTTATCTTCATTTGATCCAACTCTTGTTTCAGAGAAACAATGTATAACTCCCTTTCTTGGCACATCTCTTCCTTATTCTTGAGTTGGTTAGTTAGAAAATTTTCACTTTTCTTTATCTCTTCCACTTGAACCATTAGACTAGTAATAATATTATCATCATTTTCATAAAGTTCTTCTTGCTTTTGACAAAAAATATTTATTTTCTTGGAGTTAGCTTGTTAGATCTTCTTCAATCTTCTTGTACTCTTCTATTTGACTTCTAAGACCAACAATGGTCTTTTCAGCTTCTTCATGGTTCTTGTGTATTTCTTCTAGTTGCCTTGTCAACCTTTCTTCAAATTTTCTTGCCTCTTCCTTTTAAATCATAGAATTTTTCAAATTTGTACATAGTTGGATTTTTTTCTCTTCTAGTTGATTCTTCAATGTTTTTTCAATCTTCTTAGCCTCCCATGACTTGTGCTTTTAAAAAACTAACAATATTTTCAATCTTACTTATCTTTTCTTCTAGTAATGTATTATTTTCTTGATACATATATAGTCGTTCCATTAGTATCTTGTTCTTCTCCCTTGCTTTCCTCAAATAATCTAGGCCACTAATTAGTTCTCCTTCAAGGTCTAATTTAGCTTTTGCTTCATCATTTTCTTCTTCTTCTAAGGCATTGCTTTTGTTTTCAACTTTGTCAAAGTTACCTTTATTTGCATAGGCACATCTAATATCACAAGAATTTAATTTATCACAACAAGAATACTTACTTGATTCAAATTCCTTCACCTTTTATTCATTTGATTCATCAGTTGCATGTTCATTTTGGCACTCATCCATCTTCTTTGATGTTGCTTATTCCTTTGTTGTATCTTCCTTTTGATCTTGTTCACATTCCTACATTGCTTCCTTTGTGTAGTTTTCATATAGCTTGTTCCACAGTTCTTTTTCTGAAGAGTACTTTCCAACTTCGTTCCTTTTCTTTTCAAACTCTGATGAATCACTTAGGATTATATTTAGTGCCTTTGTATTTTCTTTTTGTAACCTTTTTGCTACTGCACCCTTTGGTCGACCTTTTGGTGTGATGTAGCCATTCAAAACCAACTGCCAAATATCAATTCCCTATGTCTATACATATAATCTCATCATTATTCTCCAATGAGAAAAGTTTGATCCATTGAATAATGGAGCTCCAACCTCAATCATACTTGTTTCTTGAATATCCATGATCTTCATTATAGTGGTTAGATTGTAGCTGAAGGAACCTTGCTTTGATACCAATTGTTGGAATATTCACCAATACTGAGAGGGGGGGTGAATTAGTATTGATCACTTTTTACCATTGTTAACGTTAAGCATGTCATGTAACATTAACCATTAACAATGCCATTCATCATCATATAAAACCATCACATAAAATAATACACAACGCATAAGAGATTTTATGTGGAAACCTAAATGGAAGAAAACCATGCAATGCTTTTCTTATATAATAGAAAGATTACATTCATCGGAAGCACCAACTTCCAAGAGTCTCTAGCACTGTCACCAATTGGAAGGAGGCACCAACCCCCTGATTTATAGGCACCAACCTGAAGGAAGATCCAACTCATTGATTACCAATACCAATTGGAAGGAGGTTACAACTCCATAGCTTTACCAACTGCAACTGGAAGGAAGCACCTGCTCCCTAAAGCATAGGATCCAACCTTTAGAGATGACACCAATACTCAGTGAGCTTAAAATCACCCTAGAACCACCCTACCACCCTAATATGAGTAAGAGTATCAACTTATCATTGTCACTGTCTTCACACTCTCACTTCCACTGTCTTCACACTGTCATTGTAATTGTCACTGTCACTACCACTATCATTGCCACTATCACTTTCATTGTCACTGTCACTATCACTATCTTCACAATCTGCCTCTGATCTACTTCATAATCTTCCTCTGATATGCTTCATAATCTTCCTTTTATCTACTTCATAATATTCCTCTGATCTATTTCATACTATATAGAAACCCTTACTTCCAAAGGGAATATCTTTGAAATTATAGAAAAACAATATTTGAAACTTGTACCCTAGGTACTTAAATATATCTACTTCATCTCCTCCAAGGTTCACTATTGAAATGTCATAGAAATATTTTTATAGAGAATATACAAAATTGATATGTTTAAAGTTTATCATCCAGAAAACCTAACTTCTTGAGGTCATATCTCAAAAAATATGGAATACCAACATCTGAAACTTGTACCACAATTTATTCAACCTCTCTACTTTATCACCTCCAAGGGGCACTATCTGAAGCTTTCTAGAACAAAATATATAGTGAAAATGCCAAACTGACCCATTTAAAGCTGATTTAGAATCGCTAACTTCCTGATATCATATCTCCAAAAATATAGAAGAAAAACATCTAAAACTTGTACCACAAATGATTCAAGCTCTCTAATTCATATCCTTCAATGGGAAATGTCTAAATATTTCTAGAACAAAAGATACAATGAAAATGCCAAATTGACCCGTTTAAAGCGGATTTTAGGATAATTCAGAAGCCCTAACTTCTCGAGGTCATATCTCCAAAAAGATAGCATACCAACATATGAAACTCATAAAAATGTTTCTTCAGGATCTCTAATTCATATTCTCTAAGAGGCACTATCTAAATCTTGCTAGAACAAACGATATAGCGAAAATACCAAGATGAACCATTTTAAGATGATTCAGAAACCATAACTTCCCAAGGTCATATCTCCTAAATTATAGTGAAGCTGCATCTGAAATTTTTACCATATGTACTCACAGATTGTACCTCCATCCCATAAAAATTTCACGGTCTAAATCATCCCAGAACAAAATTTAGAGCAAAAATTCCAAGATGACATGAAATAGATTTCACAACAAAAACCCTAGAACAAATCATCACAAGATTTCATCTCCCATTGGAATTTCTCCCTTCTTCACTTCATATTCCCTTGGAAATTCTCTCGTCTAGGATGAAATTCGCTCCTCTTCCTTGGTTGAGTTGAATTTTTGTTGTTCAAATGCCAAATGAGGTTCCTCTTATTTATATGAGTCTTCTCCACATGAGGGGGTGTGACCAAGGGTCATAGCTCTTGGGTCGCACCTATTCCTTAAGGATGGCCGACCTATAACTTAAAATGAATTCTTGTCTTCAATAATTTCAAGGGATTATTCAATGGTTCAATGTTTTTTGACTTCGCTTCTTGACCACTTCATGGCTTCATCAAGGGGCTTTGTCTTGTCATCTTGGCCACTTCATCAATGGTTCAATGGGATTTGACTTGTCTTCTTGACCATTTCATGGATTCATCAATGCATTCCAAGTGGACATATCACCATTGCTTCAGGGCCTCTTGCTTTTACTGATGTTATCATCAATGGAAACAAATTTTCCAACAATGGCTTTTACCAATATTCTTTTACAATAATTATTCTTTAATGTTGATGATGTTTTGTTTCTCTTTGCTTCTTCGATACTTCTTCAAGGTACTTCACATGGACACACATCATCATTTCTTTAGGAAATTTTTCACACTTTCATTGTTTTAGAGGCTTCTCCACACTTTACATCATCATGGTTGCAGTGGCTTCTTCAATGTGCATTGACATTGACTTGTCTTCATGGCTTCATCAAGGGGCTTTGGGGATTCTTAAAATTTCACTTCATCATGCTCACGTGGACACATCATCATTTCTTTTGGGGTATCTTCAATGGATTTAGGTGCTTGATTCATTTGTGTACCACTCAAAGTGGGCATGTGGAAGCAACCACATATTATCTCATCCCGTGAGGGTCAAGCTTAATAGCTATGCCATAAGGGGACCAATTTAGATTTATATACACTTATGTCAAGGATCCTTCAAGACTCTTCAAGGCTTCATCAACATTACTCAAACAATATTTATCACTACCACATCATCATCATCATCATTGCCATATCATCATCACCATTTTCATATCATCATCATCATTGCTACTTTGACATCAATGACAACATCACTCAACAATATTATAAGCTCATAGATCTCTTGACCATGTTGATGAGTCAATGACAACTTCTTCCAACAAAAATTAAAGAACAACCAAATATAAATAAGTAGTAACATTAGTAGGAAGTAATAATAAACATACTTTATAATTTCAATTGTAACTTAGTGATAGGTTATATGTATGATAACAAAATAAAAAACATAAACATTGAGTAATTCCTTGTTTTTTTGTGGGAAATTTTAAAGTGTTAAAAATAGCAATATAAATCTTTAGAGACAATGTCATAATTAAACATTTTTGTGGACACCCATGTAAGAGAGGATTTTTTTTTGTCTAGATCCATATGTAGTGCATGAACATTGCATGTATGATTCATATCTTTAGCATATCATAATCATGCTTAACTATGAGTCATGTTCATTGTAGATCTAAAGAATAAATTGTTGTAGACCTTGTGGCCTTTGTTGAAGGGTGATAATTCTATCAAAACACTATAAGAGAAATGAAGAGGGCCTACTTGCTTTATAGGGCTCTACGAACATGAAAATCTAGCATGTTTGCATCCATTGGTTATTATTTAGGCTAAGATGTCAATGATGTGGAGCTTCATAAGATCCATTCAACTTACAAAGCTATAGGGAATTACTTATCAAAACCACCAAGTACATTATTCCCATTGAGGATATTGCTTGTTTACTTTCTTTCTCAAACCATGCAAAAATGAAGGATCAAGTAAAAGTTAGAGCATAATCCCTAATGCATAGATATAATGATAACAAGAATTATGTTACTTTATCCATAGATTTCTTAAGAATGCCACACAAGAATTATGTTACTTTATCCAGGTTGAGACAAAAGTTTTGGAAGCACCTTTTTGAGATAAGCAGGGAAAGCTAAGCTGAGCGTAGCTCAGAAATACAATTTGGGCTAAGTATTGGGGATGCTGCGAAGTTGCGCGCAGCATCCAACTTTTGACCAGACTACAGAGTTGCGCGCAGCATCGAAGTTTTGGCCGTGATGCGAAGACCAATACTGTGCAGAAGTAGTGCTACGGAGTTAGGAGGCCACGTGGAGCCAGCAAAGTGGAGTGCTGGACAAATATCAAGTGCATGTACCGGTTGGACTGGTAGCAGCCATTTTTGGAAAGATATTCCAGGATTGCCGAGCGACAGATATAAGCAAATCAGGAAGGCAGCCACGCGTGGGATGTTAAGGAAAGCGACGTTTGGCACGCTTAGAAGGTAAAACCGTTAGAGAGAAATGGTTCGACAGAAGTAGCATGTAGGCACGCGTGTGACGGGAAGGACGATAGCGATAGGATGAGGACATGGATATCCACCACGATCAAGCAGACGCTACCAGGAGCCAGCAAGCCGATTTGGAAAACCAACACAGTTTTGGAAACCCTTAGGGTTTTGGGTTTTAGATATTTGACATTGTATAGACATGACCTTCGGGCATGATCTATTTAAGAAGACAATTTTGTATGGGATGGGGTTTTTTTTGTTGGTTGGTTGATTGTTGTTGCTCTATTTTAGGGGCTAGAGGCTAGTTGCTAGAGTAATCATAATATAACCTTTTGTATTGAGAAATCTCTCCGAGCTGAGAATATTGTAAAGGCTCTGCAGCTGTGTGCGTAGAGACCTAGCCGAGAGAAAGGAGAGTCTACAGCTGAGTGCGCAGACTAAGAACGGTTGCTCCATCCCTTTTGAAAGAAATATATTACCAACCGTTCTTGTGGACGTAGCTTTCCATCCGGGGAAGTGAACCATGTTAAATCCCATGTTATGCGATTATGTTTTATGAATGAATGACTATTTGTATTGTCTGTAGAATGAATGTTTGAATGTTTCCCTACATGCTGTAATAGGAGAACTTCGATATGCATTTACCAATAGGAGAAGTTTGGGAATGATATGCTAGGTTCCACGAGAACAGATGAATGGTGAACATTTCAATTACATGTTAAGATCGTGAATCAGTCATTTAAGCTTAATACTTTCCTAAACACAGTGAAGGAACACATCACGGTTAGTCACATCTATCAATTCAGTTCACGTTGTAATAATCTAAATCCTTGAACGAATGCTAGAAAGAAACCAGTAAGTGCCTGAATGGATGGATGGGTGATATTCATCTTAGTGCCTAACCTTTTCAAGATCTTCCAAGTAGAGGATAATTGTGGTTGATTCGCAGTTTCAGTAGAAGATTCGCAGTAGTAAGAAGTCTTTAAGTGAGGCCCGCAGTGTTGCCGTCACCGCGAAGTACTGCTTGTAGCGTAGATCCTGCTGTGTACCACATCGCTTCGTCTCACAGTGCACTCCTTCTGTCCTATGCTGTGCAGCTTGTTCATATAAACAACTCATCGTTTACTGTGGAAACCTGATTCCACAGTACCCCATAAGATACACCTCGGGTGAGACCTCAACCTGCTCGCAGGTTGTTGCCGAAAGGGCCGGTGCGAAGGGGTTTTGTTGGTCAAAAGGGAGAACCGCAAAGAACTTGTGTCTAATTGGAAACCTCTGGGTCAGTTTAAGCCAACAAATGGTTCCATTGCTGTGCTAGAATCCATGATGAGTTGCAATCACGATGTGTGAAGAAGAATATCAGTTTCCCGAAGGATCTGACTATTGGCATCCGAAAAAGACAGAAATCCAAGCTTGGTCGGACAACATTATAAGAGATTTTAAAAGACAAGAGAATAGACACCCGCACTTAAGTGACACATAGTGGTCAGAGAGATATTTGTTTGACGATATTCACGATATTTTTTGGGCATCATTCCCCAATGAGCTGCATTTGTGGATCTCGCGGCTCGCAGAGAAGAAAAACTGTTTCCAGGGAAGAGTACCCACGGAATGGAATCCTAAGCTCACAGCACAGCTCAAAGCGTTAGACAGCTCGTTGTCACGCACAGTTGACTATTGGGTCGATCATATGCTAGAAGGCTTTGTAACAGAATTTGCTATAGACACACTCAAATCCTACAACCAAGCAGAAGCAAACTTTTTCGGAGGATTCCAAGGTAAGTTCCTGAACAATCTCAGTCTATACATTAAGATGCTATTAGCTGAGAAAGGTGTTTTAAGAATGCAGTAATATTCTTGAAGTTTGTCATGATAAATAGTACATATATTGATTCTGACGAAGAGACACATACTCTTAGAAGTGGTAAGAGATATAAAATTAATAAGAATCTGGGAGGCCCTGGACTCCATATTAATACTGAGATCCCGTGTAACATTGACAACGAAGCTGTACCACCATTTACGCCCGAGAACACACCGACTGCAGAGACCGCACAACCTTTATCTCAAAACCCACCCACTACGCAGCCCGCCCCACAGAAGACTCAGCCTAGTCCATCTCTCCTGATATTCCCATTTGTATTTACTGCACAGAGCCCTTTACAACAGCCGCACACTGATCCCGGTGCTCGACCACGTAGTAGCACAATGGCAAACATAGATATGAAGCTACCAATATTCAGAGGAACTGGATTAGAAGATCCTGACCAACATTGGTTTCTTTGTGAATCTGTATGGAGTGTAAGACAAATCCAGGATGATGCAGTGAAGCAAGCACAGCTCATCACCACCTTTAGAGACAGAGCTTTACATTGGTTTATGAAATACTCTACCATACAGCCGAGACTCTCGCAGAAATTAAAGCTGCGCTCATAGCAGAATTTAAGAAACCTAAATCTGAATCTCAGTGTATAACCGAGTTGAAAGAAATAAAGCAGAAATCGACTGAAACGGTTTGGGAGTTTGATCAGAAGTTCAAGACCTTATTAGACCAAGTGAGCTTTGTTATAGCTCCGAAATAGCACAAGGAATGGTTCATTGCTGCGTTGTTTCCCCATATTAGGTTACCATTGATGCAGCAGAAGGTTGAGTCCCAGGCAGAGGCCTTGGAGATCGCAATGAAGCTAGAGGCTTCGCCGATTGGTGAGACTAGTTCTGGGATGTCTCAGATCCAGAACCAACTGACCACCCTGACACTAGAGTTGCAAAGCATGAAAAATGGCAAAGAACAAAGGTATGAACCTATACATGAGGTCTAGTGTACATCTTGTAAAGGAGAAGGCCACGATAGAGAGCATTGCCCTCTATTCCACGACTATCTTAACAGTGGTGTGCCAAACCCATTGAATCAGAATCAGGCTCCATGGTGTGAAATCTGTAGAACCACAGGACACAGACCTGAAGACTATTATCTTATACAGAAATATGTGAAAACGCCTAAAAATTTATATTGCAGTTTCTGTAAATCAGTTGGACATGATGAATCCAAATTGCACGCATATGAATTAATGAATGAAAGAAAAAGGGATATGGACTCAATGCGAGGTACTGGCTTGTACTGCATACAAGAATATGCCCAGCCGAAACAAGAAAATGCACAATATGACCAAGGAGGATACAGAGGCCGTGGTGGTGGATATCGTGGCAGAGGAAGAAATGCTGGCCCCGCGCAGGGAAGAGGCCGCGGCCAGGTCATTTGTTATAATTGTGTCCAGCTAGGTCACATATTTAGAGATTGTGTTAACCCATGCACTACGTGCAATTATTGTAAATCATTTGACCATGTTATTGAAGATTGCCCAATATTAGAGGTGGAAATGTAGAAGAGAAGACGAATAGAGGCTCCGAATCCAAATGTCCAGTGGATCGCAGTAGAAAATAGATAGTGGATCTGAGCATCAATGTGGTCACACGCAGTGGCGCTGAAACAGGCTGCGACAGAGGAGTGGAAGCTTCAACATCAGGGGAGGCACATACAAAGAAGGATCCCCTTGAAACAGTATGGATAAAGAAAGCCCCAGGAAAAGCACCCCCTCTTAACTTATAGAAGAACAAGAAAATCTTCATTGATGCGTGGGATACCTTTAGAGAACCAGCAGATAAATCATCAAGGATCCCATTGTGCAGTGAAACACCACATGTTGAAGACATGCCGACTCATGATAAAACAAGCATTGCGACAGATGTCCGTACTTTTGTTGCGCAGTTCTTGCGAAGTTGCATGAAGTTACTAAAAAGTGAGAAAGCCATAGTAGAGCTCTAGAAGCTCATCAGGCAGTATGAACCTCAGCTTGCAACAGAGACTCCAGATAGCGCTGTACATCATAGAAGGAAACACAAAAGAACAGGCTGAGAGATGAGGCTTACTGCACAGATAGGAGATTTTGAAATGGATGAAGTCATCCTTGATATGGGATCAGAAGTGAATGTCTTGACTAAGTAGACATGGCAGCAGATGGGTCGACCAAAGTTGCTCTGTTCACCTATCCAGTTACGAATGGCTAATCAAGAGAAGGTCATACCTTTTGGCTTCTTAGCTAATGTAGTAGTTGACATCGACGGAGTACAGAGTCATGTAGACTTTGAAGTTATTGAAATTGTGGATGATAGTCAACCTTTTCCTGCAATATTGGGAATTGATTGGGCTATGGATAACTTGGCTATCATAAACTTGAAGACAAAGAAGATGATTTTTGAAGGGAAGCATCTTAGGGTCATCGCACTATTGGATCCTAAAGATGGTGACAGATACAGTGAGCCAATTCAGGAGGAATCCCAAGCTCAAGATTTAGACCGATTATACCAGCTGACTGCGAACAAGGAAGACTACATTAATCCTACTGTGGATGGTACGCTCAGCTGACGATGTGACACTTCTTGTATCTCTGAATCGGATACAGGACTAGAGAATTGACAAAGCCACATGCATGAAGTATCAGCAAGAAGATGTGCGCAGGTTACGAAATCACTATGCTAGATCGGAAAAGAGGTGAGTCCTATTCCCACATATGATGGTTCTGCTAATGTTTATAGTTTCATAAGGGAATATACTGCAGCTATACCAGATGAGCATAGACTACCAGCTTTAGATATAGCATTTTGCGATACACCTGCCAGATGGTGGAATGCACATAAGAAAACATTGACCACTTGGGATCAATGCAGAACTAAGATGCAGATCCGGTTCACTGAAAGGGTTACTTTACCCTTCGAAAAGTATAATGGACAGACAGACCCTAGCCAACACATTGAAATCTGTTCAAAGGCATGGGTGGAAAGACCACCTACAGAATGGGTACATTTATTTGTACATACATTGGATGTGGGTATCCCAGAGAAATGGTACCTAGACCTGGAGTTGCGCAGCGAACTCACCGATTGGGAGCTACTCACTGCGAACTTCCAGAAGGACTTTAGCTTTGAAGATGAGAACCCATTAATCCATGAGGAATTAAAGCTAATCCAAAAGCGCATATTCTAGGATGACTTTCCTCATCAAAACATGACATTGCAGGAGTTTTTTGGGATAGAGTGCATTTTTGTGCACCTACAATCAGAATGGAAGGAACATGAAGAGCACTTTATCGAGTGTTACAACTTAACTGAAGATACCAATGATACAAATGAAGACGATGAGGAGGACCCACGCAACATAGATATACCAGAGTTAGAAGGTGCACACGAGGTAGAAGGACCTCTATTGGAAATCCAAGATATGACTGGACCAGTAAAAACACAAAAAGTGAACATTGACACAAACAAAGAGCCGAAGTTTGCATCAATAGGTGATTATTGGGATGATGAGACTGTTGTAGAGATCGCAGATACCCTACATGAGTATCAGGAACTATTTCCAACCAAATTTACAGAGATGAAAGGAATTTTGGGAGACCTAGGGGTCATGAAAATACCTTTAAATCCAGGTGCTAAGCCTGTCAAGCAGAGGCCATACAGATTGAATCCGTGCTACAAGGAAAAAGTCCATGCAGAGCTAGATAAGATGCTAGAGGCAGGAATCATTGAATCGATCGAAGAATCCGAATGGATTAGCCCCATGGTTTTTCAAGACAAGAAAGCAAAAGGCGAGATCAGGATTTGTGTGGATCTCAGAAAACTGAACGATGCTTCCATGCATGACCCATTTCCTACTCCATTCACAGACGAAGTGCTTTATAACATTGGAGGAAATGAGGCATATTCTTTCATTGATGGTTTCTCTGGTTACCATCAGATCAGGATTGACCCCGCGGATAAGCATAAGACGACATTTGCTACAGAATGGGGGTCATTCCAGTACATCGTCATGCCTTTTGGTCTGAAGAATGCACCTACCATATTCTCTAGAGTCATCGTCGCAACATTTAAAGATTTTATGCACAAGTTTTTAGAAGCGTATTTTGATGATTGGACTGTGTTTGGTCTATTGAAAAATCATTGTGCGAACCTCCGCATGATGCTCGAAAAGTGTCGACAGCATCAAATATCCTTGAATTTGAAGAAGTGTATTTTCTGTGTGCCCTATGGAATTTTACTTGGCCACATTGTTTGTAAGCAAGGATTGATGGTAGACCCTGCGAAGATTGCAGTTATTGCAAACTTACCAACACCAAATTTAGTCAAGATGTTGTGATCTACCTTAGGCCATACCAGATACTACAGGAAATTCATAAAGGGTTATGCGCAGATAACCACAACAATGGAAAAGATGCTGAAGAAGGACGCACCATTCATTTGGAACGCAGAATGCAAACAGGGTTTTGATACACTAAAAGAAAAGATGGTCACTGCGTCGATTCTAGTCTTTCCAGATTGGACAAAGCCATTCCATGTCCATGTTGACGCATCATGTATTTCCCTGGGGATCGTGTTAGCTCAGCCAGGAGAGGGAGGTATTGACCACCCTATTGCATTCTCTAGCAGAAAGATTTCAACAGTAGAGAAGAACTATACTACTACTGAGAGGGAAGGCCTTGCGATGGTATATGCCCTACATAAATTTAGACACTACTTGCTGGGATCGCACTTCCTTATGTTTACTGACCATTCTATGTTGAAATATTTGGTCAACAAGCCAGTGTTAGGGGGACGCATATGCAGATGGCTATTGCTGTTCCAGGAATATGACTTTGAGATTATTGTCAAGCCAGGTAGACTGAACTTGGGACCTGATCATTTTTCAAGGATTGAGTCAGGAGAGGAGACGACGAATATTGAAGACAGTCTTCCTGATGCGCAATTATTTAGTATATGGGTTTCCGATGATTATTACAAGGATATCATTGATTCCGTAACCACAGGGCTGGCACCGCAGGAACTCTCTATCCAGCAGAAAAAATAGTTAGTGGTGCGTGTCGTGGACTTCACTATAATTGCAGGTCAGTTATACAAACTTGGGATGGATGAAGTCCCGCACAGGTGCATACTCGACCATGAGAAACCATTTATTCTAGCGGACGCACACTCAGGAATCGCGGGAGGTCACTATGTAGGAAGGGCTACCACGTAGAAGATATTGCGTGCAGGGATATGGTGGCCTACGCTCCATAAAGATGCCAAAGAACATTGCAGGAACTGTGATGTCTGTCAGAGGATAGGAAAACCATCACGCCGAGATGAGATGCCACTAAATCCACAATTGACACTGCATCCATTTGAAAAATGGGCGATAGACTTTGTGGGTCCTATAAACCCACTAGGAAAAAGAACGAGTGTAAGGTATATTATTACTGCTACTAATTACCTCACCAAATGGGTGGAAGCAAAACCAGTCAAGGACTGCAGCGCTAGTACTGCTGCGTAGTTTATTTTTGAAGAAATACTCACTAGATTTGGCTGTCCAAAGATTTTGATGAGTGACCAAGCTACTCACTTCTTGAACAAGACTATTGAGGCACTTACAGAGGAATTCCACATTCGTCATCAATGCAGTACTCCATATCATCCACAGGCAAATGGTACTGTAGAGGATTTCAATAAAATATTGGAGAACGCACTCACTAAGGTATGTAATGTAAATAGAGATGATTGGGACCTGCGCGTCTCTTCCATGTTATGGGCATACAGGACCACATGCAAGAAATTGACAGGATAGACACCCTTTCGGTTGGTTTATGGGCAGGAGGCTATAATGCCTATGGAATATATTGTCCCTAGCTTAAGAATTGCTGCATTCACAGGGATGGAAGATTGCGAAGATCTAGAAGAAATATTGCTACACTTACTGGGCTTGGAGGAAGATCGCTTCATCTCAGGCTTCCACCAGCAAGCTCAGAAGGACCGTGAGAAATCATGGAATGATCGTCATATAAATAACAAGTGTTTTCAGGTAGGTGATCTAGTCCTCCTGTATGATAGCAAATTCATGAAATTCCCTGGTAAATTTAAGATGCATTGGCTTGGCCCATATACTGAGATACATGTTACTAACACTGGTGAAGTCCAGTTAGCTAATTTAGTTGGCGATACCTTGCCAACCTTGATAAATGGAAGCAGGCTAAAGCTATACCATGATAGCACTGCTTCGTAGAATCCTAAATAACGAGCAAAGGAAGGAAGTTCTAAGTGTCAAGTACAGTTGAAATTGGACACTACAAATATAAAGGATTCTGTACATGTATGATAAAAGGAAGAAGGTATGATAAGAAGAATAATCTATGTACCGCACAGCACTGTTGAAGTTGCGCGGAAGGAAAAAAAAAAGAAAAAAATTTAGCTGCGTAGTTGAAAATTTTTGGCATTGCGAAGTAGTCGCGCAGGGTTGCAGATGGCTTACCGCGTAGTTCGGTGCAACACTCCGAGAAAAATAGCCGTTGCATGGCTTTTCAGAAAAATAGCCGTTAGATGACTATTACAGCAACCGCTTCAGCATTTAAAAAGAAGATAGCCATTCTGAGCATGCTGACGACGGAAAAGATCAAAGGATCCGCTCAAATTTTCCAACGGACCCCACATTAAATGCCTATCTAGCCGTTGAAGGGCGCGGGAGGGGGTTTGCTGCACTTATAAATAACACCGTTGGGAGACTCGCGGGTGTTACCGACCACTTAGAATTTTCTCGTGATTAAGCTAGTAGCCATCTGTATTCTGCCTACCTTAGCCACTATCTCATTAGTGAATGTTCGAACCTTCCTATAGAGAAGAAGAACTGACTATTGAAGAAGCACTGAGGATCTTTCAGCACAGAGGGATTCAGTAGTTAATGAAAACTCCAGTTAAGAAGGTCGCCATAGAACAAGGTGAAGGATCCCGCAGATCACCAAGAATTAATCCGACAATGCAGGAAAAAGTGAAATATAAAGGAAAAGACGTAACGGGACTTCGAAGCAAGGTCATAAAGATGGGCTCCTCGGCACAAAAATCGCCAGTCTTTCAGAAAGAACCCTTGAAGATGACACCCGAATATATCTCTCCACAGGCACTGAATGCCCCTGTGTTTAAATTGTCCAAGAATGTGAGATATGACATTCCTCTGTCACCTATCTCCAAGCATGTAAAGACTACTAAGAATCTGCTACGAAAGATAGCAGATTGTAAATGGGAGGATTATGACCTCTTGGGAATGAAGAAGGACGAGCCAGATGTTCCCAAGTACCAAGATTTTCAACCAGACCAGTATATGTGCTGGAAAAAGGATGCCAAGGGAACTCTTAACCTGGTTGCCGAGAGCTGGCTAACACCTGTCGTTCAGTCGGGGCTACTGAACTTGCTAAGATTGCCACATTTTGACCGTTCTCCAGAACTTAATATCGTGGTTCGCACACTCATGGCGCGAATTCACCAAGGTTATCTGTGGCTGGACAGGAACATCGATATTAACATCAATTTGATCCACCACATTACTGGGCTAAGCAAGTGCAGTAAGGATCCTAAGCAATTTTTCCAGGGAAAGAGCAAAGACAAAGAGGCTGTTGAGAAGATGAAGGAAACCCACCCGGTGGTGAAGGGAAAAAGAGGTTTCTCGACAGAAGATATAGAGGATAGAGCAACAAGATTTGTAACATAGCTGCTCGCAGGCAAGATACTCTGGGTCAGTTTAAGCCAACAGTTTCTCTAAGCATTAAACCTATAAAGGACATGTCTCATTGATCTCGGGCTTGGGATAAGGTAAAAAGAAACAAAGCTACAAGGCATTCTAGAAATATTTGACACAAAAAATATCATCACAATGATGTCAATGTTGCTAGAAACAAGAAGAAGAAAGTGAAAAAGTATATACTTAAAAAGGAAATGATCAAGGGTCTGAAGTGAAGATTTGATGATGCATAAAAAATGAATGGATAGAATCGCAAATTTCAGAGTCATAATCTTAATTTTATGTTTTGTGATGTTGATAAGGTCCATTTTTTGGAAGTTCAAATCAAAACTTAATTAAGAACCTACAAGTTAGAAAATTTCACCAATCTTAATAGAGTTAAATTTCATCCTAAACAAAAAAATACATTATATTTAGATGTGCTTGATCAAACTTGTACAAGATTGATGGATTGTTGAAAGACTTACATTCACGTTTTAATAATGTGTTTTGTTCCCATTAACTATCTACTTCAATAATGGGAAGCTACGAAGTGTGTATACTAAGTGGTCGGGAAGCCAAAGAATGCGGTCAAATAATAATAAAATATTAGATAACAATGCTAACCATGCCATGACTTATAACATGAAGACACATAACATTACCAATGCAACAAAATAATTATGAAGCAATATGTAAAATACTTTAGAGGGAAGGACTATGCGAACATGAAGAAAGAGAGATGACTTCATTTCCTTGGGTTCACTCGATGTCTTTGTTTTCTCTTCAAAATTTTCATTGAGCCATACACTGTAATTAATTTTCTACGAAGTTTCCAATGCCATAAAAATTTACACCCTAACCCATGACTAATTGTTTTGGTGTTTTGTAGACCCAATAGGAAAGGCAAATATAACAAAGGAAATGACATATGGAAAGTGTGGTATTTGAACTCATTAAATATGGACATGAAATGTGATGGCAAGTCTCATATTCACAAATATCAACAATGCTCATAACACATAAATTCAAGTGGGGATTCAAAAGCTTTCATTAAATCTAGTGCATATACCAATACATTAATAGGATTATTTGGTCTTTAACTATGTAATGAGTTAATGTTGTGGAAGGGCACACCATATTGTCAAATAGTTGGGACCAATTAGAATAGAGATAATTTTATTCCTTTAATATCAAATGCAAGTAATGGTCCTTAACAATGTAATGAGTTAATGTTGTGGAAGAACACACCATACTGTGAAATAGTTGGAACCAAATAGAATAAAGATAATTTCATTCCTTAAATATCAAATGGAAGTAATGTGTTATCATAAATTTTGGTTATAATTCACATCCATCTTTATATAATATAGGTAAAATGCTCATTGAGAAACCAAACCAAAGATTTGTGAGTAGTGACAATGATGAGTTATTTAAAATGTGATCATTCTTTTGAAAATTTATAACATCTATTATGTTTATAATAAATGATATACATATTTTATATTTTTAAGGAAAACTATAATAAATGATATACATATTTTATATTTTTAAGGAAAGTGTTTTAAGTAAATATCTTAAGATGAATTTGAACTTTAAACCTCTTGAAAAGCTGGAAAAAAATTCCAATTTTAATGAATGTAAAAAACAAAAAAATGTTTATACATTTATTAAAGATGCATATATACACATGTTTACCAGAGATATATACACAGAGATATATACACACTCATGTTTGGAAAATTCTACACATCATTTTCATGTTGCACAGAAGCTAAATCTAAAGTTTGTGCAGGGATTAAGAGGAGCTTAGGCTAAAACCACTTTTCCACTTTGGACGTAGGGCCATATAATACATTTTCCACTTTGGAAGTAGGGCCATCGTCTTAACACAAGCAAAACCGACTTTAAAATAATATAAATGAAAAGTAAATCATTCTTATTTTTGAAAATAATGGGGTTGATGATCAGATTAAATTTTTTAGATTATTCAACAAGAATCCCAGCAATAAAAAACACAGCATCATTGCATTTGACTGTAAAATCGAAGAAGTCCAAAGGAAGTATGGCTGTGTTATTTGACTGTAAAATTGTAAGAGTCCAAAACAAGCAAGGCTGTGGAGAGCGTCTTTTGTCATGTGACTGCCCAATTGCTCATCTCAATCTAACCTCACAGATAGTCTCAAAATAAGCACCCATGTTTTGCACCATGCCTTGTGGAGGCTATCATGGCTGCATATTTTCAAAGAAACAATCATGTTCTTCTGTTCAATAGAACTTAAGCTGTTTAGCTGCATCCCTGCTACGGTGGTTTGAGTTCTTATCAGTAATTGTTTTTGAAATAAAACTGGCGATCTGTATTATAGTTATCCCGGTGCTTTACAATGGGGGAGATCTGGTGGATTTATTGAACACATCTTTAGATTTTTCACTATTTTTAGTGATAGTGTTTGATATATCCGAGATTTCATTCCACATTAATATTCCTATTTTTTCTTGCTTAGATCTCAAGATCCAAAGTCAAGATGAATCTATCCTCTAAATATGTAAAACACAACCAAAACAATCCACTTTTCTCTTTCCCGGTCTCGTATGCAAACAAACTAATATCCTTCTCATGGACAATGATTTCCTGGAATAACAACCTAAACCATCTGGTTTTGTTGCAAGTCTGTTCTTAATATTCCTGGTTCTGGTCCTGGGCATGGGCCTGCTGGTTTGGTGATTTGAATGCAACTGTGCAGCTATTCTTACCATTGGTTTTGTCAAAGCCTTTCTCACCTACACAACAAATAATGAATTCATACAGATGAACCATGATTTATCCCATCAGTTTACAACTATTCAGCTAATTCGAAGAGAATATGATGAAGGAAAACATTCAAATATAAACTTTTACAACAGAGATTTTAATGGAATCGATCATGGGCTAGAAATATGATTGGAATGTAGACATACCAAAACGATAAGCGAAGATAAAAGAGATGACGCTGGAGTGGGTGGGTACTGGCACCGCAAGCTCTTCTTCGAATACCAATCTAGCTCCATCCTGCTGTTTGTCGATAACATAGAATTCAATTCAATAATATCAATCTAGCTTTATCTTTCTTCACCCGGTTCTTGGCTCTTGGATGAAAACCTCCAATCTTTTTTGTCTGTTTGAGTTATTGTAATTACCTGATAATGATTAGCGTCTACTGAGATAAACTACCCATCCAAAAAACACTTAAACTCTTGCACATTATATGAACAAATAACCATATCAATTTCTATGATCCAACCTGCCGAATACGCACTATATCTCAAACTTATCCCATCCCATAAACCCTCGAGTCCACAACTGCACTATGTAATCGATCTCCTAAACCTGAGACCTAAACTCTAAAATACTGCAGCAATATGCCTCCAAATCTCTACTGAAATCCTGTAACAAACTCCCAAAGTCCTATAATATGTACAGTGCATCTTCAGATCGGACTGGAGGGAATCCTCTGCATTGGACTCTATGATTACCGATGCTTTTGAATCTAAAAGACGGGTGTGGAGATTGACCCACATGTCCTGAAAAGCTTGATAATGGAGCAGAACGAAAATGTTGGGAAGATGGGTATCAGAAAATACTTTAGCACATGCCAGTCTGAGTAGGCTGCAGGTGGGTTATTGGAATATGTGCAGTGGAGACCATGTGCAAGCTTTCCTCCTGCTGTGCATTGTACATATATAGCATCATTGAATTTGACACAAAATTCATATGAACAGTTTTACATGAATCTTGATTCTTCACATCTGAAGCATAACGTTTGGCAGCAGTACCTAGACGCTAGACCTAATCTGAGATTCGATAGCGATTTGCATGGCAACAATACTGCTGACAAACATTAATACGCGCTTGACACCGATAAAATAGCACGTGGATGGCCCTGAAATAAATTTATTTCCTCAAATGAGTCCATTCATATAACAGATTTTGACGCTAATTTTGTCCCTTCTTTGGTCTGCGATTTGTCTGATCGATCCGCTGGAGTTGGCTGTAGGTGAGTTTATCGGGAATATTTTGTCCATAGGTTTGTTTGCGCTTTATTTGATCGATCCTCTGGAGTTGGCTGTAGTTGACTACTCCATTTTTATAAGGAATTTCGATCCGCTGGAGTTGGCTGTAGTTGACTACTCCATTCCATAATCTTGAAGGCGTAGATAACTGTCACTAAAATTGCCTAGCTTTTTTGGCATTTGTTTCTTAGATTCGGTTATAAAAATTGGTGAAATTATAGTTTCACCCTATTTACTGTGGAATTATGCTATGGAACTGTGTCTGTAAGGGTTTTGATCCATTTTAAGATGACTCAAATAATCTAAATTCCAAAAAAATAACGAGAAGAGATGGAACTATGCCTCCCCGGAAAATTTTTAGTTACCGACAGGAGCGCTTTGAATGCCAATTATCACAGGCCAATTTTGTATATGAATTGTGTTAAAATTTAGAGTTTCTAAAGAAAACTGAAAATCTATATTAAAAATGTAAATCTACATTTTATAAGAATTAATTTTGATTATTGTGTTTATTTAATTATTTTATAAAATTAATTTAAATGTTATACCATTTGGATTTTTAAAGGTTAAATTAGTTATTTAATTTTTAATTAAATAGTAAATTTTCATTATTAATATTTTAATTTTTTTAATTTTAATTATTTAATATTAATAATTAATATCTACAATTTTAACTTTTCCAAACTTTTATCATAATTTGAAAAAATAAAATAAAAATTATAACAAAACAAATTCCAAAACCAAACTACTATATTTTATAATAATTTTATTTGAAAACAAATCAAACCATTGCAGGGCTCTAGAAATTTCAATGGCATTTCGACAAAGAATGAGATGATGCAAGGTATACAAGAAACCATGGAAAACCATTAAAAATATATTATTTTCTCAATATACTTTTATCAAATTTTTTATTAAAATTCTGAAAATTGTGAATGTTAATGATATAAATGAAATGATTAAGAAAGTTTTTTATTAAAATTAAATATTTTTAAATTATATATATATATATGACTTATAAAAAAGCACTTCATCAACTCATTATACTACCTCGCAAATATTAAATGGTTCCACTTTCATATAAAATGGGTCCACAACTACTTTTGCTTTGCGGCAGAAAAGTCAATGTAGTTATCATGTATTCTGAGAGGGCTCTTTAATGTCTGCAAATCCTTTAAGCTAGTTGCTTTAAAAAGTAAAAGTAGGAATAATATATATTTGGGTCTATGTTTTAAAAAGTTGCAAGGACTATGGAAAATTAAGTAGTTTTTTTCAATATTTTTTTATAACAATAAAAACAGGTATATTTGCTATTTATATGAATCAGGATATATAAAATCAAGTCAAATCATTATAAAAATACAGATGTCTAAAGTCATAGTTTTTTTCAATATTTGAAATATGAATAAGTTAATTTTGTAATAAAGTACTATTTAGTTAATATAAAATTCTAATTAGAATTAAGATATATAAAATCAAGTCAAATCATTATAAAAATACAGATGTCTAAGTCATACTTTTTTTCAATATTTAAAACATGAATAAATTAATTTTGTAACAAAGATTTATTTGGTTAATTTAAAATTTTAATTAAATTACTTTATGCTGTTTTCAAGTATTTGGATCAATATAAATTGGATCAAATATTTGAGATGAAGTTTTTCCATACATAAGATGTGGAATTCACATGATCTCTTAAAGTTTTGGTTAGATTTGATATATTTTTTAATTTAAAAATGAAATTTTTTGTTACAATATTAATTTTCCTTATTTTTATTTAGAGACTTGAACCTCCAATCTTGACTCTTTCGATAACCAATTAAACTGCCCTTCAAAAGTATTACAACATTAACTTATTTATTTAAAACATTTTTTACAAATCAAAGTATTTTTTGTGTGGTTTAATATTGCTTGAAAACCAATTTAGATATTGTCAATAATCCTACATTGTTTAAGATTTTTAGTAAGCTTAAAAAAACATGTTTTGGAATTAAAATTTCACATTTTGTTAAGACATTCATGGCGTTGGAAAGTGAGAGTTTAAAGTTGGTTATACAAAGAATAAAGAAAGTTGTTTTTGAAAAATTTATATATTGCTGAATTAATATATAAAGGATTTGATTAATTAGATGTAGTTTGATGATTACTGGGAAAATGTGTTATTCACTGTACTCATATTCGAATTCCAATTTATGATAGGTTTATTTTTTAATAAACCAAAGACCGAAAAATAAAAATAAAAATGGATTAAAAATATTTGACATGTTAAGTGCAAGGGTTTGTTGAACCACTCAGCACGATCGATAATATTGTTATTTTATAAATATAATATTATGCAACATAATAATTTGTTTGGTTAGTAATGCATATTTTACTCATAGGCCCTTCCCTTGATTATTCATGTTTTAATATATTATTACTCTGCATAGCTTTATAAATCTATGAAGCACGGTTTGGGAGAGCCCACATTCACTTCATATTTCATTTTATCTCAACGCTAATATTAGAATTCATTATGGTTTTTATTAAAGTGGAAATTTAAAAAATGGTGGCTTTATTTTCTAATCATTCATCATGTGTTTTAAAAAAAAATAAAAAAAACAGTCATCACTTTATTTTTTAATCACTCTTTTTTTAACGTCAAATGAAAAGGTGTGAAGATAAGGCGTTATATCTAAATCGTTGATCCTTTAAAAGATCAATGGTTAGGATTTAATTTCATAAAATGGTAAGGATCATCAATATCCACCATTGGATCTTTGTGGTCTCAAAGATTGAGACGTATTCTCTTGTATAACAATTATACAAGGAGGGCTTTGCTTCTTGCTACAGATTAATTTTTAATAATTTTTGTTGTTGTTTGGTAGTGTATGGATTTTATATTTAGAATTTACATATGTTTGTTTACTTAAAGGTGTTATGGTTTGGCTTATTTATGTGGCACGTTTATATATGACTTGTTGGATGATGATTTGGTTATTTTTCTTACTTCATTATAATTTTTTTTATTGGATTATTTTCCCTTAAGTTACATTGTCTTAGTCTAGATTTGTTGTTGGATTGTTTGTTTTTGGAAAGGATTGTAATAGCGGAAGATACTGTAGGTTATATGGTAGAAGTTGCAGAAACAATTAATGGCCACAACTGTTTTGTGTCCGCTCCTGTAATTATTTAAAGAGCACAAGGCAAGTGAAAGAAGAAGAGAAACACAGAGGAACAAGGAGTGATTTGACAAAGAGAAAGAAGAGAGTAGTAGAGCAGAAGCAGATTTGATTTTTGGCCGAAGACAGTCTCTTGTCTAATTTTGATTTCTAGGCTATGTAATTGGGTCATGGGTTTTATTGATGTATCTAATTCTGTGATGGGTCATTCCGTGGATAGTAGATTGAGGCTATAGAGCCATGCAAATGTATTGCATCAGAGGGGTTGTTGCAAGGTAATGATACCCAATTATGATACGTTAGTTGCAATGGAAAACTTGCAAAAACAAAAATATGATCACTAAAAATAAATATTAGAGGTATCTGCACAACTTTTTAGAACACGATGAAAAAAGATGAAAGGTAGACAGCCGAGTTACCTTATGGAAAATTACTATAACTCCAAGAAAATGGTGTTCTCCTAAGATTGGTATGAGGGTGAATTTGTGAAGATGGATGTCTATTCGGTGAGAATCGCATTGCGAAATTCATATTAAATAATTTTTTGGACGAACTATTTTTCGGCCGAAAAATAGTTCGGTCAAAAAATTATTTAATCCAATGGCTAAATTGTTTTGTCGATTAAATCTAACATTCAAATATTGAAACAATTGGGACCATACCTTATCTTCAATGGTGTTTACCCCTTCATTCCCCTTTATTTATTTACTATGTGGGACCATACCTTATCTTCAATGTCTTCAATTCCAATCAACCCCTCCCTTTTTCAAGGGCATGGCTATGTTTCCTTCTCATTATTGCAAGGTGTCCTCCTTTGCCCGCAAAGTGGTCCCATTGTGTGTTTTCTTCATAGTTCTTTGGTTTTCTTGCCTCTGACAAGTGGGAAAGTGGGGTCTTCATTTGGACATCATGGTTAGGTTGCGTCCTCATTATTGCAAGGTGTCCTCCTCTTCCCAAAAGGTGACCTCGTTTTGTGGTTTCTTCATATTTCTTTGGTTTGCATGCTTCCACATGTGGGTAAGTGGGGTGCACATCATTAACTTCATTTTTCCATCATCATTATCTATAATCTTCCTCTGTCTTTGAAATCAATGACAATAATATATTCAACAATATTCATTTCATCTTGAACATCTGCAATATTCCCCTATATTTGACATAAGTGACAACAATATTTCCAACAATCTCCCCCTTTTCCACTGATGGAAACCCTTAGTCAAATTTGCAACAAATCCTGTAGTAAATCCCCCTGACTGTAACTCTCCTTTTGTCTGCGATTTTTCCCCTATCTACAATTCTTCCCCTATCTACAACTTCTCCCCCTTTGACATCAATGGAAAACGGATGCTCCCCTTTGGCTTGTGCTTCTCCTTGCATTTGCAATTCTTTCCTTGTTTGTAACTCTCCCCCTTTGATATCAATGGCAAAGGGTTGCTCCCAATATTGCGCTTCTCCTTAAGCACTTAGTGGTGAGAACAAAAGGATATCACTCCCGAATTTATCTATTTTTTTCTTTTTGAATTCAATGAGTATGTATACATTGTTTGAGGTTCTAATTGGATTTGGAACTAATCTTCTTGAATCTTCTTTCCTTATATCATACCATTTGGAATGAAAGGTGAGATTGTAACCTTGATCACACATTTGACTAACACTTAGAAGATTATGTTTTTTCGCTTCAATACGAAATACATTTTGTGTTTTAGTATTTCCATTATCAAGACTAACAATACCTTTTCCAATTATCTTTGCTGAAGAATTAATTCCAAAAGGAACACTTCCTCCTTTTTCTTCTTTTAAGGTGAGAAACTTTGTCTGATCCCCTATTATGTGTTTTGAACATCCACTGCAATGAAACAATGGTTCCCTTTATCTTGAGCATAGAGTGGAAGTCCACATTCTTCCTTCTTTTGTTCCTTTTGCTTCCAAGCCTTAGAGTATCCTTCTTTCTATTTGGAAAGAAAATCTTTTTCTCTATTTTGTTTAGAATATCCCACTATGATGCTTCTACAGTAACGAGCTATGTGCCCATATTTATTACACTTATAACATTCAATATTCTAATCAAGTAGGGGAACATTAAATGAATTTTAGTTTCTGTCAACAAAACTATTAGCACTTTTGGTTTTGTTGTTTGGCATAATCAGCCTTTGAGGTTTTATAAGGACCTCTATTTTTGTTTCTCACATGTTCACTTCTTGCACAATCTCTACAATCTATTTCTTTATGACCAAAATTATAGCAAGAAAAAAAATAGCCAAAGAAGAAATTTTGATACTAGTTTGTGAAATGCCTTCTTAGTGGAACAACTCTTCTTCTAATATCATTCTTGTTGCTCTTAAGAGAATAATCAGGTTGTTGTTGGTCATCATTTCCTTTGCCACTATTTTCATTGTTGATGGAGCCTTTGAGAGCACTGACATAGATTTTTCGGCTTTTCTTCATTTTCGTTGCTTGCATCTTCTTCAGGGGTCTTTTGATTCTCATCATAACCAAGACCTTTTTTGATGAATGGTGACCTTTGATAACTAAGAATCTCATTGAAATTTTCAATGCTCTTCAAGATTCTGTGTAATTAAGCATTTGAATTTTCTAATTCCTTTAATGAGACAACTTCAGAATCTAGATTCTCACAAATTTCTTCCTTTTCCTTGAGCTGACTTCTCACTACTTCTTCTTTCCTGTTTGCGTCTTCTAGTTGAATCTACATGATGACAAATGTATTCTCTATTTCATCAAGATCATGATCCTTCCTTTCATATTTATGCACTTGCTCCTTCTTATGTATATTCTCTTTCCTTAGTCTGTCAATTTCTCCCAAGGAATTGACAAGTTTTGGTTCAAGATCCATATCAATATGTTCTTCTTCTGAATATAACTTTGTATCCATGTCAATGAAGATAGTTTCTTCTTCTTCTTATTCTTATGAATCTGGATTTTCTTTCTGATTATCTTCATTTTCTTCATCAGCCGAATTCACTATGAAACTATTTTTTCTTTTTCAAAGTCAGAATCATATCCATCACTTTCTTTAGAAGAGCTATTGTCCTCTTTAGAGTAAAAAAATTTCTTCTTAGCATATTTTCCTCTTTTGTGTTTATAAGGTTTAATTCCATTGCGATTGTTATTTCCTTCTTCTTCATCACTATATTCCCATTTTTCATATGGTCACTTAGTAGCAATATGTCTATTTTACCAGAATTAAAGCATTTAAAGGGTAGCTTACCTTTGAATTTACCTGATCCCCTTTTTAGCTTTCTCACAAATTGTGCTTCCTCTGTATCTTATTTGTAGCTAGAATAATCACAAGAATTGTGTCCTTTAGCCTTCTTTTATGCTTTCAAATATGCTTCCTTCTGTGTTGGATTTTCTTTTTATGTCATCATCTAGTAGGTTGTAAGGATCCCATGTAATTCATCCATTGTTAGTCTATCAAGATCCATTTTTTCAATGGTAGAGAATTTGGAATTAAATCTTGAGAGGAGTGACCTTAACACATTTTGTACAATCATCAGTTCTTCAACTTTTTCACCAAGTCCTATGACGGTGTTGACAATTTCATCTTCATGGAGGAGATATGTTGCAACATTTTCTTGTTCTTTCATTTTCAAACCCTTGAATTATCTGTGAATTATCCTCTATGAGTTTGTAGATTTTCCTTTTTAACCGTTCCATCACTTTCATAGATATTTTTAAGCTTGTACCATATTTCTTTTGTTGATTCACAATGCATCACTTTAACAAACTTAGATTCTGATAAACCACATAAAATGGCATTCAAATATTTTGTATTATTTTCACTAAGATTCTATCCAGCTGCATCTGTTGGTGGTGTTGTTGGAGCTGTATAATCAGTCACCATTGATTTCCAAATATTAAACCCAATATCCTTTAAATATGTTAGCATCCTTATTCTCCATAATGCATATATTGTTCCATCAAACAATGAAGCCATGTTTGTAGAGAAACCTTCATGGAAAGCCATATGTGCTCTAGACCTTCCTTCCAGAGGTTAAATTATTTTTAAAGGAACCTTCTCTATTACCAATTGTTGAACTTATGCTTATAATGAGAGGGGGGGTTGAATCAATATAAGATACTTTTTCTTAATTTAAACATTCATCAATCACTCATTTACTTTGAAACAATAAATACACATAAACTCAAATCACAATATACAAAATATAACGTGGAAACCCTTTTTGGAGAAAACCATAGAATTTTATCTTTAAAATTAATGTAGGCACCAACCTACTGGGGATACCAATCACCTCAAATGGGCACCGACTCAAAAATCTGTAGGAACCAACCTATTGGAGACACCAATCTTCTCAACTAAGCACCAACTAAATAATACGTATGCACAAACCTACGAGAGGCACCAATGTTGGAACATTCTAAACATCTCAACCTTGGTTTTGCATGCATTGGTAGTTGAGTCTCCTAGCACCTAGTCCTTGTTTTTGCCCCCCTAGTGCTTCATTTTGGTCATAATTAGCATCCTTATCCACTCAAAGCGCCTTATCCACATCATTGAAGTGTAAATATATCCTAATGCATGATTTTATGAGTCAATATAGTCAGTTCCTTGAATAAAGGCGCCTTGTCCCCTTGTGTTAACACCCAAATTAACCCCCTAGGTTGTGGAGAAGGCAATTCAGGGTAACCACTACCAATCTTTAGACTTAAGCTACTGACCCAGCTTAGTCTGAGAGGGCTCTCTCTACAAACATATGAAAGACTGAAATAATCAAAGGTCTCAACAGTGGAAATATACACTAGCATTCATCATCAAGAATATTCAATTACAACAATACAGAAGATTAGATTTCTGTTGGAACAAAATGGTTTAAATGTCGTCAGCTGAAACATATGAATTTCTCTTTTGGGAAATGGAGTCACGTTAGAAAAAACTCAGAAAACTTATTCACAAAGGCTTCACAAATGAATTAACACAGGGGCGAGATAGTAAACAACTCGTAGTCAAAGTGAGTTTAATTGGTGAAACAGAGGAGAAAGAGACAACCCATTGACGTAAGGCATAATAATGGATCCTACATTAATTTTAGCAGAGAAAATAATGGTGAAATACTTGGAAAAGATAAGCAGAGCCTACTTCTATGGATCTACTTAACTATCACACTACTCTAAATATTAAAGAATGTTACAGAATGGAATTAACAATGAGAGATACACAATTAACATAGAAGAGGAAAAATAGACTACAAGACCAGTTACGCAAGAATCCCTGTAAACATTAGCTCGTCTCTGCAATTTCAATTCAAAATATAGCTCGGAAATGTCTTACAGAACAATACACAAAATTCCCATAAAGGTTTTTCAACAAGATTTTTCAACCCTTTTGTCTTTAGTTACAATGAATTTATAGAGGCCCCTAGAGCTCTAGGCTTGGCTCTCTTCTGAACAGAAAACAATTGTAATTAATTGACAGCTAACCAAGGCATTTTGCTATTACAACTTCAAAACAAACACAGGTGGTATAGGCCTAACTACTTTTTTACATTCACCGACCTATTTTACTATATGACTAACTACTTTAACAAAAAACAAAACAGAAAATTGACAGCTCCAGCTTGCTGCCTCCATCGCTCGCTGATCACTCAACAGATACCATTGAGTTCTTCATGCTCTGACCCTTAACCTCGCTTTACCATATTTCTTGATCAATTTCCATTGATCACCTGCAGGTAAATTCACGGTAGCGAGCTCCTTTAGTAATACTCTTAGCTCAGTGTGTTCTGTGTAAGAGTATCCGATATGTAATGTTCTGGATCCCCCGAAATTCGAGGCTAGCTCGAAGTCTCTTGTCAGCTTCTCAGCTACTGGCTGGCCGGTCAAAGGCTGATCCATCCCTTCAAAGCCAGTTTGGTTCATCCTGTAGTCCCATAGCTTGGTTTTATATTCTTCCTTTGATAACATCTTCCCTTTCTCACCCCAGAACTCAGGTAGGCCTTTCTTGAATAAAGGATCAAATGCTTCCCTGAACATCTTTAGCTGCTTTGACAAAATGTTAATCCCTGATTGGGTGATCTTTACCTGTTCATGCTTGTTAATTACCCTTTTGGCCCATATGATGGTGGCCACCCTGTCCTTGATGCTTGCATCATCAGTCTGTTCTTCTGATAAATCATTTAAGAAATCTACTGCGTTGATAGCATATCCTGAAGGCTTTTTATTGAGTCTTTCATTTTCCACCGTCATAGCTTGTATGGCCAAATTCACTACAGTCTCTTTATCCATTATAAAGTTTAGATAAGGTCGTAAGTCTTCAGCTTGTTTCACAATATCAGCCCAGATGATTTTCTTAGTTTCTTGCAACACTTTCTGCCTGATTACTTGCTCCTTTAAATTGTCAAGATCCACCTGCATTTCCTGGTACTTGGTTTCCCAAGCCTCCCTTTTTCTCTCTACATCATCCTTTAGAGTTTTCAAGTTGGAAACCTGCTTCTTTAATCAGAGCAACTCAACACCTTGTAGGATGGCATCAACTATCTGTCCTACCAGGGAGAAATCTCCTGCTGCAATCGGATCTGTGGCCTCTTGTTCCATCTCCTTTACTTTCTTCTCCAATTCTTCAACCCGTGTCTTCCATGATTCTTCCTTGGCTGCTACCAAGGTTATATTAGACTGCATCTTCTTTTCTTTCTCCATAAGCTCCACCAATTGGGATTTACAGTCTAACAACTCCCCCTTTAGTTTCTCTTTCTCTTCCTCCAGCTTTGCTATCTCAGGGGTACTTGCAAATTGAGCCGGAGAGATCTTTAAACTCTTCTTTAAAGTCAGGATCTCCTGATCCTTTTCATTTATCAGCTCTTGGATGTTTTTCCTCTTGTCTTATTCAGTCTCATTTGTTAACATCTATGTTTGGTGCTTCATTGCCTGCGTCTTTAGAGATTTATTCTCTTCTTTTTCTAGCTTTAACTGGTGCTGAAACTTGGACTTACTTGTCTGCACCTTTGATAGCTCTATGGAAAGCTTCAACAACCTATTATAAATTACATCACTTGTCTCCTTGTGTAGGTTGATTATATCAGGGATAGGGATGTGTTCTAGGTTGAATTTCATCTCCGTAGCCTTGTTTTTGGTGGCCAGAGCAAGGATCAAGGTGTTCTGAGCTAAATTCCCGCTGGAAACTAGAGCCACTTCTTTCCTGGATATCCTCCTCACCTCGGAGTAAATTTTTGCTTCTTCTACCAAGTTATTCGGATTTTCTTCATGTTCCTCCAATAGCTTGGCCCTACTTGTACTGGATGTTGTATGTCCTTTGGGTGGTTTTCCAAACACGTGTTGTTTCACTTCATAGGGAGGCATTTGAAATTTTATATGCTTCTTCTTAAGTTTTTCCTCTTGGATCTTTACTACATACTTCTCATTGTCCTCCACCTTTTGCCTCTTTGAGGCTTTTTCAGGGTCATTGTCTACATCCATAGGGCTGCTAACCATTGAACTGCTGGGTTCCCCCAGAATGGTGACAAGGGGTAAGTTTGCTGACCCTAATGGGGCTTTATTAGATGAGTCAGGTGGTGAAGGTGTGCCTCCCTGAAAAATGAATTTTAGAGTTTGGGAATCCTCTGATAAATTAGCGTCCATGGGCTCCTGATCAATGTATTCCAACCAATTTGATTTCTTTGGCAATCCAGCCATCTTGAAATGGTCATATCCTTTCCTTCCAGCTTGCCTCCTTCTTTATGATATTATGTGATGTGGATCATAATTCATTGCGGCTTTAGAAGGGAGCCCTAGTTCCCTCATCATCCCTTCAACTGTTGAGAGGGCTGTCTTATGTTTAATCATAAAAGAGCCTACCACCCATGGGAAAGCTATATCGGAGGACTTCTTGTTATCTAAAAAGTGATCACGTTCACCCTTCAACTTCTGTCTTATGAACTCTAAATGGAACAACCCGGGTGTTAAAAAGGCAGGGAGTACATATGGGGGGTGCAAAAAACCATACACTTTGATTACTGTCCCATGTTTCATCAAAACCCAATCTCCTGTCCCCTTCCCCATAGAGGGATATAGTAAATATTTCATTTATGGGAGTACTCTGGGCAATTCCTTCTGGAAAAAGATATGATAAACCTTCACCATCAAATCATTCATGAAAACCAAGTAATCTGAATGCATTTCCTTTGTAATTTTCAGCTCTGGTATTTGCAGGTTTTCTTCGACGGTTGTTAAAAACATTTTTAGCAGATAGGACTGGAACCTAAAAACCCTAGTTTTAGGGAATTCAACCAACTGGGAGTGAATACTTTCGGCAAGGGCATCATCGAATCTTAGGCATGCGGTCTGGATAAGTGGGTTTTGATCATCTGGCTCTATTGGGAAAGTGCTCAAGACAAACATTAGACTAATTAATGGATCTGTGATGTATTGGTCACTATCTAATCCCAAAAACTGGGCTATCATGGAAATAACACATTTAGACTCTTCTCTGAAAGGATTGGTCTCGTCAGGGAAAGGTGAGCTAGGAGAAGATGTAATTGGTAGCAAGGAGGCTTGGAAGAAACTTTACTTGAGTTCATTAGGGGCCTGGCGGAAGTGACGAATTAGGGTTTACATTTGATATCCGTGAGCCTGATGACTGAATTCTAGAGGAACAACTAGGGATTTCCTAACAATTAGGGCCTTCACTTGGCAAAGGATTTTAGAGCCTGAGGCATCGAGGATTGTCCTTTGTCCTGGAGCATAATGAATGGCGCACCATTCTATGAATTCAGGGCAATTGGGGGTTTGGGTGGTGGTGAAGCAGTGGAAAAAGAACTGGTATACTTTGTGGATGTCTACCTATCTGGCCCTTATAACCTCCAACTTCTCTTTAGCCGTATCCAGGGAGCTATTGAGAAATATGGTGTCGTATATGTCGCTATCCTTGTCTTCCAACATGGAAGTAAGCAATGGAGCTTCGCTAACAGAGAGGTCTACTATCTAGGCCATTTAAATACCTAGTTGTGAAAAGGAAAAGGGACAAAAACCTACCTGGTCTACTGACAGCTGGACCACCTTCTGGTCTCCCAGTTTGCCGGTATGCTTTTTCCAGATTCGCTTCCTTCACTCTCCAACGTGCAAATGGACAGACAGGATGTGGACATTCGTGGGGGCTAGCCATTTTATAATATAGAATTCACAGTATCACCCTTGCAAGTATGATAGCGACTGAATCATGTCAACTGTCCCCTTCTCTTGGCCCCCTTTCAGCTGTAGATTTGCTCACTTTACCTTCCCCTTGTCATCCTGGCATTTCAAGTTATTATTACACTCCCAATCTTAACCATCGGATGATGCGCATTCACCGACCACGGTGATTTTGGGTGTGCTTAGTGCGCCGATGATTAAAATCACCGCCATTATTGTGGACTGCCGATCTACCTTTGCCAGATCTGAGTCGTTGAAAGAAGTGCGCCACTTAATCATTGCGGTGATTTAGAATGTAGTCTCTCTCCCGCACATGTTAGATTAGTGCCATAGCATCCTCACCGTAGATCATTGCTCCTTCATATTTTTCACGTTGATCATTTTAGGAGTAGGCCCATAGGTTAACACCACACTTGTGTTCATATTATTTTCTACTTCGGGAGAATATGACTAGGAAGTTTGGCTTTTATTTAGAAATTTTTCATGATCAAGGGATTCCCCTTTCTATCCCAAAGTCTTCTTCAAACCCTGGCACCATTTAAGTGCTAACAACTGGCTCCAACCGGGGATGCTAATCTCCCTGCGAGGTAGCAAAGAACATCCATAGACCAAGTGCCTGATCCATTGGGTGGCTCTCACCCAGACAACTGCAACCTTCAACCTGTAACCGGTCCTCCATTCGAAAACTATAACTGAAAGTCCGAAACTGAAAAACCCATTGAAATTCTCCAAAAATGCTAAACACACAGGGCGCTAAAAAATTAAAACTTGAAATTAAAAAAAATGCTTGACTTCCAAGCTTATTTATATACATATGCTCCTACCCTATTCACTGAGCATAAAGGCCAAATCATGTAATCTCACACTTCCAATGAAGCCAGTCAAGTAGATGGTGTCTTGTCTGAAGTTCACATTCAATCCCTCAAGGCTGGAAAAAGAGTTCGGCAGTTGATAACTCCAACTAGTAATATTTTTCCCTCCCTGTCAGCTTGGACAATACAAACTCCATCTTCTCTGATGACTCCAACAAACTGGCGAAGGGGTCTTCCAGAAAATGAAAGATTCCTATTTCTTTATGACCAATCATGAGAGCATCTTCAACTGGCTCTTTCTAATTGTTCACATTGTCTATGTCACAACAAGGCTACCCTAATTGAAATTCCATTTGCAATATTCCATACTGAATTTCAGACAGACTTTGAGTAGTATAGTCATTCCCTTTGTACTTTATATTGAGCATATAGATCCGATTTTCATGACAACATTCAGACAAAACATCAATACTATCTATAGATTTGTTTCTTTATATAATTCAATAAATGAAAGACTTTGACTTGCAAGAGATATTGGACAATCAAACATATGTACATCAGACTGATAGCACTGCAGTTCTTCTTGGGTTTCAAAAGAAATATCATTATGATCTTCAAATGTATTAAAAGAAAAAGCTCCCTCTAGACAAAAAGATTCTGAAGTCGAATGATATGGAGAAAAACTTATCTGACTATTCTGATCCTTTTCTTAATCACATGACAACTGACAAAGCTTAAGAAAATTCTCACCCAACTCGGGAGAAAAAGATATGAAAATCATTACCAATTTCATCCGAAACCTCAGAGTTTACAACTTTATCAAACGCAGTAGAAATATCATTAAATTTTTCAATAAAATTAAGTGCAACAAAATCTTCTTGATATAAAAATTCTAAATGTGAAAGAGAGTCATGGTTTTCTGTTTGGTACTTCTCTTCCCCATTGCAAACCTCTGCTTCTTCTAAGTGTTGGGACTGGTTGCACACTAGCTCTTTCTTTTTATCATCCACTTCAGAAAGGTTTATGAAGCTTCCCATATTAGATTTTTGTTTTTTATTAGAAGCCCTGATTCTTTGCTTTATCAATTCAAATGAAGAATAACAGAGGGGTAAACAATCATTTTCAGGATGTTTATCTTCAGAGTTTTGATCATGGATAGTGATTAGATTTTCTTCACTAATTGTCTTGGAACTTGTAAAGTCTTCAGCTGGTACAATGCCCAAGCAGTCTTCCTCATACCCATCATACTCGTCATATTTAGGTGGACTGAATTTTTCTTTGAAACCATCACTAACAGAAAATTCAGTAGGATGATTATAATCTACATAAAGCAAATTGGAATTACCTTCTTCTGAAATATCATCGGGCTGATCACCTCTTTGTTCATCATAGAAAAGATTGGGATGCAAGGCAAGTTCCTCTTGTTCATTTCTCTCTTCGAATCCTATTTCTTCTTCAATTCCTTTATCATTATCTAGGTCTGAAATTTTCCCAGACATCCTGAGATTGTCTTCAACCTCCAAAGCATCAATGAGCATATGTTGCAAATTAGAAGACCTTCTCTCCAAAAGAAGAAAAGATAAATTAGGAGGAAAGATAGATGCATAGCGTAACTTAGCAGCATTCTCTAGGGGCTGAATTTCCCTGGGCATATCAAGGTAGAATCTTGAAAACCTTATGTTAAAGCTAGACATGACTTCTCCTTCATGCCTTCTCATGGAGTAAAAATCTAAAAGAACTAGGTCCCACGACCTTCTCCTCCCCCAGAACTCCAAGAAAGCATCAGAAAACCCTTGCCATGTATCTATAGACCTGGGTTGTAAATGGTTGAACCATTGCTTCACATCTCCTTGGAAGGATTGGGCAAAAGTCCTCATATAAACATCATCATGTTCCACTTCAAAAAGATCCAGAAACTGTTCAAAGCCTTGAAGATGTTTCTCAGCAGTAAGGATTTCAATTTCTCCATCAAATCTAGGAAGGTATTTATGGTATTTGGGAGGATAGTCATGAAGAACAGGGGGTCGCTTTAAAGGGTCATATCTCGGCTGAGATCTGGAAGGCAAAGGAGTATGTATGGGGAGGGCATTTTCAGCCTCACTCTTATGGGATTTGTAAGACTGGCTACGGATCTTATAATGTTCAGAATAAGAAATGGAATCAGCTATAGGGGTTATACAAAGGAGGGTCTCTCATGACTTAGAGCTCTTCGGTGGAACAAAATTTTCTTGATATATATACATAAAGGTAAAAGGAGATTGATACAGAAGAGCAATATCTCTTTGAATAAATTGACAGTTTGATACCTGGTTCTTGTTTCTTCCATGTTTTAAAGGCGCTGAGGTCCCCTTTCGGTGAAGTCTGCAAATTCTAATTAAAGACTGAGGGAATCAACGTGCGAATCAATGAAAACCTGGATTTCCCCAGCGGAGTCGCCATGAGAGTTTCAATATCTCATTTATGATATAAGGTCACCGATATTCCTAGTGGAGTCATCTTCATATTGGAATTTTGCTAAGTGGAGTCTCCAGGCGAATGATACAACCTTCTCAATGTTTGACTGCTGTTCACCATCATCATTTCAGATCTAAAATTTTGTCGTTTTTCCAGGGATAATAAAGCAATATGTCCCCGGCAATGGTGCCAATTTGTTAACACCCAAATTAACCCCCTAGGTTGTGGAGAAGGCAATTCGGGGTAACCACTTGTCAATCTTTAGACTTAAGCTACTGACCCAGCTTAGTTTGAGAGGGCTCTCTCTACAAACATATGAAAGACTGGAATAATCAAAGGTGTCAATAGTGAAAATATACACCAGCATTCATCATCAAGAATATTCAATTACAACAATACAGAAGATCAGATTTCTATTGGAACAAAATGGTTTAAATGTCATCGACTGAAACATATGAATTTCTCTTTTGGGCAATGGAGTCACGTTAGACAAAAATCAGAAAACTTATTCACAAAGGCTTCACAAATGCATTAACACAGGGGCGAGATAGTAAACAGCTCGTAGTCAAAGTGAGTTTAAATGGTGAAATAGAGGAGAAAGAAACAACCCATTGACGTAAGGCATATAATAATGGATCCTACATCAATTTTAGTAGAAAAAATAATGGTGAAATACTTGGAAAAGATAAGTAGAGCATACTTCTATGAATTCTACTTAACTATCACACTGCTCCAAATATTGAAGACTGTTACAGAATGGAATTAACAATGAGAGATACACAATTAACATAGAAGAGGAAAAACAAACTACAAGGCCAGATATGCAAGAATCCCTGTAAACATTAGCTCGGCTCTGCAATTTCTATTCAAAATATAGCTTGGAGATGTCTTACAGAACAAAACACAAAATTCCCATAAGGATTTTTCAACAAGATTTTTCAACCCTTCTGTCTTTAGTTACAATGAATTTATAGAGGCCCCTAGAGCTCTAGGCTCGGCTTTCTTCTGAATAGAAAACAGTTGTAATTACTTGACAGCTAACCAAGGCATTTTGTCATTACAAATTCAAAACAAACATAGGTGGTATAGGCCTAATTGTTTTTTTACATTCACTGACCTATTTTACTATATGACTAACTACTTTAACATAAAACAAAATAGAAAATTGACAGCTCCAGCTTGCTGCCTCCATCGCTCATTGATCACTCAGCAGATACCTTTGAGTTCTTCATGCTTTGGCCCTTAACCTCGCTTTACCATATTTCTTGATCAATTTCCACTGATCATTTGCAGGTAAATTCACGGTAGTGAGCTCCTTTAGTAATACTCTTAGCTCAGTGTGTTCCGCGTAAGAGTATCTGGTATGTAATGTTCCGTCTCCCCTGAAATTCGAGGCTAGCTCAAAGTCCCTTGTCAGCTTCTCAGCTACTAGCTAGCGGGTCAAAGGCTGATCCATACCTTCAAAGTCAGTTTGGTTCATCCTGTAGTCCCACAGCTTGGTTTTATATTATTCCTTTGATAACATCTTCCCTTTCTCATCCCAGAACTCAGGTAGGCCTTTCTTGAATAAAGGATCAAATGCTTCCCTGAACATCTTTAGCTACGTTGAAAAAATGTCAATCCTTGATTGGGTGATATTTACCTATTCATGCTTGTTAATTACCCTTTTGGCCCATATGATGGTGGCCACCCTATCCTTGATGCCTGCATCATCGACCTGTTCTTCTGATAAATCATTTAAGAAATCTACTACGTTGCTAGCATATCCTGAAGGCTTTTTATTGAGTCTTTCATTTGCCACCGTCACAACTTGTATGGCCAAATTCACTACAGTCTCTTTATCCATTATAAAGTTTAGATAAGGTCGTAAGTCTTCAGCATGTTTTATAATATCATCCCAGATGATTTTCTTAGTTTCTTGCAACACTTTCTGCCCGATTACTTGCTCCTTTAAATTGTCAAGATCCACCTGCATTTCTTGGTACTTGGTTTCCCAATCCTCCCTTTTTCTCTCTGCGTCATCCTTTAGAGTTTTCAAGTTGGAAACATGCTTCTTTAATTGTAGCAACTCAACATCTTCTAGGCTGGCATCAGTTATCTGTCCTACCAGGGAGAAATATCCTGCTGCAATCGGATCTATGGCCTCTTGCTCCATCTCCTTTACTTTCTTCTCCAATTATTCAACCCGTGTCTTCCAGGATTCTTCCTTGGATGATACCAAGGTTATATCAGACTGCATCTTCTTTTCTTTCTCCATAAGCTCCACCAATTGGGCTTTATAGTCTAACAACTCCCCCTTTAGTTTCTCTTCCTCTAGCTCTGCTATCTCAGGGGTACTTGCAAATTGAGCCAGAGAGATCTTTAAACTCTTCTTTAAAGTCAAGATCTCCTAATCATTTTCATTTATCAGCTCTTGGATGTTTTTCGTCTTGTCTTCTTCAGTCTCATTTGTTAACAGCTGTGTTTGGTGCTTCTTTGCCTGTGCCTTTAGAGATTTATTCTCTGCTTTTTCCAGCTTTAGCTGGTGCTGAACCCTGGACTTACTTGTCTGCACCTTTGATAGGTCTGTGGAAAGCTTCAATAGCCTATTATAAATGAAATCACTTGTCTCCTTGTGTAGGTTGATTATATCAGGGATAGGGATGTCTTCTAGGTTGAATTTCATCTCCATAGCCTTGTTTTTGGTGGCCAAAGCAAGGCTCAAGGTGTTCTGAGCTCAATTCCTGCTGGAAACTAGAGCCACTTATTCCCTGGATATCCTCCTCACCTGAGAGTAAATTTTTGCTTCTTCTGCCAAGTTATCCATATTTTGTTCATATTCCTCCAATAGCTTGGCCCTACTTGTACTGGATGTTGTAGGTTCTTTGGGTGGTTTTCCAAACACGTGTTGTTTCACTTCATAGGGAGGCATTTGAAATTTTATATGCTTCTTCTTAGGTTTTTCCTCTTGGATCTTTACTACCTGCTTCTCATTGTCCTCCACCTTTTGCCTCTTCGAGGCTCTTTCAGGGTCACTGTCTACATCCACAGGGATGCTAACCATTGAACTGCTGGGTTCCCCTAGAATCGTGACAAGGGGTAAGTTTGCTGACCCTATTGGGGCTTTATTAGATGAGTCAGGTGGTGAAGGTGTGCCTCCCTGAAAAATGAATTTTAGAGTTTGGGAATCCTCTTATGAATCAACTTCCATGGGCTCCTGATCAATGTATTCCAACCAGTTTGCTTTCTCTGGCAATCCAGCCATCTCGAAATGGTCATATCCTTTCCTGCCAGCTTGCCTCCTTCTTTATGATATTATGTGATGTGGATCATAATTCATCGCGGCTTTAGAAGGGATCCCCAGGTCCCTCATCATCCCTTCAACTGCTGAGAGGGATGTCTTATGTTTAATCATAAATGAGCCTGCCACCCATGGGAAAGCTATATCGAAGGAATTCTTGTTATCTAAAAAGTGATCACGTTCAGCCTTCAGCTTTTGTCTTATGAACTCTAAATGGAACAACCTGGGTGTTAAAAAGGCGGGGAGTACATATGGGGGGTGCAAAAAACCATACACTCTGATTACTGTCCCATGTTTCATCAAAAACCAATCTCCTGTCCCCTTCCCCATAGTGGGCTGTAGTAAATCTTTCATTTCTGGGAGTACTCTGGGAAATTCCTTCTGGAAAAAGATATGATAAACCTTCACCATCAAATCATTCATGAAAACCAACTAATCTGAATACATTTCCTTTGTAATTTTTAGCTCTGGGATTTGCAGGTTTTCTTCAACGGATGTTAAAAACATTTTTAACAGATAGGATTGGAACCTAAAAACCCTAGTTTTAGGGAATTCAACCAACTGGGAGTGAATACTTTCGGCAAGGGCATCATCAAATCTTATGCATGAAGTCTGGATAAGTGGGTTTTGATCGTCTTGCTCTATTGGGCAAGTGCTCAAGATTAACATTAGACTAATTAATGGCTCTGTGATGTACTGGTCACTATCTAAACCCAAAAACTGGGCTATCATGGAAATAACACATTTAGACTCTTCTCTGAAAGGATTGGTCTCGTCAGGGAATGGTGATCTAGGAGAAGATGTATTTGGTAGCAAGGAGGCCTGGAAGAAACTTTGTTTGAGTTAATTAGGGGCCTGGCGGAAGTGCTGAATTAGGGTTTCCATTTGATATCCGTGAGCTCGTTGGCCGAATTCTAGGGGAATAGCTACGGATTTCCTAACAACCGGGGCCTTCACCTGCAAAGGATTTTAGAGCCTGAGGCATTGAGGATTGCCCTCTATCCTGGAGCATAATGACTGGTGCACCATTCTATGAATTCAGGGAAATTGGGGGTTTGGGTGGTGGTGAAGCAGTGGAAAAAAGACTGGTATACTTTGTGGACGTCTACCTGTCTGGCCCTTATAACCTCCAGGTTCTCTTTAGCTGTATCCAGGGATCTATTGATAAATATGGTGTCGTATATGTTGCTATCCTTGTCTTCCAACAGGGAACTAAGCAATGGAGCTTCGGTAACAGAGAGGTCTACTATCTCAGACATTTAAATACCCAGTTGTGAAAAGGAAAAGGGACAAAAACCTACCTGGTCTACTGACAGCTGGACCACCTTCTGGTCTCCCGATCAGCCGGTATGCTTCTGCCAGATTCTCTTCCTTCTCTCTCCAACATGCAAATAGACAGACAGGATGTGGACATTCATGGGGGCTAGCCATTTTATAATATAGAATTTGCCGTATCACCCTTGAAAGTATGATAGTGACTAAATCATGTCAACCATCCGCTTCTCTTGGCCCCCTTTCAGCCATAGATCTGCTCACTTTACCTTTCCCTTGTCATCGTGGCTTTTCAAGTTAATATTACACTCCCAATCTTAACCATCGGATGATGCGCATTCACCGACCATGGTGATTTTGGGTATGCTTAGTGCATCGGCGATTAAAATCACCGCCATTATTGTGGATCGCCGATCTACGTTCGCCAGATTTGAGCCGTTGAAAGAAGCGTGCCACTTAATCAGATCGTGGTGATTTAGAACGCAACCTCTCTCTCGCGCATGTCAGATTAGCGCCATAGCATTCTCACCGTAGATCTTTGCTCCTTCATATTTTTCAGTTGATCATTTTAGGAGTAGGCCCATTGGTTAACACCACACCTATGTTCATACTTTTTTCTACTTTGGGAGAATATGACTAGGGAGTTTGGCTTTTCTTTAGAAATTTTTCATGATCACGGGATTCCCCTTTCTATCCCAAAGTCTTCTTCAAACCCCAACACCATTTGAGTGCTAGCACCTTGATTTCCTTTTTAACTGACTGTTACACCTAGTTCATTGAAACTAATTGTTGGAGGGCCTCTTTTGACCACTACAATTCAGTTATGCGCATCTTTGGAGTCTCCTCCCCTATTTTCTAGTCCTAATGAATCATTCATGTTCCAACCAACTTCAGTTTACTATCCGTTCATCATTAGTGGCCACTAGACTTTGTCTGGTGATGATTACAATGCAAACTAATCCTTCCGCTTGAGATGAATTCGAATGAACTCTAAGGATTTCGAATTCTCAGTATTGTACTATCTTTTTTTTACCATATATTTTTTGTATCATAGAAAAACAACAATTTTTTTATATGAGTTTCAATTCATGAGTGAATTTTACAGCTTTTTCTTCTTAATTATTTCTGTAAAAGCTTTGTGAGATTAGTGAGGTTTGTTCAGCTTTGTGATCCCACCTCTGTAATTTCACATGGTATCGTATATTGTGAGAACTTAGTAGATTAAATATCAACCCTCCAAGATACATTTCCAAAGTAAATTGCAATGTTTTTTGCAGGTTATTCCATCAACAGTAGCGCAAACAAGCAGCTAAAATGGATCTATCTTCAATACCAAAAAGCTCTCCTTTCAATTTATTTTAATAGAAGGATCATATGGAGATATTCATGCGAAACAGAGGTCTTTACAGAGTGCTCAAAGGCATTGAAGTCGAACCAAATCATGCATTAGATAAAGACAAATACCTAAATAAGCTTAATGAAGCGTATGGATTTCTATGTCTCAACATCTCTAAGGATCTTCTCTTCCATCTATCTGGTCTAAAAAAAACCAAGGGGGTTTGGACAAAGATTTAATATTTATTTGGGTAGAAAGATGATTTGAGAGGGAATCAATTAGAGAATGATATGATCTCTTTGAGCCCCAACAGCTTCGAATCCATCATAGACTTCTTCACAAAATTCAAGAATTTGGTTGTGCAACTAAAACTGTGTGGTATTGAGAGGAAGGATGAGAAACTAATTCTCTCATTTCCGTCAAATTTGGGACCATACTATTCTGTATTCGTATCCACCTTCCAAAAAGCTAAATTATCCATCCCAAATTGGAATATTCCCACTCTATATGCCTTCATTCTGTCTCTCACAAAGGAACATGAAAAATTGGTGCAAATGGGAGTCATAAAACTATCTAGGGATCAAGCTCTTGCTGCTGGAGAAGGAAATAATGCGAATGGTAAAGGAAAGAAGAAAGGAAAGGTGAAGAAATAGTATGAGAAGAAGCAAAAGGAGTCTCCCCAACAGTTAGAGGGAACTTCGAAATCCAAGAGAGTCAAGAAAAATAAAAAGAGAAGACTAAATGTCCATACTGCAACAGAGGTTTTCATCCTGAAAGTGTTTGCATGAAGAAGAAATTTGATCTTATGGCTCAAATTCTAGAGAAAAAAAACCTTCCAGTACCTGTAGGTGCCAGGAGCAAAGAAGGCGATTTTAAATCATAAGATAAGGAGAGATGCCATGCACTCATGGCTGGCAATTCGAATTCATCTTCCTTCATCATAGATTCTGGAGCCTCCAGACACATTTCTGCATCCATAGATCTCTTCTCAGAATTCAAACCTATTGTTGGGCCTTCCATCCTAATGTGAGATGATTTAGAATTTCCTTCAAAGGGAATTGGAATAATCAACCTTGATCATGGATGCTTCAATGATGTGTTGTATGTTCCTACCTTGGAATCTAATCTTCTTTCAGTCTATCAGAAAACCCATACAAGAGTTCCAAAGAAAGTAATTTTTACTCCTGATGTTGTTGAGATAACAAATATCTCTTCTGGAAAAATCATTTCACAAGGAATTGCAGATCATCATTACAATATTTATGATTTCTCTCATTTCATTCCTTATTAAAATCAAAGTGCACTTATTACCCATGCTAATGAAGTTTGCAGGCTTTGGCATGAGAGGTTTGGGAACCTCAAATACAAATATTTGCAAGAACTACACAATCGGAACATGGTTGAAGGCCTCCCACCCTTAGATTTGATAAAGGTACCTATCAAGGTTGCTTCATTGGCATGCATCTCAAGCACAAGTCTGAAAAAGGAAAGGGAAAGATAGCCTCATCTCCTATCGAGTTGATTCATAGTGACATATTGGGACCTATTCCTCACTTATCTCTAAAATAATTCTAGATACATCTTAACATTCATAGATGACTATTCAAGATTTAGTTGGGTGTATTTTCTAAAGTTGAAATCATAAGTCTTTGGATATTTCAAATTTTTTAAGGCTGTTGTAGAAAATTTCGTTGACAGAAAGATAAACTGTCCTTCGTACTAACAATGGAGGAGAATATGTAAAGAATGAGTTTTAGCTATTTTGTGCAGATGAAGGTATTGAAATTTAGCACATTGTTCCATATACACCACAATAGAATAGTGTGGTTTAAAGAAGGAACAAAACCCTAAAAGAGATGGCTACATGCATGCTTGAGTCTAAGGCATTGTCTCTTAGACTTTGGGCAGAAGCTGTCAACTGTGTTGCATATCTCCAGAATAGAGTTCCACACAAAGGCCTAAAAGGAAAAAATCCATTCGAAGCTTGGATGGGATGCAAGCCAGATGTGTCTCATCTCAGAGTCTTTAGTTCAAAATTTTGGGCCAAGATTCCTTCAAAGAAGAGGAGATCCTTAGAGCCTCAAAGTCAAGAGTGCATATTGGTTGGTTATGCATAGAATGCAAAGGCCTATAAATCGCTAGATCTATCCACCATGAAGACCTTCCTTGAAATAAGAGTCTAGTTTGAAGAATGGCCATTGCATGATTCCCACCATGTTGAAGCAAAAAGCTCACCAACTACTCCATCGCAATATGTTGAATATGATAGCGAATCATCTGCCCATGAAAGTTCAGAATCTTGTTCAAAAAGTGAAGATGAGCACATGTTAGATCCAGATCCACAATATCCAATATATACTATAGATCCAACACCAGTTCCAAAATGTGCTATAAATACCATAGAAGCTGCTGGTGATCTTGATGGGAATCGACAAGATCCAAGAAGAACTAGATCTAAGTATCAAAGTGCAAGTTTTTCACTCTCTCATACAGATCCCTTTCTTCCTGATAGATTCTTCATGATGGTTGGATAAGATCCAAAAAATTTCTTTGAGGCATCCCAAGATCCAATATGGATAACAGCTATGGATGAAGAGTACCAATTTCTTCAGAAAAATGAGACTCGGGAGCTTGTTTCTCTCCCTCTTGGAAGGAAGATTGTTCAATGTAAGTGGGTATATAGAACAAATATGGGATCAAATGGATCAACATGCAATTACAATGCTTTCTTGGTTGCTAAAATATTCTCTTAGGTTCAAGGGATTGACTATACAGAGACCTTCGCTCCAGTGGAAAAGATGGACTCTATCCGTCTTGTTTTTCCTCTAGCTGCATCCAAGCACTGGGAGGTGCATCACATGGATGTGAAGAGTACATTTATTCACAGAGATCTATAGGAGGAGATATACATGAAGAAAAACAAAGCATACATTGAGTATCCTTCATTAGTGTGCAGATTAAGGAAGTCTTTATATGGGATCAAGCATGATCCCCAAGCATGGTATGCAAAGATGGACTCCTTTCTACTATCACAATATTTTAAAAGATGCAAGTCTGATTCAAATGTCTACATGAAGAATGATGGTAACTCTCTTCTCCTTATTTTTCTATATGTTGATGATTTACCGATTACAGGGAGTCTATCTTCATGCATTAGTTCTATCAAATTAGCCTTGCACAATGCCTTCTCAATGTCATCTTTGGGACTGCTAAAGTAGTTTCTTGGTCTTGAAGTATCTCAGAGTGATACATGAATCAAGATTACATAGTCCAAGTATGCAACAGATCTACTTAACAAGTTTCACATGATATAATGCAAACCGAAATCATTTCCTTTTCTTTCAGGTGTTAGTCTAGAAGATGGTTCTTCTTCACCATTGGTAGATAGTACCTTGTATAGGAAACTGATCGAGAGTCTTTTGTTTCTTACACATACTCACACTGATCTATCCTATGCAGTGAGTGATGTCTCTAGATACATGAAAGATCCTCATGAGCTTCATTGGAAAGCAACTAAAAGGATCTTGCACTATGTGCAAGGGACAAAGACCTATGGTATTCACTATGCAACCGGGTCTCCATTGAACCTTGTTGGGTACACAGATTCATATTGGGAAGGAGACACCTCAGATCATAATTCTACATCATGTTACGTTTTCATGTTTGGATCCAGTCCTATCCATTGGTTGAGAAAAAAAAAAGCAACTCTTGCTCTTTTATCAACTGGAAGCTGAGTATAGAGGTGAAATGAATGCAACCACACAGTGCATTTGGCTGTAGGGAATCTTATCATAGTTTGGTATTCTCTACAGTAATCCACCAGTCATCTTCTATGACAATCCGAGTGCTATCAATATTTCCACAGATCTGTTTTAGAGACAAAGGACCAAACACATTGAGATACATATGCACTATATCCGAGGATTGGTGAATGATCGTACAATCACACTGCTTTACTGCCCTTCAGAGGAGCAAATTGCAAATATTTTCACCAAAACGTTTTCAGTGAAAAAGTTCACTCATCTCTGATCCATTCTTGGGGTGGGTGATACTTTGGTTGATTAGATTTTTTACACTCTATTTTGAGGGGGGGTTTGTTCCCACTGGGAAATTATTTTTTAGATTGTTGTACAGGGTGACCATTGGTCTTAGTAACTAGAGCCCTATTTTCCATTATTTTTCCTCATAGCCAGTCTTAAGGGGGGGGTTGGAACATTATAACCATATCAACCTTGGTTTTGCATGCATGCATCCATTCCACGCATTGGTAGTTGAGTCTCCTAGCACCTAGTCCTTTTTTCCCCCCTAGTGCTTCATTTTGGTCATCATTAGCCTCCTTATCCACTTATAGCACCTTATCCACATCACTGAGGTGTAAATGCACCCTCATGCATGATTTTAGGAGTCAATACAGTCAGTTCCATGAATACAGGTGCCTTGTCCCATTGATTGCCTTGCTAACTGTCTGTTACACCTATTTCACTGATACTGAGTGTTGGAGCACCTCTTTTGACCAATACAAGTCAGTTATGCACCTCTTTGGAGTCTCCTCCCCTATTTTCTAGTCCTAATGACTCAGTCATGTGCCAACCAACTTTAGTTGACTAGCCATTCATCATTAGTGGCCACTAGACCTTGTCGAGTGATGATTCCAATGCAAACTAAGCCTGCCACTTGAGATGAATTTGACCTCTAAGGATTTCAAATTACCAGTATTGTACTATATTTTGTTTACTAGTTATTTGTTGTATCATAGAGAAACAACAATTTTTTTTTTGATTTTCAATTCATGAGTGAATTTTACAGCTTTTTCTTCTTAATTCTTTCTGTAAAAGCTTTGTGAAATTAGTTAGGTTTGTTCAGCTTCGTGATCCCACCTATGGAATTTCACAACCAATCTCTTCAACTAAACACCAACTCAACAATATGTAGGTACCAATGTACTTGAGACACCAATATCCTCAATCGACGAAAAAATAAAAAAGATGTACGGAGCAACCTATTGAAGAATCGGGTACAAGAATGCTTGCATAATCACCTCAAAGATTACCTCCTTATTAGCTTCAAATATGCTTTATACCTACCTTAGATATTCTCCATAATTTGATTCAAATCTACCTTAGATCTTTCCTCATATCTACTACATAATGTGCTTCAAATATAACTTAGATCTTGCCTCATATCTACTCCATAATTTACTTCAAATATGACTTAGATCCCGTTGCTGGTGTTTTCACACCAGCACGTGCAAAGATGCACCTAATAAGGGTTGTGCTAAAATTAGTAGATTCTCAATGGAAAATAAATAAACATAACATAAATTAAACAACTAAACTAATCAAAGATGAAAACTTTTTATCAAGCAAATCGATGGAAACATCTTTAAAAGAATAAATAATTCTCTTTCATTATGTAAAAAATGGAATTTACAAGGATTTAATATCACCTCTGAGTTACAGTAGGAGAGGCCCCTGCAACTATACAAGGAAGGGTTCGCTTGGTCTCCTTGCAGTCCACGGTTCTCCATCCACGCGCCATGCACACAATCTACGGAAGGTTGAGAATGGAACACAAAGGGAGTTCTAATCTTAGGGAGATTTTCATAGAGTAACATCTTGAGTGATGTATGGATAATGGGTGTTGAGTGATGGACCATGATGGTTCACTTATAGGCATGACAAATAGATCTAGGATAAGGATAAGACTTTGATTTTTTTATTTTTTATTTTTGGGTTTTGGGTTTTTTAATTTTTTGCTTTTTCCTTTTATTTTGTGCCTTTCACTTTTTTATCCTTTTCCAAATTGGGCTATCACAGGTGTCATTCTAGGTTTCTTCTTTTTGTTGAGTGATAAAAAATAGAAACATCCAAAAAACAGGTTAGGGAATAAGTTGCTCATTTTTTAGATAATTGAGCAAATTAATTTTGTAAAATGGCCCTTTTATGTGAGACTTTGGTTTTACCAAGGTAAAAATAATGGAAATGGAATGTGTTAATGATGTATAGGTGTAATGGGGAAAATGACAAGGTAGGTGGAAAAAATTTAGGTGTTAACAAATTGCCCCCTGATGTGGGAGGTCAAGAGATCATCATATGGACAACATACATCATAGGATATTCTATTCCAGTGTGATGGTGGCATGGAGAATTAGGACTGGATCATAGGAGCTAACGTTCAATATTAATACAAGGGCCATTACCTGTAGATACAATACTCAATATGAATGAGGTGCATATAATCCCAAATATATGGACAAGGCGGGCATTCCCATGCTTGTATCAATGTCTGAAATTGAAAATTGTATGGAGGTCCAAAGGGGACCTGATCAATACATGGATAAACTATTGTGTGCATAATAAATGTCCAAGACAAACTCAAATCTAGAATGTACTCATGGTCCAACCATGACTTCTCTGAAGAAATAGTGCATGGAAACAATGGCATTCATCCCAAATGTGGTATCACAACAAATAGATGGACTCAACGACTGAATGTTGGAATCGCAAAGGTACATAGATTGCATCTAAACTGGATACTCTAGGAAGATTATAACTGAAGGGATTCCAAACACTGTTTCCAACACAACCCGAATATCCACAGGAACATACAACTAGGGGGTTCCAAATATACTCACCAATGTGATAGAGTCAGGGGAGATTCGGGGTATTCGACCAATAGCTGAAGGGACCAATACCCTGTATGATTCTCAACAGTGCGATGATGGAGTTGGAGTCGAGCACGTGAGAAACAACCATTCTAAGAGGCACTAAGGACTACTATCAAAAGGTTCATAGGAACTCATCACTAATGGTGATGACCCCAAGGTACAGGGACCTCAGGGTCCATCCTATGGAATAGATGTGTTGGTGTCGATAGAGGGAGAATTGTAACTACTAAGGAAATGATGTTTCCTTGATAGAAGCGTGAGGGATAGAACCAAGATGTGATAGAATTGGACATGAGACTGAGACATTTCTGGGGGATACGAGGGAAACTGAGTAATAGGTACTGGAACTTCCTTTGTTTAGAGTATGATGTCATGGTTGACCTAGCAGCATATGTGAAATCAATCTTAGAGAGCAATACAATTGGGATACTAGGAAATATGACTATAATGGAGGACACTTAGAGAGGTGGGTATTGATGAAATCAGGGTGATTCATCACAGAATATTATGAACAAATGAAACTAGGGATGCTGCCATAAATAAGGGACTATATGAGATCTGCAGGGGTGCTAAGAAACACCATTTGGGGCTTTCTTCATAGTTTAACGAGCTCAAAGAAGGGATAGAAGTGTACTAGAAATAGTACTGTCATGTGGATTTTGACGAGCCCAATACGGTCAATGATCTTTGGTGTTTTCATTTTTATTGAGTCTGAAAACATAAAAAGGACTCTGTGAGTGGTCTTTTTTGTAATTTAGTCCCCAAAGCTAGACAAATCATAAAAGTATGCAATGGAGAACTCTTCTAGCCATAGTGGCTGGAGTATTCCTTTTTCATAATTAGTCCATCCGGTCCGAAAAAGGGGTAACAAGCATATCGAATGGAATCCATTTCAAGTACTTTAACGAGAATGAAAGGAAGCAAGTTTTCTAAGCGATATTTTCATTCTTTAAGGATTCATAAAAGAGCTTAAAAGAAACTCCATAAGTTCCCTTTTCGTAAATGACCTACTCATCCTGAAAAAGGGATTAAAGTGTACCGAATAGAAGTAAAAGTCAAGCAAGGAGGAAGTGTTCAAAGCAGGGGATAGGTATAAGTGGACCATTAAAAAGATGATGTGGAACACTAATGGGGCTTCCTTGTGGGTCGATGAATGGTGGAAAAACAATGCAATAACTGTAGTATGGAGGGAGCGGAGGGCTCATGAATAGGCCGTGATAAATAAAATGGGAAAAGATGTAGGGGACCGTCAACGCACCTGATGGTACGCAAATCGAGGTGGGGAGAAATTTAGAGGACAACTTGTAAAAAGGAGAGTGAGAGAAAGAAATGATCTCAAGCATCATCACTGGAAAAAAATTTCTGATTCCGACAGTGTGAACAACATGAAAAATGAAGTTCGGATTACTTCGGCATGGTCAAAGGGAGAAAAAGTGGCCAAAAGGGGCTACAAATTAGGGGAATCCCATTAAGCTAAGGATGCAGTGATGGGGAGAGATGATGACCTGCTGGGGTGCCGAGATAGGTTTCTGGAAATCAAATCAAATATACAAGTGACAAGTGACCTTGAAAATGGTTGAGATCATGCATGTGAAAAAGTGAGCAGGGTTAAGATCTTGCCCCCATGCTATGGGTATGGGGTTTGTGGTTATGGGGTACATATGTGTTGGATTGAGAAATGGGCTCATTAAAATTCCAATATATATGTGATTGGGTAGGGTCAAAATGATTGAGCATTCCCCCTTTCCCAAGGTTGAGATGTTGAGGCCTGAAAAATCCTAGCATCGACAATAGGGATTCTCCCCAATGAATAATCCCAATTATATAACTCACTGTTTGGTATGGGGAATCCGTCTGGTTAACAATCTGGCTACCATAGGTGTGTATGTTTAATTTATGTACCGGTTGCGGCCCGACCCACCATTTATATTTTATGTTTAAGGGTATGAATATGCAAGTGCTTCTAATCTAACTAATGCATCTAACCTAAAATTGTCAGGAAGAATCCTCACAAGCAATGTGTAGGTTCTTATGTCCCATATCACCACTTCCACCTTATCAATTATCTAACCCTATTCTACACTAAGCTAACCTATCCTTGCAAGGAGCAAGTTTAAATAAGAGTATTAAACTGAAAATGCTCATACAATTCTAACAGATAGCTATTAAGATAAAGTATGCATACTCATAGTAGAAACTGACAAAGATAGCTTTGATTATAATTAAACCACTTTATTACTCTTTTATCACACAGATATTTACATAGATAAGAGAAACCATTTACACCATTGAAATAGTTCTACAAATTAGAAAGATCTCACAACATGAACATTGATAGAAGAAGAAATAGTTCTGATTTGTTACTCACACATTCCACGCAAAAAATATGTGCAAGCTTTTCCCAGTGAACAGGTCTTTCCTCATTAGCAGAAAAATATTTCTCTTACACAATGTATCCAATCTCTATTTCACTAGAAAAGGTCCCTTTGTCTAGTACCCTTTCCCATATTTATATTACAAGATAATTTGTCTTGAATGACTGATCATTTAGGCTCCCTCTACGTCCTTTGGCTTGCCAAATTTGGCTTTGTGTCTACCGTTTCTTCTGCGCATGGTCTTTTGGCTCCCTCCACATTATGAATGATCACTTCGGCTTCCTTTGCGTCCTTTGGCTTTCCCAATTTTTCTTTTGTTCCTGCCACTGCTTCTGGTCACAACCTTTCACCTTCCTCTATGTCCTAGTTGAAGAACAAGATCAATGCATAATAATAATTCCCAATCGATGCATAAGAATAATTCATTGTTAAACAAAGTGATAATGAACATAATACAAAGTTCAGAGGTATGATTTATCAATATTATTTATAAAACAAAATATTCATCCTTCCACGATCTTGTTTCAGTGTGAAAAATGATAAATAACGCAGAGGCGGAAGGTCAGAAAAGGCCCTCGAAAATGACCAAAATCATCCTTTCGCATGCGGGATTGTGGATTACAATTCCAGCAAGTCAAAAAATCCATCTGGAATAAGCAATCCGTAATCAGAAGTATGGAATTGTGAAACTACGGAATGCAGAAAAGCAGGATGCAGACATGCAAAATGTGGGAAACCAATTAAAAAAACTAGAAAATCAATCCACAATCCACAATCCGCACTTCCGCAACTGAAAATTCGGGACCAGGGAGATGCGAGATGTGGAAAAGTGGGATTGCAGGATGCATAATTGCAAGATTGTGGAATTAGTTTTAGGAAGTCAGAAATGCAATCCGCAATCCGCATTTGGAAACGTGGGAAGGCAGAAAGTCGAGCTTGCGAGAGCAATTTTTAGAAAGTCATAAATGTAACCTAGAATCCGCCATTGGGAATGCAAGAGTTCAACAATGCGGGATGTGGAACTGTAGAGTGCGGAAGTGCTAGATGCATGACTGTGGGATTGCAGGAGACAATTTCAAATGTCTGAAATGCAGTCCGCAATCTGCAATCCACACTTTGACATGCGAAAATGCAGGATTACGGAATTGCTGAAACAATTTCAAACAGTTAGAAAGGCAATCCGCACTTATGCAACCTGAAATTTAATATGTGGGAATGCTTTTTCTTTGGTTTTTTCAATAAAAATGTAAGTGTCAGGGGTAAGTATATCCAAGATGAAAATAAAATCTGAGTGAAATTCAAAAATAAAAGGAGGGGCCCTACAATTTTATAAAAAAATTAGGGATCAGGTTGCAGTTGCAACAATTGGAAATTAGCTGGTGAACATAGATCCCTGAACAAACCTACTTTAGGATCACAATTGCTTGTCTGTGATTAATTCTGAATGTAAAAATGTGCCCTTATAATTTTACCAGGATTTTAAAAGGCTAAATTTTTATGCAGGGAGAGGATCTTTCTTGAATCATATTGGTCATTCATTTTGGCAAATAGGGAAACCTGGACCAGATTTCCTGACCACTCTCCTAAGGCCATAATATGGAGTTCATTATTAATCCCATATTTTGATTACCTCTAAATATGACTCCACAGGATCGTAACAAAATAAGTAATATGTATTCGTTTGTTCTTCATTCCCACGCTATCAACATTTCTTTAGTTGCTTTCTTTTGATGAGTTTTATCATCCAAGTCTTTCACAAATAGATTTCTTTAGTCTTCAACATTTGACATGGGTTATTCCATCCATAATGTTCCTTTGTGAGAGTGATGATTTTTCTTTTTTGTCATACTCACGGATGAAGAATAACCTTTTGGAATTATCATCTGGGCAATCTTCTTGATTGGATGTATTTATTTTCAAAACCATTTCTTTGATGGAGATGAAACTTTTCATAAATTTTGACTCTTCATTATAAGCCTTTTGGCTGTAGTTTTTGTAGCATGGGATCATTTTAATTGCCATACATCTGCAAGACTTGCTTCCTTTCCATGGGTCAATTATAGTATGCTGCCTGAGATGGTTATTTATGTGTAAGTGAGTGGAGCCTCAAGATATTAATTTAGAATTCATAGATCTTGGTTATTTCATAGGGTTTACATTGACACAACAAAAAACATGAAGCAGGTTTCCCATTTTAAAACAAAGCAACAATTAAAATCACTAATGACATTGTTTTTTACAAAAAGAATTCCTTTTGTTATGAATTTAGTTCTAATCCTTCTGTGATTATAAGCATTTCACATGAGCTTATTCAGATGTCTGTAATTCTACACATCACTTTGAAAGTTGAGTCGAGGTTTATTTTAATTAAGAAAAATCAGTCAAGCAAAACAAGATCAAACCAAAATGAGATAAGGATGAAACTAACTAACATAATAAGAGAATAAACAACATCAAACAGAAAGTTAGGAATAACCAAATTTTTTTTTATGTACAACATGTTTCCCTAGGGTGCCATTACTTACTTCCCCAAAAAATTCTGATAGCTTCACGATGAGGGTTGTTTCAATAGGAATAAAACTAATCTCATTTGGTGGGGTCAAGCTTAAACTGTCTTCAAAGGTGGAAGAATGATAAGGAGATCCAAAGTGCTATCAAGGGTTTAGAAGGAATTTCAATACCTCAGGTTTTGGAGCATCTTTTAAGATTGTGCACAAATATTAGGGGTTTGAGGTGTAGTTTGATTGTTGTTTATTTCGTCATGATATCATATTTATTAATTTTTTCGAAACAAGAATCATACAGTTTCAAAATATTCAATAGAAATGAAATTATCAAGGATTAGTTTGCTAAGTGACCGAATACTTCCCTGTGAATCTGAGCGAGACATCTTCTTAGTCTTCAGTTAGATGGTGCATATTATTCTAGCAAATATCTTTCACTAGTGAGAACTGATAATCAAACCCTGTTGCAAAATTACCATGTCAGTTAATGAAACATTTCAAACCATATTCATAAATTGAAACTCAAAATTCATTTCAAATGGTAAAATTTTGGAGGTGTCATTCACATTTATGGGGTAGTAAGAGATATCAACCAGATACAAAGGAGACCCTGCTCCCTAATCACCTAAATTATGATAACGTTTTCTAGAGTCTGTCTAATGTAATATTACCCAATTGTACTCATAGGGATGCTTCAACTCTAACCGAGTACCCTTTACCAATTAGTAACTCCGAGGCTTCAAAATATTAAATTCCTTTATCCCGAATACCTTCTTATGAGTTATTGTTCTGTCAATGAAAAAATGTCTTCCTTCTTTTTTTGTTTCTGCTGTTAACTTTTATCTTGCATTCAAAATCAAAGAATGTATTTCCATAATTCTGCAGACCTAGACTTTCTTCAGTTTGGACATATTTTGGATGCGACCTCCTTCATAAAAAACATCTGTGTTCATACTCATTCTCATGAAAAAAATTAGATGCAACCAATGAAGAAATCTCTTGTGTATACCTTATGAGTGTTTAGTTTAGTCCAACATATGCATCAAATAAGAGTATCATCTTCATTTCCAAATATCCAAAGGGACATAATTATAGTGGAGGGGGAAATCTAAGCTATCAAACAAAACCTAGCGAATAACTAGCAGTTAGCCTATACAAAGAAAACTACGTGAGTGAAACTCTTATTCTGCAAGATTAGAAAAAGAAAAGCTATGCTACTCCGAAAATTGAGTTGAGGTTTATTTCAATCAAGCAAATAAAGAAAAATCAACACAACATGAGATAAGGCTGAAGATAACTATCCTAAGATGAAAAAAAATGAAATCAAACAAAAGGATAAAATCAACAAATTTATTTATGTACAACAGGTTTCCCTAAATCTAATAAAAGTAGTGTTTGAGCGCTAGGCCGTTGCTGTGAGTATTTAATTAATATTATTATTTATAAATTAATAGATTATTAGGTTACTAGTGAAAGGGAGTAACCCTTCACTATGCTTGCTCAAACCCTATAAAAGGTGATCTTATTGTAATTTATTATCATCATCTAATATATTATTCTTATTATCATTCAATATGAAAGTCGGATACGACTATTAAGCATCCAACCAGATACAGTTGCTGCATTTGGTATCAGAGTGGATTCACTCCTCCAGCATTGAGCTCAGTTTCGGCTCCTCTCTCAGAGTGGATTCGCTCCTTCGACATGAGCTCGGATTCAGCTCATCCTCCCTCTCTCATCTCCAAGCTGCTATTTTAGCCATCCTTCCCTTTCTTCGCTGCCACTCCCTCCTTCCGCTGCTCATCCCACACTCTCCCATTTTCCCAGCCTCCTCCTCTCTCCACTCACTCCTCCATGCTAGCACCTTCTCGTAGTCCTTCCACCTACGCCCTCCATGTAATTCCCTCCACCTCCATCAACCTCCACCTCCACCACCTGCACCCTCCACCATTCCGCATCCTTCTATCCACCCTTCACTTGCACACTCCCATCTCCATACCTTTCACTCCTCCCACAACCCAAAATTATCTACACGCCCTCCATCGCACTCCAACCTACACACTCACATCCCTCCACCCGCACTCGTCACTCCCGCCAGCCTCTACACCCGCGCTCTTCACGTCCATGCTCTTCACTCCTCCCTCTCGACCCTCCTCCCTCCGCCTATTTCCATCTCCTCTCCCATCTTGTCGCACATCTCCCTGCACCCTCTCGTTGCTCGCTACTCCACGCAGCCCCCCTACCAGCGCCTCTCCCATCCTCCCCATCTCCACCACGCCCCCCCTCTGCCTCCTCTTCCATGATCTTATCACTTCCAGTCGCCCATCTCTGCATATCACTCCCGCATTCCTTCTCCTCCAACTCCAATGCCTCCCCCCTAGCTATCACCCTCCCGCCTTCTTTCACACCCTCCGTCCCTCCCACCTTCCATCCAGCATCGTCCCTCCCACCCGTGCCCACACACTAACCCGCCTTCCCCTTCAGTAGCCACTCCTCCTTTCCGCCACATCCCCCACTATTACCGTGCTCCATCTCCCCACCTCCTCCCCTCTGCCACACCCTTCGTTGCAACCGCTGCGCTCTCTCCCCACCATCTCCCCCCTGCGTTTCCATTCCCACCAACCTTATCCACGTATTCCCTACAAAAGAAACAAACCAAAAATTATAATATTATAATATTTCAAAATTTTCAAATATTAATAATAATTATTATTATTATTTTTAATATTGTTAAAAATAATAATATTATAAAAATATATATATTATTATTATTAAATATAATAATAACTTCTTATCTCTGAGGCCAAGTCCCTTGTTCAAACATCCATGGCATCTTATAGTGATGAATTCATAGATCTCCTTGTCCTTAAAGATATAGATGAAATAAAGAAATCTATTGACGAAACATTTAAAGAAAATGAAGATGGATGTGAAAATAGGGTAGAACAAACCACCCAAGCTAATGTAAAAGGTGAAAATACAGTAGACTATTATGTCATTTCCGATGAGAGTAATAGCATCAATAAATATATTGTGCAAGACAAAGATATAACATACCATAGTAATGAAGAAAATGACAACAAAAAATTTGACAAGAAAAAATATGATCCTCACCAAGATTGTGATAAGAGACAAGCCGATGTTACTAACAATAACAATGATCAATGCATTGAAAATAATACCACAATAACAAACGCACGAAGGACATATGCCAACACAAGGAATTCTATAAAGAACATCAAGGAAAGCAACTATAATATCTATCAGACACAAGATAAGACCAGTGTTATGAGCATTATAAGCACAAAGAGCCCATTCAAAGGAACTGACACAAAATGTGTTGGGAATAACAACACGAAAATAGTTAAGGTCGTAACTTATGTTGAGCATGTTCAATTGACGACAAACATAGTTAAAAGAAGAAATCACAAAAGTAGAAAAAGCGAAAACAAAACTTCACCAAGTTCATACTTAATGCAAATACCCAAAAAAAATAATCAAAAGGAGGCAATGGTCGTAATCAAAATCGCATCTCTCAAGTCATCAGTGCGACATAGAGCTAGAATAAAAGACGTCATGAGAAAAATCATCTCTGAGGACAAAGCTTTCCCAAGGGAAAGGAAATGCTGTGAATATTTAATTAATATTATTATTTATAAATTAATAGATTATTAGGTTACTAGTGAAAGGGTGTAACCCTTCACTATGCTTGCTCAAACCTTATAAAAGGTGATCTTATTGTAATTTATTATCATCATCTAATATATTATTCTTATTATCATTCAATATGAAAGTCGGATACAACTATTAAGCATCCAACTGGATACGGTTGCTACAGCCATTGGCAGGGAGGTTTTCTTTCACCCCTTGTAAATCTTGTAACTTATAAGTTGTTGGGCCAAGCTTCTCCACAATCTGATAAGGACCAAGCCACAATTGTTGAAATTTTGTATGTTTTCCCTTTTCTTCATGAGGATGATCCCATCTTAGAACTAGGTCTCCAACCTCAAAAGTTTTCATGCCATATTTTCATTTATTAAACCATATTTTAACAATGTCTTGGTGACGATTGAACCTATATTTGGGATTTTGCCGTGTATTGCAGCTGCAACCTGATCTCCAAATTTTTTGTGAAATTCTAGGGCCCCTCCTTTGATCTTACTCAGAGTTGGTTTCATCTTACCCCTAACACTTAGTTTTTTTCTTAAAAAAACAATAACAAAAAAAAAGACTTTCCGCACTTCCGCAATCTGCACTTTTCGCACTTCCGCAATCCCTACTTTCTGCACTTCTGCAATGCCGAAATCCTGCTTTTCCGCAGTTCCAATTGCGGATTGCGGATTGATTTGTTTTGGTTTGTTGAATAGTCTCCCGCAATTCCGCAATCTATAGGCCCACAATTCCGCAGGCCCGCAATCCGCATGCCCGCATCTATCCGTTCTGCGTCCCGCATTGCCAATTGCAGATTGCGGATTGTGGGCTACATTTCTGACTTTCCAAAATTCCCCCCCCCAATCCTGCAAGCCTGACTTTCCGCGTTCCCACATTTCTGATTGCGGACTATGGGTTGTGGACTATATTTCCGACTGTGGAATTACATTCTGCATTGCCGCATTTCCGTGTTCCCACACTCCCGTAAGCCTACAATCCCGCAATCTTGCATTGCGAATTTAATTTTTTAATGTTCGAAATTGGCACCTGCAAGCCCGCAAGCCCACAGATCCGCATTACGGATTGCAGATTGCAGGAGGGGTGAATTTTTGGCCATTTTTTAAGCCTTTTCCGACTGCGGGAGGATGAGTTTTGGGCCATTTTTTAGGGTTTTTCCGACTGCGGAAGGATGAATTTTGGGTCATTTTTAGGGATTTTCCGACTGCGGAAGGATGATTTTTGGGCCATTTTTTGGGAGTTTTCCAACCTTCCGTCTCTATGATTTTTACACTGAAACTGGATCATGGAAGTTAAATCTTTGTTTTGCAAACCATATTGATGAATAAAGCTTCTGAAATTTGTATTTTGTTCATTATGATTGTGCTTGATAACGAGTTTGCTTATACAATGGTTTTGTTGTTTCCTTAGGACAAGTGGAAGCTGAAAGACCACGCAAATTTCTCCGTCGTTGAAAAATTAAGAAAAAATAGCAATATACAGCGAAATGGTCCGCGTGATTAAGAAATATCCAGTGAAATGTCGGCGTGATTAAGCAATATCCAGCGAAACAGTCGAGGTGATTAAGAAATATCTAGCGAAACGGTCGGTGTGATTAAGAAATATCCAACGAAATGGTTGGCGTGATTAAGCAATAACCAATGAAACATTCGGCGTGATTAAGAAATCTCCAGCGAAATGGTTGGAAACAATAATAGCAATCACATTGAAACGGTTGGCAGCACTCAACAAACCTCATCGAAGCAATGGAAAAAATCTGTTAATCTCCCTGAAACATTGATGAAAATTGATGAGTTAACGTTGATGAGATTTGATTTTACCCTGCAATGTTAGTGAAATTTTGTGAGTTTAACGCAGGTTGAAATGGAAATATTATCAAAGTATAGGAAACCGAGCCATCCAACAGAGGCCATCAATAGAAAGGAATCAAATTCATTTAGAAAAGCAAGTGTTCAGGGAAGTTTCAGTCAAGACATTAAAGTACGAGAATTTCATGAAAAATAACAGGGAGACTCTAAGACATCCTTGGTAAAATTGATCCTTAATCATGAAGTAGAGGAAAAGATTTGAAGACATGTAATGACAATGACACTTCATCGACTCATTCTATTAGGATATTCCTATACTCCATCCTAGTCCTACCAACATTTTCATTATTTTGCATTTCAGTCATGCATGCATTTTTGCATGCAGTCATGAAATTGCATGCAGGCATGCAATTACATGCATTCCAGTCATCAGGTTGGTGTCTCCCAGCACCTAGAGCTTAGTTTACTAGCCCTGGGAGCATGTTTCTGCTCAGTTCCAGCCCTCCTAGTCAGTAATGCGCCCTCCTTTCACCTACCACATGAGAAAGGCACCCTCCCTCACCTACCACCAGTTACACTTTAGTTAGTTGAGTGATTTGTGGATCTGTTCCTTGATTTGAGGACAAATTGACTAGTTTACTAACTGAGACACTCCGATGGACCTCCAATGAGCCTAGATTTCCAGTTCTGACTCCAGTTAGCTCCTCTTGCGCCCTCCTTTGAGCATCCTTTACTACATTAGTGCACCATGCATATGTTACGCCTACTACATTTAGTTAGACTCAGTTTTCCACCTGGTTGACAGTCACTTGTGTATTGATGACACTCCACTCATGATGATTAGGACTCCTAGTGGTGTATTGTTGACACTCCATTGATGATGATGATGATGACTCCTAGTGCAGATCAGCTATGCCCATGTAGGCTAATTTGAATTGCCACCTTGGCATTCGAATCCTCTCCACCATTATATTATTTATTGTTCATTTTATGATTAGTGAATTAGAGTGTGATGTTATTATGCTTCTATCCAAGTTCTATTGCATCTATGTTCTACTGCTCCATTCTGCACTCTTCTTCTATTTTCCTGCTTAATCTTTCTTGTGAGGTATACATCAGCTCTTAGATCTACTGTGAGGATTTTCACACATTTGACAAAGCACACCCAAGTTCAGGAATGGAGTCGAAAGGAGCATTATGACGTGAAATACCATAACACTTTCGAGAATGTTGAAGAATGACCAACAAGAAGGTGGATCAAGGATTGGATATGACAACCGCAAATAATCAGTCCACCACATCTGATGTCATGTACCGAAAGCCTATATTTCATGTATATGGAAGAAATATCCACAATAATAAATCAATAAATTCAACACTGTTGCATGAAGACAAAATTAATAAAATCACAAATTAGTGGAATCTCAAAGGACAATCAAAGCTAAGTTAATTCAATTGTTGTAATAAAATTATGAAGAATATTCTAAAAGTATCAAGAGGAGATGGAAGGCCAAAATGAACCTAGTCTTGGATTATAGATTGTAATCTCAATAGATGAGAGTGGGGGAATTTTTCTAGTGAATTAGAGACTGGATACATTGTGTAAGAGAACTAATTTTATGCTAATGAGGAAAGGTCTATTTGTTGGGAAAAGCTTGCACGGATGTTTTCCTGGGACGTGTGGCTGATAGATCAGAACTATTTCTTTTCTGTTTATGTTCATGCTGTGAGAGATTTCTAACTTTATTGAACTACTTCAATGGTGATGAATGATTTCCTTAGTTATGCAAATATCTATGTGTTAACAGAGTAATAAATTGTATTAATTAAAACCAAAGCTATCTTTGGTAATTTTCTACTAGGAATGTGTATATTTTATCTTAATAACTATCTGTTGGATTTGTATGAGCATTTTCAGATTATTACTCTTATTCAAATTTGCTTCTTGCAAGGATAAATTAGCTTAGTATAGGATAGGGTTAGATAATTGATAAGGTAGAAGCGTTAAGATGGGAAGTAATAACCTACACATCATTAGTGTGGTTTCTGCATGTCAATTATAGGTTAAATGCATTAGTTTAGAAGCATACCCTTAAAACATAAAAAATAAATGGTGGGCTGGGCCACAACCAGTACATAAATTTAACAAACATATCTATGGTATCCGAACCGTTAACCGAACGGATTCCCCATACCAAATAGTGAGTGATCTAATTGGGATTATTCATTGGGGAGAATCCCTAGTGTCGATGCTAGGATTTTTGGGGCATCAACAATTTTGGTGCTAGAAGGAGGGATGGATGACAAGCCAACCTATGTGAAGTAATTTCTGCTTAAGTTGATAGACTATGAATGAATTTTTCCCATATCCTTGTATTGGAACATGCTTTCAGCTTAGTGAGAGCATCCGAAAGTATTTCCAAGAAGACAATTGATCTCTTGTCGCAATATAAATTTGACGGTGAAGGAAGCACTTATGCATAGGGGCATATTGGTCATTTTGATGTCACTCATCGAAATCTAAAAATTAAGCAAGATGCTGAAATATGTAGGTTGTTTACCCTCAATTTCGAAGAACGAATTATGTCTTGGTTCAAAACACTACTGCCTAAGTCTATTCATAATTGCAAACAGTTCATGGAAATTTTCATCACTGCCCATCAATACTATGATTATAAGGAATTATGTGTTGAGCTTGAAGGGATTCGAATAAAGAAAGGTGATTCAGATGACGATTTAATTTTGAGAATGGATCAAATTTATCATAGGTTTTGTGAAGAAGATAAGCCCGATAAGGAAGAATTAATTAACTAGGCTTTGCACATCCTTTCTTTGACCAAAGATGGTGAAGGAAATTTTAGTTGTTTGAATGATACTAACCTGGGACCTTTGGACCAAGGGATGTTAAATTCTAGTGGGAAGAAAATTATAGAAGAGATTGATTTCCCAAAAAACCTTCTTAAAAGGTCCGATATACAGAATGAGTGTCCATTGTCTTCTGTAGGTGCACATGAATAAAGTGAAGTGAATGGCAAATGTTGTGAGGAACATTTGGGACATGTGAATAAATTAGGTTATTTGAATTTAGTGGATTATGATTTGGAAGTACGATGTCCTCACATCCCATGTGAAATAATAGAGGGAAATGTTGAAGATGAATCTCCAACTATAGGGATGGATGTCCCATATTATCAAATAACACCTCTGTCTGAAATTGTAAAGGAAGATAAATCAGTGTTTGCTGAGAAAATGGATGATCCAATTGTTGCAAATATGCTTGATGGTAATGACCATTTTGTTGCTAAAACACGACAGAATCATGTTCATTTGATTGATAATTTGTAAACTTACGATTCTTTGGAACATGCAAGTGTTGAAGGAAATTTGTTTAATCATGAAGAAACAATGATGGATTCACATTCTGAAAATTTTTACTCTATGTATTCAAACTTGTTTGTTGATATTGTAAAAGAGGATGAATCGATATTTGATAAGAGAATGGATTATCCAATTGTGGAAATATGATTATTGATGATTGTTCTATTATTGAAACACATTTTGAACAAAATCATATTGCTTTGACTGATGATTTGTTATTGGAATAGCAAGTGATTGATGACTTCTTTGAATATGCAAAAGTTAAAAGAAGCTTTTTCAACACATACATATTTACAGAATATACAACTAAAACATAAGCTAAAAAATATGCTTGTTTTGAATAACCTTGAGTCTGAATGTTGCATGTCAAGGAATATTGACAAGGGTCAATATTTAGATATTTCTAATGTTCACTATGAAGGTTGTAATGAAGTAGAAAATTGTTCCAAAAACGTCTTCAATGAAACTCAAGCTAATAGTGATCATATTGATGACGAGGAATAACATGAGGTTATATGCAATACTCCATTGTATCCTACTGAAGATGACATATTTGAAATTAAAGAGTTTCATGGTAAAGAAGAATGCATTGATGATAATGATAAGGCACTTAATTGTCTGGTGATGGTTATGTCAGGTTCTCACATCATTAATCCACACTTTGAATCCAGTAACGAGACGGTATCTATGAAAACTGACTTTGGATTTTCATTGCATGGTCATATTGACATACATTATTTATATTCAACTTTTTCACATAAACCACACAACTTATATAATGATTTTCATGATTATGTTGATTTATGGCTGGAATTGTCATTTTATGAAAAGTTCTCACACCGCAACATGTACCTGATTTTTTCTGTTGTGAATGGATTTAGGACTGATGTCACTTTTTTGACCTTGAATTGCATAATGCATCAATCCTATAGACCTATGCATATAATTCATTTCCCTATGGGGCTGAATTTTCTTTGATGGTTGTACTGTCTCTATGATTTTACTTGACTCTGTTGAACCACTGAAGTTAGGTTAGGAGTAGCATAGATTTTCTTTTTCTAAGCTTGCAGAATAAGAGTTTGACTCATGTAGTTTCTTTTCTTTTGAGTAAGTTAGCTGCTAGGTAGTCTTTTGAGTTTTGTTCGATAGCTTAACTTTCCTCCTTTACTATCATTCCGTCCCTTTGGAATTTTGGAAATAAAAAATGAAACCCTTATTTGATGCATATGTTGGACTGAACCAAACATTCATAAACTATACACAAGATATGTCTTCACTATTTGCATCTAATTGTTTTCATGAGAATGAGTATGAACACATATGTGTTTTATGAAAGAGGCCACATTCAAAATCTGTTCGAACTAAAGAAAATCTAGGTTTGCAGAATTATGGAAACACATTCTTTGATTTCGAATACAAAATAAAAATAAAAATTATTAACAACATAAATAAAAAGGAAGGAAGATCATTGAAGATACAATTATGGTTGATACCATTAAATTATTTAGTTAACAATTGAAGAATCAAAACACTTTCATGAAGACTCCTAAAGAGTTGATAACGCAGAGATGTTTAATTAGAATTTATGTTCATCACAACATGAAAACGTTAATACAAATGCATGCAAATAGTTTTGAAATATGATATCCCATAGACCATTGGTCGAAAAGTTTGATTATACAGAAAACATAAAGCAAATCTGATATCTGGTTGATGTCTCTTACTGCCCCATAAATTTGAATGATAACTCCAAAAATTTTCTGTTTGAAAGGCATTTTGAGATTGAATTTATGAATATGGTTTGAAATGTTTTGTTAACTGACATGGTAATTTTGCAACAGGATTTGGTTATCAATGCTCACTAGGGAGAGATATTTGTTAGAAGAATACGCACCAGCCAACTAAAGACTAAGGAAATGTCTCACTTAGATTCACAGGGGAGTATTCAGTCACTTAGCAAGCTAATCCCTGATAATTTCATTTCTATTGAATATTTTGATACTGCATGATTCTTGTTTCAACAAACTTAATGAATATGATATCATGGTGAAACAGACAACAATCAAATTACACCTTAAGTCCCTAATTTTTGTGCACAATCTTAAAATATGCTCCAAAACCTAAGATATTGAAATGCCTTCTAACCCTTGATAGATCCTGGTCATTCTTCCACCTTAGAAGACAATTTAATATTGAACCCACCAAATGAGCTTAGTCTTATTCCAGTTAAAACAACCCTCATCCTGAAGCTATCAGAATTTGGTTTGGGAAGCAAGTGATCGAACATTTAATCAACTGTATGTTGGATATCTTTAAGCATTATCAAGGCTTTAGGTGGTAAGTGAATTTGGGAACAATTTTGAAATTATGAAATAATTTTGGGCAGTGAAATGTTGGAATGAGTGATGCTTGTAATCTGGCTCGACCTTTTTCCTGTTCGTTTTACCTGAAGTCATGTTTTGACCTGTCTTTAAATTTCCACATTTTAAAGGTTGGCCTTGATGATATGATATTTGGGTGTCTCTTGTTTGAAAGTAAATCTGAAAAAGGAATCTAATGTTCTGTTCTTTTTTTTTTTTTATTCTATTGATTTACAACCTTATACTTATGTTGGTTTCTAGTTCTTTTCCTTTCTATGTGGTCATCCCTGATGGATTGTTTTGATCCCTTAAATCATGCTTTTTTTTATCCTTTTGCTGATCCCTTTTGTTGATTTTAGCCTCTTGTTTGATCTCACTTGTTTTCATCTTAGGATAGTTAGCTTCAACCTTATCCCATGTTGTTTTGATTTTGCTTTACTTGACTAGTTTTGTTGAATAAACCTCAGCTCAACTTTCAAAATGGTGTGCATAAATGCAGTGATCTGAACAATCTCATATGAAATGTTATAATAAAAAAAGGATTAGAATTTGCTTAATAACAAAAGGAGTTCTTTTTGTAACAACAATGCCTTGGGTGATTTTAATTGCTGCTTTGTTTTAAATGGGGAAACCTACTTCGTGTTTCATTTTGTGTCAATGTAAACCCTGTAAAAATAACCAACATTCATGAATTCTAAATTAATATCTTGGGGCTCCACTTGCTTACACATAAATAACCATCTCAGGTAGCCTAATATAATTGACCCATGGAAAGGAAACAAGTCTTGCAGATGTATGGAAATTAAAATGATCCCATGCTATAAAATTTACCTCCAAAAGGATTATAATGAAGAGTCAAAATTTCTGAAAAATTTAATCTCCCTCAAAGAAATGGTTTTGAAAATAAAAACATCCAATCAAGAAGATTTCCTAGATGATAATTCCAAAAGATTCTTCTCCGTCCGTGAGTATTGATTTGTTTTGGTTTGTTTAATAGTCTCTCGCAATTCCGCAATCTGCAGGCCCACAATTCCGCAGACTTGTAATCTATAGTCCCGCATCTAGCTATTATGCATCTTGAATTGCTGAACTCCCGCATTCCCAACTATGGATTGCGGATTGCAGGTTACATTTACGACTTTCCAAAATTTTGCCCCGCAATCCTGCAAGGCCGACTTTCCGCATTCCCACATTTACGATTGCAGATTGTGGGTTGCATACTACATTTCAGACTGTGGAATTGCATTCCGCATGTCCACATTTCCACATTCCCACACTCCCGTAAGCCCACAATCCCACAATCCCGCATTGCAGATTGCTGATTGTGGATTTCGTTTTTGAATGTTTGAAATTGGCACATGCAATCCCACAATCCCGCAGATCCGCATTGTGGATTGCGGGAGGGGTGAATTTTTGGCCATTTTTTAAGCCTTTTCCGACTACGGGAGGATGAGATTTGGGCCATTTTTAGGGTTTTTTCGACTACAGAAGGATGAATTTTTGGTAATTTTTAGGGCTTTTCCGACTGCAGAAGGATGATTTTTGGGCCATTTTTTGGGTTTTTCCCAACCTTCCGCCTTTGTGATTCTCACACTGAAACTACATCACGGAAGTTAAATATTTGTTTTGCAAACCATATTGATGAATAAAGCTTCTAAAATTTGTATTTTGTTCATTATGATTGTGATTAATAACGGGTTTGATTATACAGTGGTTTTGCTGTTTCCTCAAGACGTGTGGAAGCTGAAAGACTGGGCAAATTTCTCCATCATTGAAAAATTAAAAAACAAATAGCAATATCCAACGAAATGGTCAGCGTGATTAAGAAATATCCAGCGAAATGGTCAGCGTGATTAAGCAATATCCAACGAAACGGTCGATGTGATTAAGAAATATCCAGCGAAACAGTCAGCATGATTAAGAAATATCTAGTGAAACGGTCAGCATGATTAAGCAATCTCAAGCGAAACAGTCGGTGTGATTAAGAAATCTCCAGCGAAATGGTCGGCAACACTAAGTGTAAACACGCCAAAATTGTCGGAAACACTCAACAAACCTTGCCAAAACAATAGAAAAACTCCGTTAATCTCCTTGAAACAACGATGAAAATTTATGAGTTAATGCTGATGACATTTGATTTTACCCTGTAATGTTAGTGAAATTTCATGAGTTTACACAGGTTGAAATGACAATATTATCAAAATATAGGACACCGAGCCGTCCAACAGATGCCATCAATAGAAATGAATGAAATTCATTTAGAAAAGAAAGCGTTCAGGGAAGCTTCAGCCAGGAAAGTAAAGTACGAGGATTTCATGAAAAAATAACATGGAGACTAGACTCTAAGACATCCTTGGAAAAATTGATCCTTAATCATCATGAAGTAGAGGAAAAGCATTGAAGACATGTAATGACAATGACACTTCATCGACTCATTTGACAGAGGACACCCAAATTCAAGAATGGAGTCGAAAGGAGCATTATGACGTGAAATACCATAACGCTTTCGAGAATGTTGAAGAATGACCGACAAGAAGGTGGATCAAGGATTGGATATGACAACCGCAAATAATCAGTCCACCACATCTGATGTCATGTACTGAAATCCTTTATTTCATGTTTATGGAAGAAATATCCACAATAATAAATCAATAAAGTCAACACTGTCGCATGAAGGAAAAATTAATAAAATCCCAAATTAGTGGAATCTCAAAGGACAATCAAATCTAAGTTAATTCAATTGTTGTAATAAAATTATGAAGAATATTCTAAAAGTCTCAAGAGGAGATGGAAGGCCAAAAGGAACCTAGCCTTGGATTATAGATTGTAATCTCAATAGATGAGAGTGGGGGAATTTTTCTAGTGAATTAGAGACTGGATACATTGTGTAAGATAACTAATTTTTTGCTAATGAGAAAAGGTCTATTTGCTGGGAAAAGCTTGCATGAATGTTTTCCCAGGACATGTGACTGATAGATCAGAACTATTTCTTTTCTGTTTATGGTCATGTTGTGAGATCTTTATAACTTTATTGAACTACTTCAATGGTGATGAATAATTTCCTTATCTATGCAAATATCAATGTGTTAACAGAGTAATAAATTGTGTTAATTAAAATCAAATCTATATTTGGTAATTTTCTACTGGGAATGTGCATTTTTGATCTTAATAGCTATCTGTTGGATTTGTATGATCATTTTCAGATTATTACTCTTATTCAAATTCTGTCCTTGCTAGGATAGATTAGCTTAGTATAGGATAGGGTTAGATAATTGATAAGGTAAAAGCAATAAGATGGGAGGTAGGAACCTACACATCGCTAGTGTGGTTTCTTCCTGCCAATTATAGGTTAAATGCATTAGTTTAGAAGCATACCCTTAAAACATAAAATATAAATGGTGGGCCAAGCCGCAACTAGTACATAAATTAAACAAACATACCTGTGATAGCCGGACCATTAACCATACAGATTCCACATACCAAACGTGAGTGATCTAATTGAGATTTTTCATTGGGGAGAATCCCTACTATCGATGCTAGTATTTTCAGGGCAACAACACCATGCTTCGTCAAGTTTTAGCAAAGTATTAATTCATGACTGCATGGTTTCACTATTTGATCCTCGAGCTTCCTGAGCTAACTGTAGGGAAGGGAGTAGTATGTTTGGGGGAAGAATATATTATTTCCCATAGTCTAAGGTGTAAGGAGAAACCCCTAAAGAGTCTTTTGGATTGACCCTATCTTCCCATAAAGCATTGGGAAGGGCTACCTGCCAATTTCTTTGCTTTTGAATAACTGTTTTCTTCAATATTCATATGAGATTTTTATTGCTCGATTCTTCCAATCCATTCCATTGAGGATAATAGTTAGATGAATAATGTAATTTAATTCTTTTTTCCATAGCAAATGTACTTAACTTAGCAGAATAAAAATAAGACGCATTATAAAAAACTAACGAAATTGGAACCCCAAACCTAGTTATGATTTTTTCTTGCAAAAACATGATGACCTCATATTCATTTACTTTGCATAACGGAGTTGCTTCATTCCACCTCGTGAAATAATAAATGGTGGTGAGAATATACAAATGTTGCAATGAAGAGTTGGGATTGATTTCCCCAATGATATCTAGACCCCATTGCTCGAATGGTTCTGAAATGATAACTGGTTGTAGTGGTTCTGTTGATTTTGTTAGTCTTCCAACACTTCTCTGACATAAATTACATCTCCTTGCATAAGCATGAGCATATTTAAAAACAATAGGCCAATAATATCCAGCTCTCAATATTTTATGAGTAGTAGTGTCTCTAGAATAATGTCCCCCTGCAGGGCCATGATGTAACTCTTCTACCACTTTCTCTGCATCATCATTTTCAAGACATCTCAGAAAAAATCCATCATAATTATTTCTAAATAGTACTCCATTTATTATTTGGTATGATGCTAACTTCAATTGGAGTTCCCTTCTTTTCTTTGAATTCCAATGTTCCAGCAAATATTCATTTTGAAGACAATGAATTAAATCTCTATACCAAGTCTCTGGAGTGGTGAAAGTGGAACATACTTCAATTAGATTCATTTCTGATTCATTTTCCCAGCCGTGATCTTTATCAATTGGATTTTTAGTTAGCAACTTGCATAACCTTTGACCTTTGATTATATTAGCTCATTTAAATTCTAGGTCATATTCTTGTAGTGCAGTCACCCAATTTCCAAGTCTTTCTTCTAACTCCTTTTGAATAAATAGATATCTGACAGTTAGGTGAGGTATTATAACCTTTGTTCTATTTTTCAGAATGTAAGGTCTGAACTGCTTCACTGCCTTGAAAATGACATATGCTTGTTTGTCTATAGATGGGTAATTCAGTTCAACTCCTTGTATCCCAGTGATCATAAAAGATACTGGGTATTCATCTCCTTGCTCTCCTTTTTGTGTGAGCACTCTTGCAAGAGAATGATCTGAAGCAAATGTATATGAAATAAAATCTTTTTCAAAATCTGGACTGCTCAATGAAGGTGCATGAGCAATGGCATTTTTAATATAATTAAATACGTTCTTCTCAATATCAGTCCATTTGAATTGCACAATTTGCTTCACCATATGCTGCAAAGGTTTTATAATTTTTGCAAAATCTGGTACAAACCTTTGCACAAAGTTTATTGTTCCCATAAATGATTGCATAACTTTCTTATTATGGGGCATGGAAATCTGAGTTATAGCTTGAATTCTTTTTGGGTATATAGAATTCCCATTTTAGAGATGATGTGCCCTAACAGTTTTCCTTCGAGCATTTTTGATGTGCCCTAACAAGATCAATGCATAAGAATAATTAATTGCTAAACAAAGTGATAATGAACATAATACAAATTTCATAGGTATGATTTATCAATATTATTTATAAAACATAAGATTCATCCTTCCACGATCTTGTTTAAACGTGAAAAATGATAAATAATGCAAAGGAAAAAGGTCAGAAAAGGCCCTTGAAAATGACCAAAATCATCCTTCCACATTAGGAATTGTGGACGTGCGGTATTCCGGATTACAATTCCAACAAGTAAAAAAATCCATCCGCAATCCAGAATCGGAACTACAGAATTGTGAAAATAAGGAATGTGGAAAAGCAGGATGCGGACATGTGGAATGCGGGATACCAATTTTAAAAACTGAAAAATCAATCCGTAATCCGCACTTCTGCAACCAGAAATGTGGGATCGTGGAGATGTGGGATGCAGAAAATAGGGATTACAGGATGCATAATTGCGGGATTGTAGAATTAGTTTTAGGAAGTTGGAAATGAAATCCACAATCCACATTTGGAAATGCGGAAAGGAGGAAAGTGTAGTGTCCCTTTTTAAGCATTTGATTAAAATGGCCAATTTTTCACCTTTTTTCCTATTTCGACCTTTGACTAGTTTTGATGTCTAGGTCTCCAAACTGACCCAAATGCTCCCAAATATTCTATGATGGTATATGAATGATATTAAGACTTTAATATCATGTTCAAGGATGATTTATGACCCTCCAAAGACTTCTGCAAATGTGTTTAATATTCTGGACAAAGTATGGAATTTAACTTGCAATTTGGGGATCAAATCCCCCCAGGGAAAGTATTGAAAATGGCTCTCCAAATGCCTCCAAACTCACTCGAAATTCTGAAGAGAGGTAGGGGATGTATAAGGGACATTATTTAGGTCTCATGTGCACCATTTATCATTTATTAAGTATGTTCTAATCTTCTCCCAAACAACAAAAAAAATCACTAATTCGACCCTTGGGGAAATGGCACCAAATCTCTTCCAAATGCAAATAAACTGAGTAAAATGACTTCAAATGCTTAAGTGTTGATCATGAAACTTGTAATAATCATCAATGTCTGTCCATTCACCATAAATATATCATAGAAACATTCTTTCATTCGAAATCATCAACATTACAATGGCATACATCAATATAGTGGGGAAATGGTCATTGTTTGCTCATTAATCATCACTTTTACATACAACAACTTGGTATTTCGACCTGAGACTTTCTGAAGATGAAGAAAAGAGTATATTAAGATTATTACAATCATAAATGGATCATGAGAAGCTCTCCCAAAGAGTACAAGATCTCACCAAAAATGCCCTCCCTCAAGGATCAAGAATATGCAATGAAAATTGGAAATGGTTGAGTGAGTGAGTTGCAATAGAAGAATCCACGAGCTGCCTTGTAGCATAGACCTGCAAATAAAGACTCCATTAAATCTCCATGAAATACCTGAATGGCATCTCCAAACACCAACTTGGATGGGAATCTTTCACCCTCGAAATTGGCTAAGGCAAGAAACTAGTCATCCACTAGCTCTCTCTCTACACAAATGCAATTTTCTCAAATGATCAAAAGCCCCTCTCTTACCTCATTTCTATATTTTATAAAAATCCTTAGTATTCTAAGCTCCTCCATGGGTAAAATTCCTCCCAAGAGATTCATGCCAACTCAAGTTGGGAAGAGATTCCCAAGTATGCCACTTGTCCTTCCAATTCTAGCCCTCTTCTTCTCCAAATTCGAATTGGTGTCTCTTTGGCTGCCCTAAATCACTTGAGTGCCCTCTTGGAGGATATTTTTATCCCTGACATGTTATATATTTCATATGTCAGCCTTCAGGTCTTATTTGTGTCATAGGTGTCATAGATTCTTCATCATTGTTGTCATAGGAGTTAGGGAATCTAGCCCAAGTGTCCATAAACCTCTAGTTTGACTCTTCCTCTTCCATGGAGGTTACCACTCCATCCAAATTCGACCTATGATGCTAAATTACATGTGTATGAGCCTTCTAACTCATCCCAACAACCTTAGGCTTCCCATGGATTCTAAATTGCAAGAGGAGAATTCCATTTCACATATCAATTCTAGCTTGTGTGGGTCCCACATCCTCTATATGTCTTCAAAACCAATTGCCACCTAGAATTTCTCTTGAATTTCTTTATTCAACCTCTTTATTAAATACTTGAACTATTCTAATGTCTAAATATCATTTATTATCTACCTTATTACAATTCCAAATGTATCCATCCAACATAGGGAACTAGTAGGATTGATGGAATTGTCCTACTATGCATTTATTTGAATGGGGACATTACAGTCCTTCCCACCCAAGATTGCTTTCCCTCAAGAAATCTCAATTTTTCATGCTGCAAACTTGTTCCTAGATCCCATTTTCTTGTATGCATTCTGCCAAACATCATGAGTACAAAATATATATCATCAAAGTATATAACAACATAATGAAAATGTACATCAAGAAGATGTTTCATCAAAGTGCTTATACCTCCAAGCAAGTAGACCACCATTTTACAAGTGCATACAAGCATCAAGTGAACAATAAAATCTGATCCAATGACATAGGTGAGTATCCCATGTCCTATAATGTTTCTCCAAAAATATGTAAGATGCATCAAAACAATCATCTCTGTATTCTTTCATCCAAGTAGTTAATGAAGTTCCTCCAATGACAATTGAACTAAGCAAGGAGCAAGGAAAATCATGAGTCTTCAAGTGACTCAAGTGAAGATCATAAGTGCATCCATGAAGATATGTATCATCATAAGGTTAAAAAATACGCTGTTGCAAACATAACTAATAAGGTGCTCTATTCATGTAATCATCAAAAGGAGAGGTAGGAGTTTCATACCCCTCATGTGGCACCATTAGAAAAAAACCTTTCACCCAATTTTCATCCCCAATTGATGTGGCTGAAAAAGAAGTAGGGGGTGAGGAATTATGAAACAACCTTAAATATTTACAACTCTTACCCATCAAAATCTTTAATTCATCTTCTCCATAATTGGCTGGTCCAACTATTGTGAGATCATGTGCCTCCTCCAAGGCTTTGCAACTCTCTCCATGAGGCAACTCATAATCCATCTGAACCAAGACAAGTGATTGTTCTTCTTATTGTTTGAGTGTAGCATATTCAAGCATCTGCATATCAAGATGTACCTCATGTTCAACTATTACATGAGGTTCCTCCTTTGTGACATAAATTATTTCATTCATTTCCTTCTTTTTCTTGAAAGAGAACCATTGCTCCTTCTTTTTGCCACTTGGCTTTCGAATCGACTAACCAAAAATTGGAACCCTTGCAGTAGTTCTTTTGTCATGTCTTCAAAGGATGGTTTCAGTAATTTTCTAAACTCCTCATTCTCCTCTAAGGTCCCTTTCTCATCCTTACTCATGGTGACCAAGGAATGCACTTCTTCTCCTACTTCTTCCCTTTCACCAAAGTACTTTTAGTTTCAGTTTCTAAGGGTGGTGGCTTATTTCTTTGACTCCTGGTCTTCATTAATGGTCTACCACATCAGGTTCCAAGAACATGCTCTGATACCACTTGTAATGTCCCTTTTTAAGCATTTTATTAAAATGACCAATTTCACTTTTTTCCCTATTTCGACCTTTGACTAGTTTTGATGTCTAGGTCTCCGAATTGACCCAAATGCTCCCAAATATTATGTGAGGGTATTTATTAATGATATTAAGACTTGAATATGATGTTAAAGGATGATTTATGACCCTCCAAAGACTTTTTCAAACGTGTTTAAGATTATGGACAAAGTATGGAATTTAACTAGCAATTTGGGGATCAAATCCCCCCAGCGTAAGTACTGAAAATGGCTCTCCAAATGCATCCAAACTCACTCGAAATTATGAACAGAGGTAGGGGATGTCTATAGGACATTATTTAGGTCTCATGTGAACCATTTATCATTTATTAAGTCTGTTCTTATATTCTCCCAAACAACATCAAAAATTACTAATTCGACCCTTGGGGAAATGGCACCAAAACTCTTCCAAATGCAAATAAACTGAGTAAAATGACTTCAAATTCTTAAGTACTGAACATGAAACTTGTAATAATCATCAATGGCTTTCCATTCATCATAAATATTTCAGAGAAACATTCTTTCATTCAAAATCATCAGCATTATAATGGCATACATAAATATAGTGGGGAAATGGTCATTGTTTGCTCATTAATCATCACTTTTACATACAACCACTTGGTATTTTGACCTGTGAATTTATGAAGATGAAGAATGAATAATAGAGTATATTAAGATTATTAAAATCATAAATGGATCATGAGAAGATCTCCCAAAGAGTACAAGATCTCACCAAAAACGCCCTCCCTCAAGGAGCAAGAATATGCAATGAAAACTAGAAATGGTTGAGTGAATGAGATGCAATAGAAGAAGCAACGAGATGTACTGTAGCTTACACCTGAAAATAAATAATCCATTAAATCTCCATGAAATACCTTAATGGCATCTCCAAACACCAACTTGGATGGGAATCTTTCACCCTCGAAATTGGCTAAGGCAAGAAACTAGTCATCCACTAGCTCTCTCTCTACACAAATGCAATTTTCTCAAATGATCAAAAGCCCTCTCTTACTTCATTTCTATATTTTATAAACATCCTTTGTATTCTAAGGTCCTCCATGGGTCGGATTCCTCCCAAGAGATTCATGCCAACTCAAGTTGGGAAGAGATTCCCAAGTATGCCACTTGTCCTTCCAATTCTAGTCCTCTCCTTCTCCAAATTCGAATTGGTGTCTCTTTGGCTGACCTAAATAAATTGAGCACCCTCTTGGAGGCTATTTTTAGCCTTGACATGTCATATATGTCATACGTCAGCCTTCAGGTCTGATTTGTGTCATAGATTCTCCATCATTGTTGTCATAGGAGTTAGGGAATCTAGCCCAAGTGTCCACAAACCTCTAGTTTGACTCTTCCTCTTCCATGGAGGTTACCACTCCATCCAAATTCGACCTATGATGCTAAATTCCATGTGTATGAGCCTTCTAACTCATCCCAAGAACCTTAGGCTTCCCATGTATTCGAAATTGCAAGAGGAGAATGCCATTTGGCACATCAATTCTAGCTTGTGTGGGTCCCACATCCTCTATATGTCTTCAAAACCAATTGCCAATTAGAATTTATCTTGAATTTCTTTATTCAACCTCTTTATCAAATACTTGAACTAGTCTAATGTGTAAACATCATTTATTAGCTCCCTTATTACAATTCCAAATGTATCCATCCAACCTAGGGAACTAGTAGGATTGATGGAATTGTCCTGCTATGCATTTATTTGAATGGGGACATTATAGAAAGTTGGGCTTGCGATATTGGAGGAGCAATTTTTAGAAAGTCAGAAATGTAACCCGCAATATGCATTTTTCCATTGGGAATGTGGGAGTTCGAAAATACGGGATGCAAAACTATGGAATGTGGATGTGCTATATTCGGGACTGCGGGATTGCGGGAGACAATTTCAAACATCCGAAATGTAGTCTGCATCCACACTTTGACATGCAGGCATGCGGAAATGTGGGATTGTGGAATTGCGAGATTGTGGAAACAATTTCAAACCGTTAGAAAGGAAATCTACACTTCCGCAACCCGAAATTTAACATGCGGGAATGCTTTTTCTTTGTTTTTTTCAATAAAAATCTAAGTGTCAGGGGTAAGTATATCCAGGATGAAAATAAATTTTGAGTGAAATCCAAAAATAAAATGAGGGGCCCTACAATTTTATAAAAAAATTTGGGATCAGTTGCAGCTGTAACACGAGGTAATCTATTATGACCCCTAACCTAGAGGTGTCAATGTGGTGTGGATGTTTTCTTAGAGATGGATCGATAGGAAATTGATCAACTGCTAGAAGGGGGGTGTACTATGAGTTTATTGGGAATGTTCATACACCAAATTGCTGATATGATGATGGGGGATTCCCCATGTGGGGTGGATGCCCCTAGTATTTCCGACAAGAATGAAAATGATGATGAGTAGCCAAGTGTTGGGGCCTTCTCCTATGTTGTGTACATGGAATTTCCTCATCAGTTTGAAAGGATCGAACATATAGGTTGGAGGGACTCGTATCTATAGAAGCAATCGTAGTGATATGGGTTGATGATGAAGGCTCATTAGTGGATGAGATGGAACAAATGGTGTTCATCTCAATCGATGAGGATTCCAGGGGGTTGATTTCCTCGACAATGGTGATCTGAGACTCCAATGACAACTTATGCAACTCAGCCAACACCGATTGATATTTTGGTAAATTGGGGAAATGGTGAGAGTAATGGCTATAGAGGCCACAAATTGAACATGAATAGTTGGTGCGAATGGATTTGTTATGCGTCTGAGGAGGGGCCAACAAGTGAACAACCATAATGTTCTCACCATCATCCAATGTCTGTATGTGAGTGTGGAGGATAGGAAATTGTGGACAGTTTTGGGTAGCGTGACCTAAGACATTGCACAAAGTGCAAGGAAAAGGTGCTCGAGCTGAGGTAGTAAGAGGATGATTCCCGACTTTGTTTGAATTTTCTAGAGCAGTTTTATTTGTAGTTTTTCCCCCAAGATTCTTGACGGGAGGGGGGGCAGAGTTGGAGGGTTTTACAGCAAACATGCCAAGAGGTGGATGATTAGCGGTGTCAATTGGTTGGACTGGTTGTAGCACAACTTGTGGGATCGGGGTGGCATTTGGGGCAGGTAAGTACCAAACATGGATCCCTAATGTTAGTCCCTAGAGGTTCATAGTTTCCATAATAGGCATGTTCACCACTCTTAATGGTGGGAACAAAAAGGGGATTGTGTGGATCAGGGTGTCTCCCACATAGCTGGGTATCGATGGCGGTTGGGGTTGTGAAGGCTGCTAAGGTTGCGGTTGTGGTGCCGGATGGATGGATGATTGTGCTTCAGAGACCGATTTAATTGATTAAATAGTGCACAAATATGACACTTCAATGACTGGAAGGGTGGGGGTAGGGAAATAAACATGAAGGTCATTGGGGCCTCATACTAAATACCCATCCCCACAATGAAAATCAAAGGAGTAGACGTGCTAAGTACAAGTTTGTTGACCATGGAGAGGACATTCTCTAGAGTAGCGGGTGCATTTGGGTCATAGTAAGTAAGTTGGTCGATTTTGATGACCCGTCCCTCATGGGGGAACATCATGAGCCATAAAATAGAAGAGGAAACGGCCTTCATCACGTACATGTAGCTTTTTCCTAGAAGAAGGTTGTAGTCGAGTTGTGTGTTTACGACTTCAATGTCAATCAAGATGATTTTTCTGTCTAACTGGACGAGGACATTGGTGAGAAGGCCTTGCAGTTGAGCTGCACGACCATCATAAGCTCGAAGGGAGGTCATGGATGGTTGCAGAAGAGGATATCCAATCTTCTTCCACAAGAATGTGGACATGACACATACAAAGGCACCCTCATTGACTATGTATCAATGGATAAATAGGTTTTGGATTGAAACTGAGATCTATAATGCGATGGATGAAGGCATGCATGGTTTAGAATGGTCTAAGTTGAATGCCATCAATCGTGAGCCAGAAGGGTCGATCGCACCTAAATAAGAAAACAATGCTTTGCGTTGTGCACGACAGTTCTTCAAAACTTCTAAGGCCGACATAGAAATGGGGGATTGGGCTAAGTCATCCACTATGTTATAATTGGGGCCAGAACAGGCGTTGGTGTTATTGGTGATGTGGCGTAACAGGAACTTGGGGTATTTTGGGGTCCCTTCATTCAATGGGGGTGGGAGGATTAATGACTGGTCTATAGTGGTGGCTATGGAATCCTTATCCACTGGAATCGTCTCAGTATCCAAGCCATATTTATTATGACACGTTAGGAGGTTTACTTCGAGAGAGGATGCCATTAAAAGATGGTGAACTCCTGAGTTAGGGACTTAACTAGAAGAAGCAGTGTAAGTAACTTGGGGTTGCGTAGTGGAATCCCCTTGTGTGTGTACCATGGGTTGGGTATTGACAATCCCTTGTGTGGCTAAGGGGTTTTGTAACACCATGGGATGTGCGGTGGGTTGTGGGGGGTTTGGTGGTGTGGTGGTCCCTTGCCTTTGGTTGTCCTCATTCCAAATTTGTTTGGATCTCGCCAAATGGGGGCAATGGTGTGTATAGTGGCCGAAAACCCCACAAAAAGATAATGGGTGGTTCATGTGTAACTTAGGGTTCTGATTGGATGGCGTGGCACCATTGTTATCTGGGGGATTTGGAGGTTGTCCACCTCCACCGAGTTGTTGATTGTTGCCATGGTTCCTACCTCGTCTCCTATTCTATTGTCCTTGTTTTTTTTGCTGGATGGGTTGGTTTTTATCCTCGTTTTGCTGTGCATAAACCTGCCCTTGTGGAATGGGAGGAGCTTGAGGTAGGACGGGAGCGGGTGCGGCTAGTAGTGGATAATAAGGGGGTGGTGCAGGAGGGGGGGCATATAATTGTGGGTTATGAATGTAGCTCGGTGTCACATACATGGTTCCATGTGCATGGGGAGTCTGGGACGGTGGAGCATATGAAGTTGTCGCTTTAGAATGAGTCATTGCGCATGAAATATCAGGGCCACAACTCATGGAGGGATGTGCAAGACTAGGTGTGGGGTGATACACAGAGGTTGGTGCTGGAGGCATAGGAACATACGGCCGACTGGTGGATGCAATATGGCCAACGATTCTATCAGTAGTGTGATATGCCCCCGATGCATCCTTCCGAGAGGAGTCACCACGAGGGGCATCATATAGTATCGTGTATCGGTAGCCAGACCTTGCGTAAATAAGGTCAAACTATTGGGATTTTAGTATGGCCTCTTCTTTGGTTTGGGGTCGTTTGGATGCCACATCCTTGGCGATAGCTAGTATGAGAGATTTCAAGAACTGATCTAAAAATATGAGGTCATCTAATTTGATCTTACATAAATAGCGACATCTATGCCAATCATGGAAATGGTCTGTGATATGGGTGGTCATATTCTGTCTACAAGATAGGAGAATATCAACACCAGAGTCGTAATAGACTAGTAACTGGAATATATACATAAACGTCGGTGCGAGGAATGCAAAGGTGGAATGCATCCCATGGGGTTGATCAATATACTACTTGGCTGCAGCGCTAGTGAATGTCCGATGTAAGAGGCGTAGGCAAATGGAGTCATCCACTATGGAGTTAGAGGAACACCACAAGTGGAAGGGCATGATGTGGTTTTGGGGGTCCTCACCACCTTTCCCCTCAAAATTGGGGATTTCTGAAGGGAGTTTGGTGGGCATGGGAGACCATGTAGGATTATGTCAGATCGGGTCATTGGTCAATCTATCCAGGTGAGGGAGGTTGAGACTGGCCATGAATGACAAACTTGTAGGAGGATGTGACATGGTAGGGCCGACCTATGTGCTATCCATAGCAATGATAGTGGGGGCACCTCTTTCGAATGGTGGAGGGGTGGGGTTCATCATGAGATGGATAATGGAAACACACACGGGGGGTGGAGGAATGTGGAAAGAGGGGGCTTGTGACCCGGTGGCTAACTTCAAAAGCTGGAGGGACGGTGGTCATCGGTATGGGTCCACTACCTAGGGGGATGGAATCAGTGACTAGATGTACTATAGTGGTGGGGATAGGTCTAGTGGCGTCGGGATGGTGGGTCCCGTAGATTCCATGGCTGGAATAGAGGCTGAAATGGCAATAGGGCCACTAGTGGGTCCACCGTCGATGATCCATACATAAAACGAGTTAATATTTATGCCGTCCATAGGATTAGATGGAGATGTATGTATTTGTGATTCAGAATCAGAGGAGTTAGAAATTAAATAGGGGGAATATGGATGAAAATCCAGGGAGGACGTTCTGCGCCTAAGAGATGTGTGGTGAGGAGGGTCCAATGGACTATGAGGAATGCCCCTGTAGTCGACGCGAGTGTCTCGGAGAATCAATGGTGACACATGTGCAAGTGCTAAAGGGTCGTGGTTGGAAAACAAGCTAAAAAATCCTAATGCAAACGTGCATGCAAAAGTAGATATCTCAATAAAAGTGGCATTCAAGTCAACACCAAGCTCAAAAAACCTATCGCAACAGCGTCCTACAATAAGGGAGCGACAACAAAATGGTCAGAATACCAACAAGAAACACTCCTAGAAAATAAAAAGACTCACTATCCTAGGGGGTATAGATGCATGCAAACATCTAACTAAAAGATGGAATATCATGCAAATCGTATCCCTTGTAGGGTGATGAAATCCATAGTCAAGAAATACAAAATGGAGAACCAACTGGCTAAGGGATATCCCCCTACCAAGAGGGATCATGGGTAAAAGATCCCTAGAATAATGGCTACTAGGCTACCCCATTCATGGTACATCTGGCACATGTCCAGAAAGGTGTCCCACGGATTTAGTTCTTTGGTCGTCCTGCATTTGGTATGGGGGACGACATGCATGACAAGAAAAATGAGTTGGTGTCCTTCAGTGTAGAGTGGAGAGCGGAACTCCACTTAGACTTCTAGAACCAATCTTTCCACTTTCCCTCCTAAGGGAGAGGCCCTCCGACAGATTGGTTTCAACTGTACCAATAACTACTAGGGTATTTTGGCTCCCTAAAAGAAAACAACTATATTTCAAATGTATATGAAAAAGGGGGTGTTGTTTGGATGCCTATCCCCAATGTCCGAACCTAAATACTAAATTCTTTTTGGTCCTCAAGTGAGGTTAATATTTGTTGAGTTAAGGTTAATTTTAAGGCTTCGCTGGCAGTATGAACCAAGTGATATTTTGATTTAGGGAGTGATTGTGTGCACTGGTGGTGTGTACAATAGCTAATAAATTAAATGATTAATATAAATAAACAAATTCTAAAACTAAGTCTAAACCTTTTTTTGTGAAAACATCTTTTCAAAGTAGAAAGGCTACAACTAAGCGTTTATCATTTAAAGCATAAAAATGTTTGAGTTTTCAAAAAGCACTCGTTGAAACAGTAAATATGCAGTCAAAAATAATCTTTAACATAACTAAATAAGCAACAAATACTAAAAAAATAATACTTTTGATTCGATGCAAGAAATGAAAAAGATGAACATAATGACCACCACAATAAGCAAAAAAAAAAAACAATATTTCTTACACTTTTTATTTTTATTTAAATAGGGCGGGGTCGAAACCAAGATGCAATTATGTAACTTTTTTATGCATAATTTATAGAAACAATTTACATATTTGAATTCCCCTCGAAACAATACATGGTTTGAAAAAAGCAATTGTGCAAATCTGAGTCCGGGATGCAAAGATATCTTAGTTTAACCATTTGCAATTTTGAGCGTTTTTTTGGATGAGCGGAAATATTGCAGAGATGATATCTAGAAAAAAAAAGGCTCAAGTTTATCAACAAGGGTAGATTCATCCTGGTTTTAAGACTCTAATCACTCAGGAAGAAGTAAAACAACTCAATCAATCGCCGGAAAGGCTAGACAAGCACAATCAGAGAATGATAGAGATCGTCCCCAAAATGGTTGCCAAAAATAGTTGCTAGTGTTTTCACACTAGCACGTGCAAAGATGCACCTACTAAGGGTTGTGATAAAATTAGTAGAGTCTCAATGGAAAACAAATTAAACAAAACATAAATTAAACAACTAAACTAGTCAAAATGTAAACTTTTTATCAAGCAAACAGATAGAAACATATTTTAAAGAATAAAGAATGCTCTTTCATTATGTAAGAAATGGAATTTACAAGGATTTAATATCACCTCTGAGTTACAGTAGGAGAGGTCCTTGTAGATATCTGAAGAAGGATTCGCTTGGTCCCCTTGCAATCCATGGTTCTACGGCCACGGGTCACGCACACAATCTCTGGAAGGTTGAGAATGAAACACAAAGGGAGTTCTGGTATTAGGGATCTTTTCGCAGAGTAACGGCTTGAGTAATGTATGGGGAATGGGTTTTGAGTGATGGAACTTGATGGTTCATTTATATGCATGACAGATAGATCTAGGATAAGGATAAGGCTTTGATTTTTGATTTTTTGATTTTTGGCTTTTTCCTTTTTTCCTTTTTGACTTTTTCCTTTGATTTTGTGCCTTTCACTTTTTTATCCTTTTTCCAAATTGGGCTATCATAGGTTTCATGCTAGGTTTCTTCTTTTTGTTTAGTGATAAAAAAGAGAAACATCCAAAAAACAAGTCAGGGCATAAATTGCTCATTTTTGAGATAATTGAGCAAATTAATTTTGTAATATGGCCCTTTTATGTGAGACTTTGGTTTTTTGGTTTTACCGAGGTAAAAATAATGGAAATGGAATGTGGTAATGATGGACGGGTGTGATGGGGGATAATGACAAGGTAGGTAGAAAAAATTTAGGTGTTAACAGATCCTACCTCAGATATGCTTCAAATACGGTTCATAATATGCCTCTGATATGTTTCACATCTTCTTCATAATTTGCGTCAAATCTGCTTCACAATCAACCCCAATTTTGGTCCATAATTTGTCGTAATATCATCTTCAAACCAATTCCAAAATATGGCATAGTCACCTTCTACATGAGCCTCATCCAAAGAAGAATCCTTAAAATATCTTCCCAGATCACATTTCAAAGAAAACCATAAAATACTCTTCCCGGTAGTGAAAGTTCCCAGTAGTGAGAGTTCCTAACAGTGAAAGTTCCCAGCAGTCAAAGTTCCTAGTAATCAAAGTTCCGAATAGTGAAATTTACATCCAAAAATAATGAATCACATCTTCAAGCCTTCCTCTTCCATAAGTGATCCTCCTCCTCCTTAGAGAACCTTAGAAAACCTTTAGAACAAGCATATTCAAATATACCAAAAAATTCTCAAGAGAACATCTTCAAATGGCTCTTACCAATGCTCCTTCTTTCTCTTCTCTCTAGAATTGCGCCCTACTTAAGAGAGGAACTCAAGTAATGATGAGATGATGAAATGAGAGTGGTTCTCCTCTTATTTATACCTTTCTATGGTTCTTTTAGGGGATCCTTCTTCTTCTAGGTCTGACCTCTTTCCAAGGATCCACAAGGGGATGTTTAACCCTTCATTCCCCTTTCTTTCTTTACAAGGTGGGAACATTCATTATCTTCTATGTATTCAAATCCAATAAATCTATTCCTTTTTCAAGGGCATGGTTATGTTGCTTTCTCTTTATTGCAAGGTGTCCTCCTTTTCCCTCAAAGTAGTCCCATTGTGTGGTTCTTCATATTTCTTTGGTTTTCTTGCCTCTAGAAAGTGGGTTCTTCATTTGGACATCATGATTAGTATGCCTCATCATTATTTAAAGGTTTCCTCCTTTTCTAGCAAGGTGGTCCCATTGTTTGGTTTCTTCATTTTTCTTTGGTTTGCTTGCCTCCTTAAGTGGGTAAGTGGGGTGAACATCATTATCTTCATTTTTCCATCATCAATATATGCAATATTCCTCTTTATTTTACATCAATGACAACAATATGTTCAACAATATTCATCTTCATCTTGGACATTAGCAATCTCCCCCTATCTTCGAAATCAATGAAAATAATATTTGTAACAACTCATTTTTGTTAAACAAATGTCTCACATTATTTGTTATCATGAGAGAGAATTCCCTTCTCTCTATATCTCTTAATTCCCCTCCCCCTACCACTAAAAACCTCCCTCACCTCCTCCCCCTGTCACTAATCCCTCCTTCTCTCTCATCCTAACCCCTAAATCTCACCCCCTAAATATTTACTCGATGAGCCTGTAAAGATTCGACAAGACTGATCATTCCAATTCCCCTCGAAATGGTGGTCATTCGTTCATGTTAAACAAACATTATTTGTTAATATGAGAGATAATTCACCTCTCTCTGTCTCTCCTAATCCCCCACCCCATATCCTCCCTCTACCACTAAGCCCCCCTCCTCTCTCAATCTAGCCCCTAAATATCACCCCCTAAATCTATACTGGATGAGCCCATAAATATTCGACAAAGCTAATTATTCTAATTCCCTTCCAAAATGGAGGCCATTCATTCGTATTAAACATATGTTTGTCATTATCTATTTTTATGAGAAATAACTTCCCTCTCTCTTTATCTCCCTTAATAACCCTAGTCCCTACCAATAAAAACCCCACTCTTTTCCTACCCCTACCACTAACCATCCTCCTCTCTCAACCTAACCCCTAAATATTTACTGGATGAGCATGTAAAGATTTGAAAAATACTAATCATTCTAATTCCCCTCCAAAATGGTGGTCATTTGTTCATGTTAAAAAAATGTATGCCATTGTTTGGTATCATGAGAGAGAATCCCCCCCTCTCTCTATATATATTTCCTAATCCCCCTCCCCCCTACCACTAACAACCCCCTATCATATCCTCCCCTACTACTAACCCCCGTCCTCTCTTAACCTAACCCTGATCTCTCTCTCTATATATATATATATATAAACCCCTAACCCCCCTCTCTCTAAGCCCCTAACCCTCAACCTCTCTCTCTCTAAACCACTAACACTCGATCTCTCTCTCTAAACACCTAAAACCTGATCTCTCTCTCTCTCTCTCTCTCTCTCTCTCTCTCTCTTCCTTCCTTAATCCCCCTACCCATAAACCCCTACCACTAACCACCCCTCCCTTCCCCACTCTCTCTCTCCTACTCCACCTACCCCTAACCTCCTCTCTATCTCTCCCAATACTCCCCCCCTACTACTAACCATGCCCCAAAAATATATATATACCTCTCTCTCACTCACTCTCTTTCTCTCTTTACCCCTAACCCCCCCAATCCTACCCCTACCTCCCCAATATATCTCTTTCTCTCTCTTACTCCCTCTACCCCTAACCCCCCTATCTATCTCTCCTAATCCCCCTCCCCCTACCACCAACCACCCCCACCATCTGCTCCCTCTACCTATAACCCCCCTCCCCCTTGCCTCTAACTTCATTTCTCACTCTCTTTCTCTCCCCTACTACTCCACCTACTCCTAAGCCCCCCTATTTGTCTCTCCTAATCCCCCTCTACCCTACATATAACCACACCCCCAAAATATATATATATCTCTCTCTACACCAAAACCCCCCATGCCTCACCCTCCTACCCTTACCCTCCACTCTATTTCTTTCTCTCTCCTACTACCCCTACCCCTAACCACCCTTCTTTTTCTCTCCCAATATACCTCCACCCTACAACTAACAATGCCCCTAAAATCTCTCTCTCTCTCTCTCTCTCTCTCTCTCTCTCTACCCCCAACCCCCCATGCATCACCCTCCTACCCTTATCCCCCACTCTATATATTTCTCTCTGCTACCATCCCTAACCATAACCGCCCTCTCTCGATCTCTCCTAATCACCCTCCCCCATACCACTAAACACCCCCCATATCCCCCCCTAAAACTAATCCTCCCTCGACCCCCCTCTCCCTCCCTATTCCCCCTCCTGCACCCCTACCCTAACCACCTCCTGTATTTATCTCCCCTCCTCCCCATAACCTTACTAACCCCTCCTCCCTTATCTTTATCTTCGAACCCCCTAACACCCCCCTCTCTCTTAATTCCCCTCCCCCATACCACTAAAAACCCATCGTTAATATTCAACAAGGAACACACATGCATTATTAACGTGCACATGTTTTTTCTTACATAAGACAAAAAATGACTTTTGCATCCTAGCATTGTCTCCTCAAAACACGCAGGCTGCTATTTTCATGTGCACACCCCATGACAAATATTCTTTTGCATGTGTTATTTGTTTCTTATACCATATATATTTACTATTTTTACATATTTTTGTTCTATTAGAACCTCTTTGAGATACTTTTTTTTCATTCCAAGCTTTTGGAGTTGGGTAACAAAAGAAATAGAGAAAAAAAGTCTAGAAGAAAGGAGCTACCCCTTTAAAATTCCATGAAATAAGAGAGAAGGAAAGGTTGGATATGGAAAAACTTACACATCAACAAGGCATCCCCTCAAATCCAATGGAGGCCATTCATATTCCATCTAATATTCCATCAACAAGCAATGACCGAATTGATGAAGAAGGCATTCAAAATTTGCTAGATGTTGGGTATTCACCTGGGGATATTGGACAAGATATTCCTCATGTGAAAGTTGAATTTGAAAAACCAAATGTTCAACATATAAACCACACACATTTCTACTACACTACCAATCTCGATTCTCAAGTCAATGTAGTGCTACAATATACCAATGATGGGATTCACACATCTTGTCCACCTTCCTTACCTCAACTATCCAATGCACGCCAAAGAAATCCTAGATGTATTCAAGTGAATAAAATTCCTATAGCAGCCCTTGAAGGTACGTTACCAAAACTAACTATTAATTGGAAGTTTAGAAAAATTATCAAAGACTTTTATGAATTAAAAAATTATGGATATAAATGTTAGTTATTGTCGGCTTTGTTAAAATCATGTTGTTTAGTTGTTGTTAGGAGAATTTTGAGCATAAATATAGTTAAAGGAACTCATATGCTATTAATTATGTTGTTAGAAATATTCAAGCATGTTTTAATACATTTGGAAAGTCTACTCGTTCAAAATATTGTAATGTTTCCTATTGTGTGTTATTAGAATCGATTGAAAACAAGTACACAAGGCATTGTCGATTGTTGTCATGCACATCCAACATTTTTAAAGTAAATAGAAAAACTCTCCAAAAGTACTCTATTATAAGAGATAACCTTGACAACCCAAATTAAATAGATTGTTGTGCTTTCATTGGAAGGTTTCCTCATTCATACAGGAAATTAATTGATTCCATCAAGGAACTAGTATGAAAGTTTTGACATGACAATACCAGGCCTTCATACAATCAAAGAGATGTGCTAAAGTTGAGAAAATGTACTAATGATCGTGAGCCCCACATTAAGCACTTCATTGACATGACACAAATAGAACACTATGAGAGATTCAATATTGAACACGTGGAATTGAACTAGGGCCAAAGATCATTTCAGAAATGTAAACCTTGGTATGTTAGAATATGCACAGACTGCAACACATGTTGTTGTATATACCATGTAGAATTTGATTATTTTTTACACATGTACACATTTATCACGTTTGGCATACTAACATTGTGTATGAGGTGATCATTGATACTACTGTTGATTTCATTGAGGGAATTTATCCATATTGTTATGTGACCAAGGCCAGATGGACACAATATTATGGAAAATATTGTATATATGGAACATGCTCTACATGTAGTGGATTTTATTTATTGCGTCGATGCATTCATGAAAGCGGGGAGCATGAATTTGGGAGGATGATAGTTGATATGAATAGCTTCAGACATGTTACATATCGGCTGGAAAGTAAGAAAGAAAGAAAAAAGATTGGATTGGTAAAGTCCTAGGTAAGTGAAGATAGTATTGTTTCCTATCAAACCTTCAAATTTTTCATATATCTTTTAAAGTTCACAATGCAATTTGATTATTTCTCTTTGTCACTAGGTATGAGTATGTAATTTCATGAATGATTTTTTTGTTAAAACTGAACAATATGTTCAACATGCACATGTAGCATGATGACATGATAAACAATTTCGAATATGCAAAGAATATTTCCTATAGGTACTATATTGTCAGTTGTGGATTTCACTGATAACTACACCCTCAACCACATAATGAGACCTAGAGCTAGTATTATCATTCAGATCAAGTTAGCATAATGGTACATATCACATATAGGCATGGATTAGACATCAACAACGATGATAGGATAGTAGTGAAAGATACAAACTTCTACATAAGTGATGATAGGTGCCACAACCTACATTATGTGCAACACTACTTTCAAATGTTTTATGATAATTTGAAGGAGATATATATAGATATATAGACATTGGATATGGTTAGATGGTTGTGTAGGTAAATTAAAAAATTCTCGTGTATTCCAATGGTTAAGTATTTTGCACAAAACATACAATGTGCAGCATATTTGGAACTATTTTGAGACTAGGCATGGGAAAGGTGAGCACGATGGGTTTGGTGCATGCATTAAAAATACACTACAAAGGGAGGATATGAAGTTTAAAACAAATCATAACATCCTAGATGCAAAACATATGGTTCAGTGGTGCTCTACAATAATTTCAAGTGGTGCTAAAGAGAAAGATAATTCAACAGGGACATGACATGTACTAAGAAATTTTTGGGAAGTGGTCAACATAGATCGGTTACGATCATATCCTTGAAACACAATACAAGGAACTTGTGGCTTTCATTCAGTTCAAAGCTCGAACAACCCTTTATTCGAAGTATAAACTTGAGAACTAGAGTTCTTTTGTGGTCCTTGTAGCAGTGGTGAATGGGATTGATAATAGATGAAGTAGTATGCGAGTAAGTGTTAGATCAACATATTATTAAGCTATTTTACTAAGAAGTGGTGAGATTCTATGTCAGCAAATGAAAATATTATTACAAGATTCTTAAGATCTACATTCATTCATAAAAAATTCATTAAGATCTAAAGCTATTTGAGAATTAAAATCATACATGATAAGAAAAATTCAAACTCTTAAATGGTAGAAACTTGAATCAATTCATATTAAAGCAATGAAGAAGATACATAATTACCATGTATCTTAGTGTGCATCCCTCCTCCATTGCCATGAGCTTTCCTTTCTACACCCTTGCTTTTGAAGAAATTGAGCTTTTCCTCCTCCTTCAGAATCTCTCCAGCATGCCTTTTCTCTTCCTTACCATGCCCCAAATTCCCTTCGTATATAGCATTGGGAAATGGGCCTTCAAGATTTTCTTCTCAATGTGGGATTGCTCCTTTTCCTTATTTTAGATTATTTTCACTCAAAACCCACTTTCCATAGTTTTTAGGATATTTTGCACAACTGACCATACTTTAAGCACAATTAATGCACTTTAATGCATTTCTCTTCACTATTTGATTGGTGTAGCTTAAGTTTGTAACTTTAATGGGCGGTTCGATGACTGAGCTTGGTCTCCTTAGGTTCTTACTTTCTTCACCCAATTCTCCCATTTATGGAAGACGTGATTAGATCAAAGAGGATTTGTTTCTAAATGTACTTGTGTTTTGTCTTCATGTTGCGGGCACATAGTAAAAATATGCTTCTTCTGTCACATGACTAAGGGTGTTAATTTGCTTGTCAACAGATGCCCCCTAATGTGTGAGGTCTGAAGCAGAGCTAAGGGCCGAAATACATTACTGAAGATGATACTCTATATACTGATACTCTTTATTGTTCAAAGTAAGGATGAGGAAAGGATAAACTCATGGGTGTAGGATTGAGGATCACACCTGCATGCCAAACATAGCAATTTCTCAAATATATAATATCTTCCTGAGGCGGGCATACCCATGCTCAGCAGTAAACAAGCATGGCCACGAACAATACACAGTGGATCAATGGAAAAAGGAAAATTTTCAGAAGTGTAAACATGCACTTTGATGAGTGCGAGAATAAGGTCTTCATCGAACTTCAGACATGGCAATCTAATCTTGCACAACTCGGGCAATGCATCGATGAGTGATACAACTATTTTTCCCAAGGTCTTCAATACAAACTGACGATAGTACAAGTTTATATCATGTGGATAAATGATCTGATGTCGGGCATAATAAAACACCATCTGATTACCGATCATTGATGTATATCGTTAACAAATGCGAAGAGACCCACCGATATTGATGATGGACTCTAAGGCACTGATTAAAAAATAGCAAGTGTGAATAGATGTTCTGATGTCGAACACTTGTAGAGTCAAATAATCAGGGGTCATTGATGTATACCCACTATCATTTGAGAGGAAACCTGCCACTAATGACTGCAAGATCCAAGGTACTCTTGGGTTTCTAGATCCATGTCCTAGATGATGATTTGATGTCGATAGGAATAAATCCATCATAAGGAGGGAATTGATGCATCCCACATCAATCGATACGAAACAAAGATCAATAGTTTGATATAATTTGGTAGAACTATGAGATCCAACACTGTATACTGACACAAGGAAGGCCGACATGATTGGTCAGGAATATTTGAGGAATGGCCGACTTGGTTTGAACTTCACTTGAACACATAACATGACGTAGAATGGACACTTGGAAAAATAGGACTTTGAGTAACCAACCTTAATGAAATCCGCTAATGCCAGATGCATTAACGAAAGCTCCATTGGTGACGGGAAGGATAACCCATCGGTGGAGATCTGTTCAAAATACTGGTACAGTTTCCTAAGGCAAATGTAGATGGTGTATTGACAGTGGATACAAAATGATGTGCCATGTTCAAGGGCGACCAGGACTGACTGTTGCCGTTTTCTTTGAAGTTTATAATATGAAGTGATTCAAGTCTCTTTCGTTTTTGGATTTTTGTTTTTTCCAAATTTTTTAACCTTTTTCATTTATTAGCTTGAAAAAAGAATAAAGCATGCTATGATACATTAGAGGAAATGAGTGTCTCAAGGGCATGCGCCTAAATGTCAAGGGCATGGGTTAGGCCAAGGAAAAGATCGATATTGCAAATAAGGGCTGAGCTAGTTATGTACACTCTTACAGATGTTTCCTCCATAGGTATGGGTCAAATATACAGAAGCATTGGTTTATAGGCATCTTGTAACAGAAAGTGACTAGAAAGGAAAATACGCAACATAATCAATAAGCAACGAAGCAGTTTGCACGGATGTTCAAGTGGATATTTTAACACATGCTTATGTAAAATGACAAAAAATTGGGAGCCCATCAGGATATGGTCATAAATGTATGAAAGAGAAATATGTGGTCTCAAACTCCAAGTCATGATGGGACTAATAGGGTTCCCGGTCCTATGAGAATAACTCAGCATGGGCACCAAAATGGAAATGGGGTGCTGACTAGGGTGTTCCATGTTCGGTAGGCTCTTTTGTCGGAATGGTGGAAAATATAGATATGAAGGGATGACCCACAAATTTCCAACAGGTTCGACCCTATGGCAAGTTAGGGTTGCAAAAGGTTCAAATGCATCTTCACAAGGGATGGCCTAAACCTATATGCAAGCTTCCAAATATACCAGATAAGATCGAGGAACATGCAAATCATGCTCCTATACATGGGTAGATTTAATCCAATTATGCTCCCAATGGCCCCACAAAATATGTCCTTAGGTGGGTGCAACCAAATGTTTACAAATTCATGGATATCTTCATTTGATGATAAAATGTAATCCAAGAAGTCATGTGAGTTGGGAGATCTCAAAGCCCAAATGGGCCAAGTAACCATATCATATTCCTCCATCAAGGGAATATTTTGATCCGAATATGCCGAAGCTATTTGATTAGCTTGGTATGAAACTTCTATGGCAGATAGGGGTGATCCAAATGATTGCTAACATTTAAATGACATTACACAAGCTGAGGTCCCTTCATCCACTATGGTTAGACTGATGTTCTTACCATGAGTCGTTACTTTAATTTGAAAAACAACTTCAGGAAGGATCCTACATATTGAATGGTCTATGTCTGAAGTGATCAAAGTCTCATTGGATGGATCAACATCACCCATTGTAGACAATAGTTCCTTTCTTTCGGCAGAATGACATTGCAATACCTCCACGGCTAACATGGCACATGTGTTGACATAACATCTATCAACATGGGTTCACTTCGGACTGTCTCCAGCAAACTACCAACCCAAACTCCCTTATACACCGGCCCGGAAAGGTGTAACCCTCTCCAGCAACACTTGCAGAGCAAGTGCAGTCTCACCCGAGATTGATAAGGGGGCTGCTGGAACCAAGTTTCCACAGTGGAGTTGAGGATATGCTTTCAACACACATTACCCTTGTAATAACCAGATATATAACCTTCGCAACATGCTATCAACTCATTATTTGCATATTAAGTCATTCGTAGAATTCAACAAATAACAAACATTCGGGACAACATATTCATCCTACTTATTTAGATTAACAACACTTCTTAAGACCATAACACATTCGCATCAAAGATACTCTAAAACATTCACATTTATCATCACATAAAACTAGAGACATAAATTGCACCATAATTGAACATCTTTATTCATTCACTAACCTTGCGGAATGAACCTCGCAGAAACAGTCAATACACCATGTTACGGATACAAAACAGATCGAAAAGATATGATCAACCATCAAAAACTGGATTCCCTTAGACTTACAATCCTAGTCTATTTATATGCTTCTATTTGGTTACAAAACGGTCCACATGACCAAATCAACTAATATAACAATTCTTGCACTTCCGTGAACTCCGCGAATGGTCCTTCTTTTGCGGAATGACTCTTTCGCACTAGTCAGCTTCCGCACTTCCTGCGGACTTATCCCGTGCCAACAGACCCCAACAAAAACTTGTGGTTCATCCCGAGCCACCTCAGCTGGACACTGCATGTTTGTTGAACTACTTTTGGAAGTCATCGTAGGTGGTTTAGATTTGGTCGACTATCTCTTTTACTAATGCTCAGAACTGTTCACTCTTTATCACCTGCTGCTCCGTTGGGTGGTCGCATACTTTCTGTCATACTTCTTGCAATTTCTCCTGTACCTCTTTCATGACTGGTACTACTCGTGCTATGAGGGCTTCGGCCTTTGTTTGAAGCTCATCCAAATGTGCAGCTCATAGTTGCTTCCTTTCGTGGGCCTTTTCATCCCATTGCTTCATACTTTGCAGTTCTGCGGCCCTTATCATTCGCATCATTGTGGGCATCGTTTTGAGCGATCCGTTAAAGGTTTCTAACTAATCTTCTGCTTCACAGAGCATGCTCTTTGGTGTGGCCAACTGGTCATCCTTGACCAACCTGTCCCAAAACTCTGTGAGGCTTACCGCAACTTGCTGTGCTGCCTGTTCTATTTCTTGAATCTCTACCACTGATTCCTTTATCGCCGTCTGCCGACTCTGAACTTGTGCTGGTGGTGTACTGGGTGTTACTCGAGTCTGGAGCTCTGCATTTTCCTTTCTGAGCTCGGTGATGGATACCCCTAACATAACTACTTGTGCCTCCGGAGCAACATCCAGATCTAGTTTCACTGTTTCGCATGCCTTCACAAGTGCTTTTTCCAATTTTGTCTCTTCCTCTATAGCCCTTTCCTTTGCAGTCAGTGCTGTAATCTACTCCTCTATGACCTTCTCTTTCATAGTCAGTGCTATCCTTTGCTCTGTTATGACCTTCTCTTTTGCGTCCACTGCTTCTTCTAATCGAGCCCTTTGCTCTATAGCCTGTACTTTCGTAGCCAGTGCTTTGGATTATTTGTCTCGAAGGTGTTGTGCCTCCATCTCACAGGTTTGTAGTTGATTCTGGTATTCGACCATTTTATTATGCTTCAAAGTCTCCCGGTCGTGGATCTCTACACTTGCTACCGCTTGGACTCTATGTAGTGTTAACATTGGGAGAAAATTGAAATCGACCATCACCTAGTCGCCCTTCTAGTTCTGGAGGTCCACGTTCTTATCTCCTGTCACAATGGCATGGGACTCAAGTTGGACTATTCGTTGTTGGGTGATGACTTCTACCTCAACCCTGGGATTTGACAGATGTTGCTGGATGTCCCCATGTGGTACGCCTATGTTGATTATCGTACCCGCCATTTTTTTAGCAGCTCCGCGATGTACTGGAATTGTTCAGTGGAATTCTGTGTAACCATTTTACGGTTCCATTCCACTATTTCTGTAATGTTGTCCAGAAATATGTCGTCCTGCTGCGCAGTGAACCCTTCCTGTGTGCTACTGCCGACATGATCCATACTTTTCTTTGTCCCTTGTTCTTTCTATTGGATATCTAGTTCTAAATCTATTAGGGTGGTGGCTGTGGATGCCCCATTGCGCCCAGATTCTGTTGTCTAGTCCTACGCATCCTCCTCCTGTTCTGCACTCTCCTTCCGGGTGGCTGAAGATATGTCTTCCTTGGCCTAGTCTGGTCGCCTTGTTTCCTGCCCGTTTGCTATGTCCTTTGGATCGGAGGGGACCTTCCAATCCTCTTACCACTTGGCGATGATATTGTCGAGCTCAGCGTCAGTGAGCTAGTATTGTGTTCGCAACCATTGCTTCGCCGGATCTACTCAGGCCTGGATGTAAATTGTGTGTGCTTCGATGGATATCTTTGCGATGGAGTGATATTTTCTCACAACTTGCACTGATATGCACGGGATCATCCGTACATCCATTCACATTCTTTCCAACCATATATAAAATTGTAGGGTGTTGTCTTTCTAGCATTCCTTATCGGTGGTTGCCCACAAATTCTGGTACTGTGCACCTTCGTAGACTTGTTTTCCATTGGGATCCACCCCCTAGTAATCATCTGGTTCCATCCATACTTTTAAGGAAATCAACAATAGTAACCATGAATATGTAAATGGCCATCCGTACTCCTGGGAATCATATACATCCTCAGTTAATTCGTGCAGTAATAACTGGGACCAGTTCATCTGCTCTCTTGCAACGCACCTTTCCGCAGCAACGATGACCCCTGAGTTACATTGCAGGGGTCGGTTCTTCCTGGTTATTTTGACGGCCAGTATATTTTCCCCTACTCTGACTTCCTGGCTATTGATTGTGTTAATCAAGTACCCTCGGGAGTCATTCTGCATGCCTTACTTTATTGTCAACTATTCCACAAGTTTCTTATCATTGTCCTTCCCCTTGAAAAACTGGGAAGGTTCGGCTCCTTCCTGGGGCAATCCAGTGATCCTTGCAATTAGGTCAATGGTGACTGGGATATTCTAGGTAGCCAGAGACAACCGTCATGGAAACATGCGATAAGTTGCTTGACACACGTGTTTATTTGTGCCAAACGCCCCAAGTGCGGTATGGGGGTGATACCTAATAGCCTTGAGTGTGCTAGTCCCAATGCCCACTTTTTGGGTTCCTTCGTCATTGGGCCTCCTGTGTGAGGGACATCCTCATAAGCCTCTGCGTATTCTTTGAATTTCACTAGGTCATGGTCGGTATATTGCAACCTCTGCAACCTGGTTGTAATATCCCCAACTTCAACAACCCCTGGTGGTACTGGTGCGACCTCGATGGGGTATTTCTCATTCTTGTTGATCCGCAGCATGGGCGCCCATGCCCGACGTGGTGGAATGTATGGTGAGAGAATTGGACCATCATATCCATATTGGGAAGCATCAGCAGCTAAAGGGCCTGCATTGTCATTCGTAATCCTTGCTGATGCCCGAGTGCCTTTCTTTTTCTTCCGACCGGTGTCTGGGGGTCGAGTCACGCTCCTCTTCTTTTTGTGTGGAATGGTAGACATAACTTCTGGTTGTTCCTGCACAACTGGTGTGGGTTGTGGTCTTTCATTGTTGGTGCTGGAAACATACACTTCCATTCGTCTCTGTGGGTACTGAATTAGTTATTGTGTTTCTGCTTCTCCTCCTCCTATATTTATAGCACTGGTCACGAGTATCCAACCAATCGTGGGCCATTAATACCAAATGTAGCCAGGATCTACCAAATCTATCACATGCATTGGTTATTAACTTCCATTGGTCTCGATTTTTCTATTGTCCGGTGTGGTATAACTACTGCATTTATTTCCGGATTGGACCTCCGTGCCTCGTGGAAGCTTGCAAGTTGTGTGCAATATGGCGATGCCTTTTTTTTTTTAATCGATACAATGAGCTCCGCTGTGTTGAGATCTCGCTGTCTCATTGGCTTCTCTACTGTTTCCTGATTTCGGTTGATTCCTCTAGGTTTCTATTGTGTACTTCTCAACTTCATCTGTTGGTGGTTCTGCCTTGATCATGCTGCCAATTGCAGCTCACATTTGTTGCTGGTGTCTTAGCCTCGGTTGATGTGGCCACTGCTTGACTGAATTCGTAGTGGGTTTCGGGGGGATCTTTATCTCCCCTAAGTCTCGAGAGATTCCCTTCAGCTTTGAGAATTTCATTGGAAGCAAGTCTGGAAACTCATGCAGCCGGTCAGTCATATTTGCAATGGTCGACTTGTCCCAGTAGTTACCAATGCTTGCGATCTTTGGGTTTTCATCCAACCCAATGTTCACCTTCTTGATATTCAATGGTTGCTGAAATGTGTCCAACGTATATCTGGAACCACAACACTACGAGTACCCTCTGATTCTGGTACGTATATATCCCTAGGATAGTCCTCATCATCGGGCTCTCCGGTGACGTTGTAACACTCCATCAACATTTCTGGTGTCGCAGTCCATTGAAGTGCCATTGGTTGTCCGGTCGGTACTTCCTCAGATATCTTTCTGCGGATCATTTGTAGTACGGTATGGATCAGGGTATTTTCGTCTGAGAATGAAAACGATTGGCTGAAGCCAATGGTAAGCTTCTTCCAAGAATTCGTCCTACGCTGCAGTTTTGCTGCAACATACTAGATCCGCGGTACCTCATCTAATGTGTGTATGAATGCATGTACCCACTCCTGCTTTGGTCTGGATCCCCATTGGTGTTGGCATGCGTTCAGATGTTCCTTCGGGTCTCCTCATCCGTCATATCTCATTTGCTCGTACCCCACAGCTTCGCCGAACTGAACCTCCATGAGGCATCGACATAGTGGCCAAGTTGTGATGTTTTATTTGTGTGTAACCCATCATAGTACAGGAGTAGCCTTCAAGGCTTTCTCTAGGGCCAGTAGACGCTGAGGTTCTTCCACTCTTTCCTCAAATTCTGTGAGAAACTTTCCCAAGTTGGGAAATCCCTCATAAGTAGGTAACATGTACTCCTCCGTGGCTACCCTTCACAGGGACTGCGTTATCCGTGCACATATTCTAAAGGAAACTTCATGTAGCCGGTTCTGCCAGTTCTCGAGGGCCTTGTCTAAATCTGAGGATGCCGAGCTAGCGCTGCACCATCCTAATTCTCCATCCGCAGTGGGATTAACATAATATTCAGAAATGTTATACAAATTGTCCCACCCTTCCACAAACTCATCTTTGGATGGTTCCATATAGCACAGGCCTTTTGCAGGATCCAGTGGTGCGATGACTCTCATCTCCTGATTCTCAAATGACATTATCCTTTTCTTAAATTTGATAATCGCTTGATTCTCCATGGCCCAGTCTATCCCCAATAGTATCGGATAGGGACTGGTGATATCCACAATTGTAATGACATCAAAATCAGCATACGTTCGAAGCCCTTCAATTTCACCTAGAAGTTGACATACCCAACCGAGCGGACTGACCTTGCTCTAGTTCACCAGTCGCAGCTGTACTGGTGACCAAGTCATCCACGGCTTTCCCCTTGTCTCCCACGTCTGTTTGGTAAGAATATTCACATCCGAACACAAATCCAGAATGATGGAGTCGACATCAAATGCTTTGATTTGTGCTGACATCCGCATCTCCCTGCCTGTCTTCCTTTTATGTATGCGATTAACTCTCTGTTCCAGTCATGCACCCTCCCTTCGATCCAGTAGACCAGCTATTTCTTCCAGTGCATCCGGATCCTTTCCAAGTCCAGGAAAATTTCCAAGAAGGCCTTCAGAGTGTTTTCCTTCCCTCACAGCTTCGTCGAGTCGAACATTGGTGGCATGTCATAGATTTCTTCCTGAAGAGCTAGCTGCCTCCTATTCCTCATTGCCTCCTGTGCTTTCAAGAAGACATCCCTTTCAACTTCTACATCAAAGGTGACCTTCTTTCACTGTGTTTGTGTTGGTTTAACATTGGTGTGTGACTTGTCACCTCCCCTCCTCGTGTCACTGTTCCAACCATTGCATGGCTACTTCTAGCTTCTGTCGATATCATTTGCACAACTAATGGTGCATTCTGATTATTTTGGTTTTGGTTATGGGGTGGATTCTTAGTCTGCCATTTCGCAATGAGCTAAGGGAAATCCTCTACACTATGATCTACAGTGCTGCAGTATCTACACTACGGTGTTGGGTTTGGACAATACCTCTGGTAGTGCCCCTCCTAGCCACAATTATAACAGATGATCGGTCCTCTTCCCCGTCCAGCAGCTCCTACTCGTCCCATACTGGTGCCTCGGCCTCCGTGGAATCCTCCCCTGAAACCTACGCATGGTGGCCCATATGGTTGATATTGCGGTTTTCCATACTGTGGTTGTTGATACTATGGCTGCCCATAATGCGGCTGGCCATACAATGGTGGTGGATACTGCAGGTGTCCGTAGTGTGGTTGCCCATATTTCCCCTGGTCATATTGCTGCGGTTGGTTAAACTACGGCTGTGGCTGAAGATACTGCAGTTACTGCTGCACCCCCTATGGCCCTTCTCCCTTCATAAAATATGTGTCAGCTGTTCGCTCTTGCAGTAGGTCATAGGCCCTGCAGTCCTTCTCATCATGGCCAACCGATCGGCAGTAATTGCAGTATAAGTTTGCCGGCTTTGAAACCATATTTTGAAGATATACACATTCCTCCAATCGATTACCTCTGGTCTGACAGACGGGACACCATGGCATGCCTCCTTGACGAAGGGGGTTTGGTGCCCTCGACTGCAAATATTCAAATTGTCCTTATGGTGTCCCTCAGCTCTGCATCTGGTGCACCATATGTCTCTGCGGGTTTCCATTCCCTTCTTGATATCCTCCAATTGAAGTGTTAAACTGGACAACTGCGCCTGGACTCTGTCCATTCCTATCCCTGCTTCACCGATTGGTGAAGCCTCGAGCTTCATCGCAATCTCTAATGCGTCCGCCTGTGTCGTGAAATTTTGTTGCATCAGTGGCCCTCAGATATGCGGTACCAGTCCTGTGATGAACCATTCTTTGTGTTACATCTCATTCATCAGAAAACTCACTTTTGCTATCAGCATCTTGTACCACTGATCGAATTCCCACACTGACTCTTCAGGAATTGCTTAATTTCCTTAAGCTCAATGACATATTGCGACTCATATTTTAGTTTTTTAAATTCATCAATCATCGCCATTTTGACCTGCTCCAATGTCTTGGCTGTTGTTCCCATTGGAACCTTTACAAACTTCATGTACTAGTCTAACGCCCGACCCCTAAGGGTCGTCGCTAGCTGTCCCATCTTTATAGCGTTGTCCTGGACCTACTTCATAGTCTAGACTACTTCGCATATGAACCAATACTGTTCGGGATCCTCGGTCCCGTTCCCCTGGAAGGTGGGCATCTTTGCCTCGTCTGCCATCCTAACATTGCTACTATTGTTGTTTACTAAAGTGCTACTCTTACTGCTACACGTAGGGAAACTCTGCGAGTAGTTTGGATTTATTCCTATAAAATTTGGAGTAGTGCACGGGGTTGAAGGTATGTTGTAACTTACAATCTTCCCTCTTTCTGCTTCTAGGGTATCTTGGTCAACATATCCTTCGCAATAAGGTCACTTCCTCCCTTGTGGTCCTGTTTCACAGTTCTCCATTCCGGTCCTCTCAGGAGACTCTCTCTTAGTCCTCCTCTTCTTCTCAGGATGCCGGAATATCGCTCCACTCCTCAAGGTACCACACTCTTCATCAAATTCCCTCAGAAATTCGTCATCGCTCATGTCCATCTACCCCACATATTTATGTCAGATCTGCATTCATGCAATACCTTCAACCTCCACACATCGATTTTTCTACTCGTTGGCAAACATCCTTAATATTCCTTTTTCACAGACCAACATCTTAATCCATAGTTTTAATAATGAAAAGAACCTTCCCCTTGGCCCCCTGAAGAAGTTCCTCTCGGTGTCACTATACGACTTGATAGTGTCTGCTGCGAAATCAGTCATGTATCCCTTGAGGATACTATCCACCTAGAAATCAACAGCTCGTGATACCTTGTTATTGACTTGCTTCAGCTGTCAAACCAATTCTGGGGTCCAACAATCAGTTTCAGTCTTCTGGAAGTGGTTCTTTCGAAACATCATCTATGCTAGCCACTCATGCAGCAAAACCGGGAATTCACAGAAGAATATTTCATGGATATCTGAGTAGATGTATATTTGTAGCCAACTAGTTGTTGTCTGTTTAGGATCTCGCTTCTTGCTTTCTGCGAATTCCTCCGCCTTCTTATCGAACCACTCTTGGATCTCTAGTTTTTCTGGATGCCACAACATATCCTCTTCTTTTCTTCAGGTCCCGGAAACAGAACCATTTGTTGATGCAACATCTATTGACAGGGGTTCACTTCGCACTGTCGCCAACAAACTACCAACCCAAACTCCCTTATACACCGGCCCGGAAAGGTGTAACCCTCTCCAGCAACACTTGCGAAGCAAGTGCAGTCTCACTCGAGATGGATAAGGGGGCTGCTGGAACCAAGTTTCTGCAGTGGAGTTGAGGATATGCTTTCAACACACATTACCCTTGTAATAACCAGAGATATAACCTTTACAGCATGCTATCAACTCATTATTTGCATATTAATTCATTCGTAGTATTCAATAGATAACAAACATTCGAGACAACATATTCATCCTACTTATTTAGATTAACAATACTTCTGAAACCCATAACACATTCGCATCAAATATACTCTAAAACATTCAAATTTATCATCACATAAAACTAGAGACAGAAATTGCACCATAATCAAACATCTTCATTCATTCACTAACCCTGCGGAATGAACCTCGCAGAAACAGTCAATACACCATGTTGCGGATACAAAATAGACCCAAAAGATATGATCAACCATCAAAAAATGGATGCCATTAGGATTACAATCCTAGTCTATTTATATGCTTCTATTTGGTTACAAAATGGTCCACATGACCAAATCAACTAATGTAACAATTCTTGCGCTTCTGCGAACTCCGCGAATGGTCGTTCTTTCGCGGAATGACCTTTTTGCACATGTCGTCTTCCGCACTTCCTGCGGACTTATCCCATGCCAACAACATGGTACTTGAGCTAGGTCCTCAAGAACATTATTGTTCTGAGTAGCTTGCATGTTAGGATTATGCATTGTTCTACGTAGAACACCTTTGGGTGGGTGTGGTACTAAGTCTATGGCTGGTTTATCAATGTAGAGAGAACCACTTGGCTATGATTTCGATTGATCCGATGTACTAGGAGGGACATAATAAGAATCAAGTCTTGTTTGAATGTTCACCTCATGATCACACATAAATACATTGGCATTAGGATCATTTCCCCCTTGCGGGGGGGTTGGATGGATGCCCCCTGGCGGGGGTGATGTTGTCAAAATAGTGGGTTGTTGTTGCCGACCGCATTGAAGCATAGTTGGTGCATCTTGTTTCCCAGAGTTAGCATTTTGATTACTCTTGTATTTCTTCTTCTTTTCCCTAAGGTCTTTGGACTCGACTATAAGGATTTTAGAATTCTGGGAAGGATTAGAACTTTGCTTACCCTTATACTTCTTCTTCTTTCCTCTAATGTCTATCGATGAGACTGTGAAGATGTCAGAAGTGTTGGAAGGATTAGCAGGTTGCTTCCTTTTGTTGGCTAGCTGTGGGTTGCAAATTATGAATAGAAACTTGTCCCAAACGTGGGGTAATCCGTTCAAGTTGGTTGATGGAATCCATCATACCATTGACATGAGGTCCATGTGGTAGCCTAGATGGATCAAACGTAGGTCTTGCAGGTTGGTTCCCAAAATATTGGTTACTTCCTAGAACCTGACCACTCCATTGCAGAATGGGGTTAATGGTTGGATTTCCCCCTCGCGGGGTTAGGCCCAAAAAATATTGGTTACTTTCTAGAACCTGACCACTCCATTGATGTGGTCCTTGGGTGTGATTGTGATGAACCTACAATAATTAATTAATGCAAATACACAAGATATCAGAAATAACAGAACTCAGAATCACTTTTATATTGATCACATGCCACTTCGATGGGGCAACCTCCTTTGAGCAAGCTCAATACAATTAACTTCACGGTGCCTTCAATGAACTCAACACACACTTATATACTAAGTCTATACCCAATACTATGAGTCAAAACCATGGGACATATAATACTACGGGACGACTTACAAAGCATATGCATCCAATACTATGGGTCGATACTATGGGCTAATATAAACTATGGATCAACAAATACTACGGGACGACTTACAAAGCATATGCGTCCAACAAGAATATACTAACATAGTAAAGAGAAGGGTTGACACAGGTTCCTAACATCCCCTCTCCCTTAGAAAAATCTTTGTCCTCAAAGATTTGGTTGGAGAAATTGTTGCAGAACCTGAAGAAGTGGTTCCCCGGTAGCATCCTCGGGTTGCATTTCGGGTGACTGACGCCTTTGGAGTGTTAGGGAGAATTGCTTGGAAGGCTGTAGATGAAGAAGAACCCCATCAGCTACGCAGAAAATGCGCTCAGAATGGTGTTGATCGGCTTGTTGTTTCAGGCGAATTCTGGCCATGTGAAGATTGTCCTACAGAATGAGAAGAATCTGATCGCGGTTTCGAAGAACCGAGTCAATTTCCTGAACTGGGGAGCTGCTAAGGGTGTATGGAAGAAGAACTGGCCATGTCTGTCCATAGATTGCTTCATATGGTGTCCTTTGAGATGTGGTATTGTACCACCAGAGCGCTGCTAGGAGATCCATAGAAATAGTTGGCCAAAGTTCTGTAGGGATGGGCAAGGGTTTGAGCAATCCCAAAAGAAGTGTTGTTTCACCCTTGTTGACCTGGAAAGTATCACAGTCAGCCACCATCTGTTGAATTGTCATTTTCAGTCCCTGCCAAAAGAAGTTACATTGTTCCCAGTTAAACATTTTGAAGAACCCAAAGTGCCCTGCTGATGAAGAAGCATGGAGTGCATAGAAGAGATAGCCCTGTTGAACATATTGCAACCAATTTGGAACAAGCGGAGAAAGAGCTATAAGAGAAACTGGGTCATCAATTGTGTGAGAAGGAGCATCTGCCACCATATTGTCCTTACCCTTCTTGTAAGTGATCGCATAGGGATAACCCATTTCAGGTGTGTTGGGGAGGAGACCCATTGTTCCAGAAAATTTTCCAGACTCTGGAGATCAGTCTTAATGCAGAAATAATTCCCTAATAGGTATGGCTGCCACTTCTGCACTGCATGCAAAATAGCCATCAGTTCCTGCTGAGAGGTAGATGCAACTAAATTCTTACTAGAAAGGTCTCTTGAAGGCAGAAAGCTCATTGGTTCAGCAAAGACACCTGCATATCTATCCAAGGAAGTAGTGGAGACCATTGATGGGTGCATCTGAAGGGAATGGAGCAGAGCGATGATACCATGTGAATTCTTTTTAAGGATTTTTTCCAGGCGATGTGAACTGATGATGCAGAGAGACCCTGGTTGTAATCCCATTAATTTGTGTTGTGCCCCATTTACTGAAAACTGCATCCAAAGTTCCGAAAAAGCCCATAAGATGGGGCCAAGTGTGTGTAACCATTGAAGGCCCAAAACCATATCACATCCACCTAAGGACAAGGAAAACATGTCAAAGCGTAGGTTATAATCTTCCATAGAGATACGCACATTGTGACACTTCCCCTTGCAAGGTAAGGTGCCCCCATTGGCAGCCATGACTTCAAAGTTGGAGCAAGGATGGACAAAACAATTAGACTGTTTGGCAATCCGAGGGTCAATGAAGTTATGAGTGCTACCAGAATCAATGAGTATGGTAAGAGGGAGCTTCTTGAAGTATCCCCTGACTGGCATTGTTTGTGGGGTGGTGACGCCGGTTACAGCATGGAGAGAGAGCTCGGGTGGATCGTCCTGAGATGGGGTGTCAACAGGCGGGTGTTGAATGTCGACCTGATCATATACTGTATCTGGAGCTTCTTCATCAAGTTCTGAGGCAGGCGGAGAATCCACATCCAAGAGATAGAGCTTTTGTTGAACACATCTATGTCCCCGAGTGAATTTCTCATCACAATTATAACAAGGCCCTTTTTCTCGGCATGCCTGCATCTCTGTTTCAGACAAATGCTTGATAAGAGTTGGTTGTGGGGCAGGCGTGATGGGAGGTCGTTGGGAACCCATATTGCTGAAGGGAACAAAGGTGAGTTTGGAGCATTGTTGAGCTGCGATCTTGTCCTCTGCCAACTTAGCCAACCCTAGGACTTCCATCATTGTGTTGGGACAAAACATTTTGACCTCTGAGCAGATGTCATCCTTGAGACCACTGATAAAACAACTCCTATAGAATTCATCAGACAATCCTTCTGTGTGATTGGCCAGTTTCTAAAATTTTGTCTGATACTCTCTCATTGTGCCAATTTGGTGAAGTTTAGTGAGTGCTCCTGTGAAGTCATCAAAAGCACTAGGACCAAATCGTGGCAAAAGGAGTTGGCAAAAATCTGTCCAGTTTGGCTCGGGATGAGCTTTGATGTACCAATGGTACCATTGAAGGGCTTCTTGTTCCAAATGAAAGGATGCAAGTGGAACTTTCTGGACATCAAAAGTATTATGCAAACTGAAATATTGTTCTGCTCGGTATATCCATCCAGTCGGATCAGTACCATTGAAGCAAGGAAAATCAAGCTTCGGCCCGCGAAAATTGCTGGAAGAAGAGAATCCGGTGACTGCAAAAGATTCTGGCTGTCGGTTATTGTTCATGGCCGAATGCCAAAGATGGAGGATAAGAAATTTTTCATCCAGATCTTGGAGTTTGGTTTGGATGGCTGCAAGTGCTTCCTCCATGTTTTTTTTTTTTTTTTTTTTTAAGGAAATGGATAAAAAAAACACAAACAAAAGCTTATTTAGTAAAGGAAGATTTGGATTTGGGAAAAACTCGGATGGGTAATTGGGGTTTGACTAGGTTTTGGACACTTTTTGATGGACAGGGAAGCAAAAAATGGGGATTTCAGAAGCAGGGTGAAAGAATGAGAAAATTTGGTAGAGAGGGACAAAGAAGCAGAATTGGGAAAGGAACACGACGACAAAATTTGATGGCGTTTGGGTGAAAATTGAAGGAGTTATGGCAAACCCTAAAAATAGACAAATGTGAGATTTCTGGTCTTGGGAAGTGGAATTTGGGATAGGGTCTTCAGGAATGAAATATGCAGAATGGGATTGCAAGGATGTTAGTGAAGTTTTAGGGAGAACAAAGTTGAAACAAGGGAGATATGGCCGAAAAACAAAATTTTATACTTTTTTTTTTTAAGGAAATGGATAGAAAAACACAAACAAAAGCTTATTTAGTAAAGGAAGATTTGGATTTGGGAAAAACTCGGATGGGTAATTGGGGTTTGACTAGGTTTTGGACACTTTTTTATGGACAGGGAAGTAAAAAATGAGGATTTCAGAAGCAGGGTGAAAGAATGAGAAAATTTGGTAGAGAGGGACAAAGAAGCAGAATTAGGAAAGGAACACGACGGCAAAATTTGACGGCGTTTGGGTGAAAATTGAAGGAGTTATGGCAAACCCTAAAAATAGACAAACGTGAGATTTATGGTCTTGGGAAGTGGAATTTGGGATAGGGTCTTTAGGAATGAAATATGCAGAATGGGATTGCAAGGATGTCAGTGAAGTTTTAGGGAAAACAGAGTTGAAACAAGGGAGATATGGCTGAAAAACAAAATTTATATATATATATATATATATATATATATATATTTTTCAGAAATGGATCGGCAATAGCGGGGCGGAATAAATCCACAACAGCACGGAAATGATCGAAAACGGCTGGATCTGAAATGATGACTAGATCTGGAATGAATTTCAGAATAGATCTGAAGTGGAAGTGATCGGCAACAGTTCAGCTGAAAATAGATATGGATCCTAGGTAAGTGTAGCTTCCTATCGGTTCAAGGGATTCACTCGGCCACCAGTGCTGTCTGACGGCTTGCGTATTGGGGAAGTACCCCTCACTCGATGGCTCAGGTAAAACTGATAACCACTTTGCCACAAACGATAGCTCTTGGTTTACCTCACAGGTGGGAACTAGTCAATCAGGTAGGGGTCGTTTCCCTTTTCATTGGCAGGTCCTCTCAATGGGCCAGCTACTTTGGGGTTCCTGTGGTACTCCTCATAATGAGTTTTAGGGCTTATGCCCAAGTACTTCCCACAATTAAGCAGATAGGGGTTATCCTCAGATCCAAACTTGCAATAGATGCGAAATTTTTTTTTGTAGAAATTCCACCCAACGAGCCCAAGAAAGTGCTCTGATACCAGATGTGATGAACCTGTAATAATTAATTAATGAAAATACACAAGATATCAGACATAACAGAACTCATAATCACTTTTATATTGATGACGGGCCACTTCGAGGGGGCAACCTCCTTTGAGCAAGCTCAATACAATTAACTTCACGGTGCCTTCAATGACCTCAACACACACTTATATACTAAGTCTATGCCCAATACTATGAGTCAAAACCATGGGACATATAATACTACATGACGACTTACAAAGCATATGCGTCCAATACTATGGGCTAATATAAACTATGGATCAACAAATACTACGTGACGACTTACAAAGCATATGCGTCCAACAACAATATACTAACATAGTAAAGAGAAGGGTTGACACAGGTTCCTAACAATGATAAGAATTCCAAGGTGGGTTTCCCCTTTGCAAAGAATCACCCTAAGAAGATTGGCTACATTCTGAAACATGACCAATGGGTGGATTGCCTCCTTGCGGAGGTGGGGCCCAAGAAGATTGGTTACTTCCTAGATCCCAACCACACCATGGCGGTTGAACTTGGTATTGAAAATCATTCCAAGTTTGACTGTCTCCTTATGGAGATGGCATCCAAAAATATTAGTTACTTCCTGAATGTTGTCCGCTCCGTGGTGGAACGAGATGGATGGATTGATTGCCCCCTTACGAAGGTAGGCCACAAAAATATTGGTTACTTTCCAGAATTTGACCAAACCATTGATTGTTTCCTGATTTTAGATAAGCATTCCAAGGTTGATTTCCTCCTTGTGAAGGTGGGCCCCAAGAAGAATGGTTACTTCTTGGAACCTGCCCACTTTATTGTGGAATGGGGTGAACAGGTGGATTGCCCCTAGGAATTGTGCTAGGATAAGTTGGAGGATAACCCCCCAGGGCATTTCCACTAATCTGTGGAGCATATCTCCAATTGGCATAAATGTTCCATGGTTCATTACTTCCGCCAGGAATATTACCATTCCATGGTGAAGGGTTTCCCCCAGAAGTAGAATTTGGACAAGTGTTAGGCATACCAAGAGGATTTTGGTTTACTCTGTTGTTTGGGATTTCTACCCTATAGCGAGGAGAGGGACACTACCAACTTCTGGGGTGACAGGTAAATACATTAATCATATCACATAGGTTTCTACAAAAATAAAGAGATCAAGGTTCTTGAAGGCATACCTTATTAACAACGTTCGATCCTAGATTTAGCTTGCTCCTTCGATCGATCCTCCAATTGATCTTCCATTTGGTGAACCTACAATACAAAATATACCTTCCTTAACGTATCTTGATTGATATAACAATGATGAAATTGAAAAGCAATTTAGACATCAAAATACAATCAAGCATTTAATCCAAACAAATATGCAATCCAATAGACATTTGATTGGGACGGGAAGGGTATTTCAACCTTTATTGTCAAAAGCAAATAATCAGTACAATTATACATGATCATTCAGAGTGCTTGTGCAACTGGATCCTGGGCTCCTGCTCTTCACACTAACTTTGGAATTCCTCTAGCGTAACAACCCTTAATGCATAGTTTCTCCTCTTCTCTCTCCTCTATCCCCCTTATATTTATGGGAGAAGGTAGGCTATTTGGATCGAGAGGTAGTTTGATTGGGAAGTTGGGGAAGTTGCAAACCAACTTCAACTAATCCCAATTCGTCAAATTAATATATTTTTGATTACATTTTAAGATGTGCACGAGTTTTTCACAGTAGAGTAGCCCACAATATGCAACTTCACTGCTTTACAACTAGCATTTGCAAGATTTTTTAAGGTGTGCGCTAGTTTTCTTAAGTAAAGTAGGGCATACTAGCAGGTGTGCGCTACTATTATGCATGTAGAGTAGGGCACACTTCAAGAAATGCGCTACTATCATGCCTGTAGAGTAGTGCACATGTCAAAATGTAGGTTAAAACAGGGTTTTGTCAGTTGCTGAGGGGTAAACCAAGTCCATGCATCATTTAGGGAAATATTGCTCTTCACTTCATGTTGTCCTTTTGTGTGATTGACAACTTAATGTGATCACAGACGGAGAAGTGCATATTTGACCTATAATAGATGCCCCCTAATGTGTGAGGTCAGAGGGAAACAATGGCCGAAATACATTATAATTTCAAGTCAGCGGAGGAGCAAGAAACCATAGAACCAAGTCACAAAAGTACCTGAAATAACGATCAAGGTCAACGAGCAATTACAATATTGACATCATATAGATATGTAGCATGATACAACATGATCTCCAATACATAACTAGGAGATGTATATATAGCATGGCCACTGAAATACAAGCGTGGATCCATGTCAGAATGAGAGATCATAGCCATAACAAATAACTGGATCTATGTCTCATGGAGAGCCAAAATGAGTGAGGCTCAGTCTTGCACAGCTTGGGTGATAACATAATGAGTTAATGCTATCAACATCCCAAGGTCTTCATCCAAAACAACCCAAGGTCCAAACCCTAACCATGTGAATAAATGAGCTGAAAGTCGAACATGGGGGGTATCGTTTGTTTACCGGTCATTGATGTATACTGTTAACAAATGCGAGGGCTTCCACCGATAATGATAATGGGGCCCAAGGTACCTAGTACGATCGAACAAGTGTGAATAAGTGGACTTGATGTCGAACACTTGAGGAACCTGTCAAATAAGAGACCTTGATGTATTCTCATAATTCAACAGGGAGGGAAATTACCACTGGTGACTGCAATCCCCAAGGTACTAACCGAAACTCTAAACTTCATTCCCAGACCAAAATGAGTTGATGTCGATAGGAAGAAGTTTGTTGGAAGGGAGGCCTTAAGGAATCCTCCATCATCCAACACGAGGAACGCTCAAATGGTATGAGATGATGTGGAGTAGTACAAGTAACAAGACTGACACGAGGATGGCCGACACATGAGGTCAAAGTAAACCGCAGAATGGCCGACACAGGATGTATCCTTGAATAGTAAGCACGACACAAAGTGACTTAGGCAGTTTTCAACATGATGGGGAAGTGATATAAGCCTGCAATGTAGAAGACATTAGCAGACCCTCCATATGGTTGGAAGAATAACCAAATTGGGGAGTAAACAAATCGGAGATCAGGTGCACCCTAATGTCAAAAAACTAAACCCAACTGAAATGATAGACTCAAATAGGTGTTGTTTTCAAGGATAGGACTGACTGAATTGCCTTTGAAAATGCAAGATGTGATATACCCTTCTTATCCCTTATTCTTTTTAGATAAAAGAATACCTTTCTTGTTGTTTTAATGAGTCCAAGAAAGAATGAAAACTCAATAGATCCAACCATGTAAAGAGTTTAACAAGCCCATGGGAGGAAGACTCAGGACCTTCTTCATTGTTTACATAGTTCGAAGAAGAGATAGAAGAATACTCTATAATACTGATCTCTGGATTTTAATATCGAGTCGAGCTCTGTTCTTGCTCGCCGGTGTTATCAATTTTAATGAGTCTGAAAAAATTAAACAATAACTCCATACACCTACTCGTGGATTTTAATATCGAGCCCAAGTAGGTTAATGTTCGCCGGTGTTTTCTAGTTTATAGAGTCTGAAAAACTTAAACAATCCTCTATTTACCTTCTCGTGGATTTCACATCGAGCCTGAGTAGGTGAATGCTTGCTTGGTGTTTTCATGTTTCGAGAGCCTGAAAACCCTAAAGAAGGCTCCAGAAGGTCCTTTTTCGTAAAGTTAGTCTCCTCCCCCGAAAAACTATAAAACAATGGAAGAAGAACTCTTCTAGCCACGGATGACTAGAGTATTCCTTTTTCGTAATTAATCCGCAAAAGTCCAAAAAAGGGTTAAACTTATACCTAAGCAGATGGGCCTTCAATTCCTTTAACGAGCTTGAAGAGGACAAGTCTGCTCGGCAATCTTGTTTAGGTTTCAATAGTCCAAACAAGAGCTTAAATGACTTTAAAGACATCTTCTAGGATCATGACTCATTACCTGCTAAAGACTAGGATCTCAACAACCAAGTTAGTATTAATGACAAAAAATCTTCAATGACATAAAATTTCAACTATAAAGTACTGAAAATGACGTGTCGATAAAGAAATTAAGTCATAATAGATTGATGCTACAAAAATCTAGTGAAAATTTGAGAGACATGGGTTGAAATCATTCTACCAACATTTGTAGGTATTAAATAGAACATTTTTATGCAATTTGAAACTATAGACTTTTCACAAAAGTGGGTAAAAAATCAAATTCAAATTCATATATGTAATTTCAACTTGAAAACTCAAATATCACATTTGGAATTGTAGGGCAAGTTTTGGAGCAAACCCTTGATCTTCATCCATTCATAGCGATCAAATCGGGCAACCATTCGACCTCTTTCCTCCACCAAGTAAGTTATTTTCATCCCAACTTGCATTTTGATGCTTTATTTATCAATTTTTATACTTAAAAATCATTTTGGAGCCATGCTCAACTCGTGAAGCATGTGCTCTACTGTTTAAGAAGGAAAGTAGGACATACTGAAGGTGTATGCTACTCTTCCTCAAGGACAATAGTGCCCAAACGTGACTGTCTTACTTGAAGAGTAGTGCACACCCATGAAAATGGATAAAAATGTGTCGAGGACTAAAATTTTGACTTTCTTTTGGAAGGATGGTGATTGTTTGGAGAGAGAGAGAGCATGCAGAGATGGATAGGGTGGCTATGCAAGATCCAGAAAATCTACATGCACTCCGAAGGTGTGGTTTGTTGAAATTCTATAGAACCGTGAACATGAGGGCACTTAACTGCTTGCTTCAAAGACTCATTCAATATTGGGATGCAAATGCCAATGTGTTTAATATCTTGGGAGAGACCCTAGACCTCACCATTGATGACATATAATTCATTACAGGACTCTCTAGGAGGGGAGATCTTGTAAACCTGAAAGGGTCCTCATGCAATGTGGGTGCCATGTCCGTACAAGAATACGTGAATGCATACTATGTGGCGAGGACTGAGAAATCAGGAAATTAGATTCTTATTTCTACTATTGACATCCTCCCTTTGAAATTTATTGTAAGTATGTTAAACTGAATGGGAGGGAGTGCCACACAACACTTAGCCTCAAGGCACTACATGCATATTGGTATCAAATGCTTGCAAGGTCATGTGTATGACTGGTGCACTAGTCTGTTAGCAAACATGAAGCTTCAACTCTTGGGGTGTAAGACCGGGAGAATGAATAACTTTGGATATGGCAACATTCTTTGTACCTTCTTCTTCGAGAGGGTACCTACTCTTAGTTTGGTCATTCCTTTTCCCCTAGTCATTCCTCGTGAGCCGAGATTGGGCCGTTGGGGTGACATTTTTCTGCGCCAGGGTGGTGGTGAAAGCCATTTTTGCTATCACACTGATTATTTCTGGGGATGGTGGGAGAGACAAGTGCCAGTATTTGAGAAGTTTCCATATGCTGGTTTAGACTTCCATCATGATCTAGAGCTGGTACTTCCTCCAGGTGGTGCCTGGGGAGATATAGGTATGTTTGTGTTTTGAAAATTATTTAATTTTTTAAATTTAAAGTATATTATTTTTATGATGAGTTTGAATTACTAAAACAAAGTGTCATATGCAGATGTTGGACCAGTTCGTCCTGAGGGACATCCTACTACTTTTGTGAGGCCAATTGATGTGGGTACAGTTGATGGTATGCTAGGGGATATATAGAGGAAGATGAATCGGCTGATTCATGACATTCCCACATATTGCATTGAGCGGATGGCCATTGACATGCAGGAGGATGTAGTCGGTGTGCCCCCAGCCTAGATTAGAATGTTGCGAAAGGTAGCTAGGATGGTCATATGCTACCAAGAGGCAGTGGATGCTGATGAGGCCCCACCTTCCCCATAGGAGAAGGATATTTTATGTATATTTTTGAGGCCATTGAGCCCAATTTTGTATCTTATGACATGACTTTGTGATATACTTATGTTCCAAACTCATACTATTTTTTGATACAGTATCGGATATATATACAGTATCAGCTTATATTTACATGTGTGTGTTTAAATTTATGTGCAATGTTTATTTATGGAAGTGTATGATACAAATGCCAATCTAAAACATAATTTGCAAATGAATCAGCTAATGCATTTAAATTTCTTGGAATATGTTGATATATGATGGAATCAAACTGTCTTTCCAATAATTTGACTCGCAAAAATTGTCGTCGCAAAAAAGGATCTCTAATCTGATAAACACCCGTCAATTGAAATACAACTAGTTGCGAATCAAGTCTTACCTCCGAATGTGAAATGCCTTGGATAAGAGCATCCCAGAGAAGTTCTAAGACCACACTGTACTCAGCTACGTTATTCATTGTGGGACCCAAACAAACCCCCCCGAAGAAACCAGTTGGCCAGTCGATGAGTAAATGACTCAAGCTGCTGAAGCCAACTGTCAGGTGTGGTGACTGGCGCCATCAGAAAATCCTAAAAAGTGTTCAGTTGACATCTGAAACACGAAGCGAGAAAACACACAAAAGGTCAACTAACGATCACAAACAAAAACTAGTTCTACAAAATGTACAACTATAATACATGAAAAAGCACAAATGCCTAAGCATAGTACTTCTTTAGGTAGAGCCCATTTATAGGCTCAGGTAGCTTATTACCCTCGTAGTCTATTAGCTCATAAGCACCTTTCTTCGGTACTTTCGATATTATATAGGGACCGAGCCACATGGACTTAAAATTTCTAGCGCCTAAAGGTTCCTTGTCCTGATCCCAAAGTAGAACAAGGTCTCCTTCGAGAAATACCCTAGGTTTGACAGAGTTATCGTACTATCCTTTGACTCATTTCTTATGGATCGCGTTTTCTATGAGCGCATCGTGGCGCTGCTCATCTAGATGCTCTAAATGTAGCAAACATTCTTCTAGTACTGAAGTTTCTAGTAACAGTTGGACAACCAACTTTAATGAGGGAATCTCGCATTCAATCGAAACGACTGATTCTATCCCATGTACAAGTTGGAAGGGAGAGAACCCGGTATAAGTCTTTACGTTTGCTCAATAAGCCCAAAGAGCAGGATACAACATGATATGCCAGTTATTCCGACTGACATTAACAGTTCTTTGTAGAATTGTCTTCAAAGTTTTGTTAACCGCTTCGACCTAACCATTCGCCTATGGATAGAATGAGGACGAATGCTCCTGATGAAAACCTAGCATGGTATAAAGCTCGATCATCATGCTGTTCTAAAAATCAAAACCATGATCCATCACGATCACTTTGGGTATGCCAAACCTTGCGATAATCTGATTGAATATGAAATAAGTAGCGGTTTCTCCATCCTCTTTAACAGTAGGCATTGCCTCGGCCTACTTGGTGAAGTATTCGATGGCAAGAATGATATAACGATGGCCTCCAGCCGAAACTGGATTACAAGTCATATAATCAACCCCCCATTTTGTGAAGGGACCTGCTGGGATCACAGGATGAAGAGGAGCTAGATGTGCTCTCATTTTTCTGGTGAAAAACTGACACGGACGATAGCGTTTCACAGCTTCCACACAATCTTTAAAGATTGTAGGCCAAAAATACCCGACACGTAGTATTTTATGAGTTGTTGCCAACCCAGAAAGATGACCCCCAAAAGCTCCATTGTGAGCATCATTCAATATTGATTTTGCTTCTTCTAAAGTCAAACAATGTTGTAAGATGGAGTCTATCCCACGTCTGTACAAAGTGTCATAGATAATGAGATAGTTTTTCGCATGACTTTTCAGTTTGTGTCGTTCCTCTCTAGAAAAAGTGGTAGGACACCTCAAAGTTTGGAGATATACTAAAATATCCTTGTACCATGGGTCAGAGGAGGAAATAAGGAAGATATGTTCATCCGGGAATGATGACTCTTCCTCAATATGCACTAAGTCACTTGGAAATTCTGAAATTAATTCAGTGAACACTAGTGATTTCTTCGACTTGGCAGATTGAAAAATCAAATCAAACTCTTGCAGGATTACAATCCATTTATTGTATTTCCCACTGATGATACGTCGAGTGAGAACTTATTGGAAAGGATTGACCTTCGCAATCACAGTAGTGGTTCGTAAAAGGATATAGTGACGAAGCCTCTGCACCGCATAGACCGTAGCTAGTGCTAACTTCTCAACATGTGAATACTTAATCTCATGAGCTATCAATGTGCACGAGAGATAATAAACGACATGCTCTTGGAGCGTGTCGTCCTCCTGAACTAGTACTATGCCAATTGTGTATACTGATGCCGCCAGGTATAAGAGGAAATCCTTTGTATAATCAAGTGGGATTAATAAGGGGGCTGATAGTAATGCCTTTTTCAAGGCCTCAAAGGATACTTGAGAAGCCTCATCCCACAAAAAGTAGGTATCTTGTTTAAGCAGTCTCATGAAACCCTTTGTAATTTTGGCATAGTTTATGATAAAACATCGTAGGAAGTCAGACATGCCTTGCAAACTTTGGAGTTGTCTCAAGGTGCGAGGAGGAGGCAGATTTACAACCACCTCAACTTTTAAAGGGTCGACCATTATGCCACGACTGGATACAATGAAACCCAGTAATCGTCCAGATTCGATGCAGAATACGCACTTATTAGGATTCAAGCGAATCTTGTATTGTCTGCACCGTTCAACCACAAGTCTCAAATGAGCTGGATGATCCCGTCTCTTGCAAGATCGCGCTGGGAGGTCATCCAAGTAGGGTTCAACTGTGTGCTTGATATCGTGAAAAGTGAAATTCATTACTCGCTAGAAAGTAGCTCTAGCATTATTTAAGCCAAATGACATCTTCTGATAGGAAAAGGTTCCCCACGGGAAAATAAAAGTTGTTTTATGTTGATCTTCGGGTTTGATTTGAATTTGATTATATCCCAAAAATTCATCCATGAAAGAAAACATCTTGTGTCCCGCGCACGCATCTATGATCTGGTCAATAAATGGTGTGGGGTAGTTATCTTTCGGACAAGCTTTGTTTAGATCCTGGAATTTAGTATAGATTCGAATGGTACCTTTCCTTTTATCAACCGGAACAGGATTTGAAACCCATTCCATCATGTCGATCAGATAGATAAATCCAGCTTTAAGCAATTTTTCAACCTCTTCCTTAATGGCGATCGCTTTTCGAGGATTCACTGGACAGAGCTTTTGTCTCACAGGTTTCGTGTTGGGATACATTGTGATGACATGCTCAACAATGGAAGGATCGATGCCTAACATATACTCATAAGACCAGGCAAAAATATCGCGGAATTCTTTAAAAATTTTGGTATATAGAGCGATCTCCTATGGAGAACAATCTGCTCCAATAAAAATGTTTTCCACGACCCTGGGTTTGGTGGAAATGTTAATCGGGATGGTTCTCAATATATTAGCCATATTCCCTTTAGCGTAAACAGCACTTGAAGTGGAAGAGGACAAATCAACATTCCCACTAGGTCTCATAGAAAACTCTCCTCTCTCTATCTTGTCTAGATTTGGAAGCAGGTAAGACCTGTGGTGCATGTGTTCCCAAGGATGGTCCAGGCCCATCATGGCTTCCAAAATGGCTTCGTTAGAAGGAAAAACCGTGTCTAAACAATCAAAAGAGTGGGTCGAGTCTATTGACCATGCAGGAGCATAGTCCATACCCGACTCAGCAAAGACTGGCGGAGTCACGATATGTTCCATTGCAGCATGTTGTCCTTCCATGTATGCTACTTTTGCAATGGATAAGGGCACTGATGGTTTTGATACAGTAGGAAGGATCCACAGATTAGTCCTTAAAGCGACTGTGAAAGTTTTAGTAGATGTACCTTCATCAGAACGCATGAAAAGAACGGGAGCGAGCAGGTCAAAAGTGCCCATTAATGACCCATAAAGCCCTACTCCTAAACTCTCGCTTCCTGGGGCAAATTGATCAACTAAAGGAATTATGGATTCCGATGAAGTTTGGTTGTTTTGCCGAGAAAACAAAAACTGATCGACCGTGATGATCTTACCTTCGTGAGGGAACATTAAAACTCGGAAAACTGCCAATGGAATAGCTTGCATGGCATATGTCCAGCTCCTGCCTAACAACATATTGTAATCAAGCAGAGCGTCTAGAACTTCAATCTCTACAGCAACTATCTTATCAGCAAGTGTGACGTCAAATGATGGAAAGACTCCGTGTGGACGAAAGGTTCTGCCATCAAATGCAGTAAGCAGTGTGTTAGAGGGGGCTAACTTGGGAGAAACCAAGGCTTTCCAGCAAGAAATCGACATTACGCACGTAGAGGCACCCTCATCTATGAAAACTCGTCCAATGGTCATAGGACCATGAACTACCTCTATCTGAAGAGCGACGTGGTATGGAAACCGGTATTTGATATCAGACATATCAAAACGCATAGTCATGTTGGATGATTCCATAATTCCAATCGCTTCCAGAAGTGCATTTCATTGTAATGGACAACTTTGCAAAACTTCTAAGGTGGACATGGCATAAGGGGTCTAGGCTAGATCTTCAACCACATTGTAGTTGGCAGCAGCCCGTGCATTGGGATTGTGCGAAGCCCATTTCAAGAAACCTTTCAGGATCTTGGGCAGTGAATCCACAGGTATGTGGAGAGGAGTGGAAGATTCAGGAACCTCTTTATCCTTATTCTGCGAATCCAGGGTATAATTTCTCGCTCGCGTTTGTAAAAGAGCATCCGAGTTAACCATATTAATAAAAGTTTGATCAACTGAAGCATGGGTGGTGCCCCCAGCATTGGAGGTGCCAGAAGTTGAGCCCTGCCCTTTGGGAAATGGATCTTTAAGGACAACAGGTTTCTTTTCTTGAAGCAGCTTCTGGGATTCTTCGATTAGAGGGAATTGGTGAGTGAGGTGGTCCTGCTTGCAAAGCCTTCAATGGAACTTAACCTTCTTCTTTTCTCTGTTACCCTCCTCGACATTTTCTTTGTTTTTGGGCTTTTGTTGGTTCCCCTCTCCTTTCTTGCCCTTCTTTTTGTTGTTGGGCTATCGAGGGCCCTTTTGATTAGTCTGAACCTGCTGTATAGGTTCATTAGTAGAATTAGAGGTTGTGACGGAAGTCATTTCTGCAGTCGATTGTTTGACCGATAAGGCATGAACTTGTTTAGTCAATGCTTCGAAATCTACAGAATCAACTGAACCTACTATGTCGTCAGCATGTGGTCCAGGTTTTGGTCTACCTAGATCAATGTTCGATTGCGGTGCATCAGGTATAATCTCGTAAAGGATCCTAGACTGAGCATAAACCAAGTCTAGTTGTTGGGTCCTTAAAATGGCTTCTTCTTCTGATGACACCCCAGAAGTATCTACTTCCTTAGAAACATAAGGAAGGATTAATTTCAGATACCACTCTAATAAGAACTCTGGGGGGATATTGGCCTTAATGATCCTCTTCCATCTTCGCCACTGCTGAATATGATCAGATAAATGGGTGGCTTTGTTCTGTCTAAAGGTAGACAAAAGATATATCCCGGCATCGTACCAAACAGGAAGCTGGAAGTGGTTCAGAAAGACTATGGCGAGATCCCAAAAGTTAAAAAAGGTGGCTGCAGGTAACTCAATGTACCATTTGGCTGCACCACCAGCCAAGGTTCTTTGAAAAAGTCTCAACCTAATGAAATCTTCGTTCAATGAGTTTGAAGAACACTAGAGATGAAAAGTGGTAACATGATCATTAGGATCTTCACTAGTTTTACCTTTGAATTTTGGAATGTCCGAAAGTAGCTTAATGGGGACTGGTGGCCACGTAACATTATGGCACACTGGATCATTTGTTAACTTGGAAAGATCTGGCAAATTCAGAGTTGCCAAAAATGGTAAACGAGGTCTATAAGATGGCATTTGATAAGCTGGAGTCATGAAGGGGGGAACTCCCATAGTCTGACCCATAAACTACTGGTTAGGGTTGCCCCCAGCCATTTGTTGGTAGGGGTTTCCCCCAACCATCTGCTGGTAGGGGTGTTGAGATATTGCAACTTCTAAGAATATTATATTTGTACTTTATTATTTCAGAGATGTTTCATTCCTCCGTGAAGACCTTATTGTATATCCAGAGATGTTTTATTCTGCTATGGAGGAGAAGGAGCTAATGTCTAGGGTTTACATCTTTGTATTTTCTAGTCATCTATATTGAGGAATATTTGCTGGGTTTTCTACCCCATGAGGGTTTCCCAGGATAAATCTGTGTCTCTTGTATTTATGCTGTGGTTGTTGTTCTTTCAGTGATCCTGTATATTCTATTGTTGTGAAATGAAATGAAATGATGATATTTTATGTCTTAGCATATTGAATCTTAACATGGTATCAGAGCTAACTTTAAGGAAGGCAAGGTATGGCACTTATGACACTTGCTTCACTTGCGACAATTTGAAGGTTAGGGTTTTATATAGAAAAAACCAGTCATCGTGGAACTTTCTCTATAAAACCATTTTGGAAAAGTTTCAGGATCTAAAACCTTTACAAGTCGTATATAACATTCCCATGTACCTTGTGTCCAAAGGACAGCCTCTAATTTGTTGTACTTTGTGATTTATGATCAGTACAAGTTAGGGTTTCGGCCTCTTCCAGATCTCAATCATAAACAGCTGACCCAGGAAAAAAGGTCACAACTTGGGCTAGGAAGCTCCAAATTAAATTTCATAAAAAGTGACAGGTAGAGCACATACTGTAGTTTTTCAGGCAATGTTTTCAGAGGCTGAAGATGAACTAGTGACACATGGCACACCGTACAAGTTCACTCTCCTGTTTTATCCCATAAACAGGTCACGTTGTGAAACTTGGTATAACTATCTCTCAGAGAATCCAATTGAGGTCAAAACTATGGCGTTGGAAAGAGGATAGGTCAGGCTATGAAAAGAAGAATTTTCAGGACCTGTGGATTCATAATTTCGGAGTTACACTAGAAACAATTAGGTGCATATTTCTGTCAAAACGGATTTGGATTTTGAGCACCTTCATTCTTGAATCGTCACTGCTGTGGGAAATTCGGGTTTCCGAGAAAGTTGAAATTCTTGGAATCGGAGACCATGGCTGAATTCTAGTCATCAAAATCAAAATTTTTGGTTGTTCAGAAGTGTGGGATTTATCAAACCCTAGTTTGGGATTTTGATCGGAAATGTGGAAAATTAGGGCTTCTGCAAAAGTTGGAATTTTTGAAATCTATGACCACGGCTGGAAGCTCCTCAGAAAAATCGAAGTTTAGAGATTTGGATCAAACCTTTTGATTGGGAAGAAGGGTGGGCTTCACCAAACCCTAGTTTGGGATCCTGTTCAGAAGATCCAGAAGTTTCAAAGGCAATTTTGAGGGGTCAAATTTTGAAGATTTCAAAATTGAAGTATGCTAGATTGATCAGCTTAGCAAGGTGCATCTTTCCATCCATTCAGAAGTTTGAAATTCAAAGTTTGAATTTTTAGGGTTTCTCTGACAAACCCTAATCCAACTCCAGATCCATTTTTAGCAAATCAAAGTGGATTGGGTTAAAAACAATCCTGAAAGGTATATGTGTTGAAATCTGTTCGTGGTTAAGTTTATGATATGTTTGTCTTCATGTTATTGAGGTTAGTACAATTATGATTGTTTGATAATGAATGCATGTGAATGATAGAAGGCATTCAGTGATTAAGGTTGTGACACTTATGATTGTACTAATGCACTTGTGGTGTTGTATGAGGATGATGTTGTCTGCTAACAAGATACAGGTACATCAAGAAAGACAAATGAAGTTCTATGCCCATGATGACATGAAGACAAAAGACACATCCATAATCACATAGAAGCTCTACTTACGAGGTATGTATGACTTTGTTCTACTATGCTTAACCTATGAGATATGCAGGTTCTAGCACAGATCTCTAAATCATTGAAGAGAACAAAGAAGATATTGTTTGGGTATGTTAAGTCATAACCAAGCTTGATAATCCAGGTATGTTTTCCTATATCAAGTTAGAATCCTACTTTGTTAGGATCTTAGGTAAGTATACCTGTGTATGAAATGATCATGACCATACATACTTAAGATTATCATGTGTTGATAGTATTGAGACTATACTAATGAATGTATGATTATGTATGATATCACGAGGATGACACTAGTATGCATAGTGGTCCGGGATGGTTAAGAAGTTCAAAGACATATAGAGATCAAGCGGGAGGCAACCACCCAACATAAAAGATAAGTATTTGAGTTGTTATTTGAATCTCTGAAATAGTAAATGATATTGCTTGTATGCATATTTGTATTCCTAGAATATATCATGCATAGTGTAAGCATTCATATAGCATTGAACAGTATACTACTAATATGCATATGATGGGTAAGATTGGACAAACATTCCATTGTTGTTTATCTAGAATGAAACCTCTTTGCTGACATGCTAAGAGTTGTGCACGCTCTTGAAAGCATGTTCTGGTAGAGATGGAAGGCATCTAGATAGCCACTGTATGCATACAGGATATGGAAAAGTGTTGTGCCAAAATATTGGTCAAGATAGTTGCATGACTATGTGAATCATATCAGTATGCATAGTAGGTTATCATAATTTGATGATTATGAAGTATTACTAATCATGTGATTAACTTTGATTTGTAGAAAAGATCATGTGCTATGATGATGAACACCTATTCCAAAGAACGAGTGATGGATGTTCAACAAGAAGATTTACAAATCAAACATACTATAGAAGTCTTGTGGCTAGAAGATTCTCTTAGAAAAAGGAAGAGGACCATGACAAGATGTTTGCTCCAAGTGGCTCGATAAGACCATTCTCTTAATGGTGTAATTGAAGAAATCTCTGTACGGGTACCCAAGATCGATAGTCATTTGATGAGATTAATGATCACCATGGGTGATGCGGATTTCAACCTTTGCTACAAGGTTGACGATGGTGTCCATATATAGATGGCATTCTTCTTTTAGATGGATGCAAGAAGGAACTCACCACAGAGTTTGAATGATATTGAGGCTCATATCACTAGACCCATATGACGAGAGATGGCATGGATAGATATGTAGAAGATCACTCAATGCAAAGTGTGAATGATGTTCAGTCACAGAGGGAGAATTGATATCTTCTTGACAAGATTGGGCTTTACCAAAAGTAAAGTTGATCCTAACCTTTATCTTAAGGTTATGGATGGTGAACGTGTCATACTATTACTATATGTGGATGATCTCTTTCTGACAGGGAATGAGAAACAGATCATGAAAAGCAAGAAGAAGCTAGCTACAAAATTTGAGATGAAAGATCTCAGATTGATGCATTACTTCCTAGGTCTGTAAGTATAGCAAGGCCCAGAAGGAATCTTTCTCAACTAGGGAAAGTATTTGATATGTTGGAATGCAAAAGCCATGGCCACTCCCATGGATTCCAACTTGAAGCTATTAGCTGATGACTCATCAGAGTTAGTGGATGTGACTCTGTACAAACAAATTATTGGGTCATTGATGTATTTGACGAATACAAGGTCAGATATATGCTTTGTTGTGAAACACCTTGAGACAGTATCTAGTGGAACCTAGGCATGTTCACCTGATAGCTGCAAAGCATGTGATGAGGTACCTAAAGGGTACGATAGAATTTGGTCTATGTTATCTTGGAGGTCATGATTTCAGATTGTATGGCTACACAGATGCTGACCAGGCAGGAAGTGTATCAGACAGGAAGAGCACATCTGGCGGATGTTATTGTCTAGGATCTGCCATGATCTCGTGGTTTAGCTAGAAGCAGTCTAGCACAACTGAAGCGGTATATATAGATGCTTGCCCTACTAGTTGTGAAGCGATATGGCTTTAGAAGTTGTTATCAGGATTGTTTGACTTAGAGATGGACCCTATTGTGATCCTATGTGACAACCAGAGTTGTATCAAGATGGCAGAGAATCCAGTGTTCCTTGATAAGTCAAAGTACATAGAGATCCAATATTTTTATATATAGGATATGGCACAGAAAGGAGCTATCAAGCTCGAGTATGTGAGTACTGATGAACAAGGTGTTGATGTATTAACCAAACCTCTGTCTCGAGTAAAGTTTGAGACAAGCTTGGTGTTGTTTAGAAGGACCCTCCTTGGAAGGGGGAGTGATATGGTCGCTGATGATGAGATTGCCTGCATCGACAGAAAGGTCGATGATGTGGATACATGTATTGATGATACCAATGGTGAGGTCGATGATGTGGATACATGTATTGTTGATACCGACGATGAGGTCAATGAGTGGTCCGTAGACTTGGTCTAAGTTGACAAGTGGATTGTATCATCCTTGGACACATGTCCTAAAAGAGATCCGTAGACATATGTCTCCGAGAAAGAAGTCCCTAGTGGACGAGAGGGATTGCATCATCCCTGGACTTCGGTCCCCTGAATTGATCCGTAGAAATATGTATCCGAGAAAGAAATCCCTAGTGGACGAGAGGGATTGCATCATCACTAGACTTTGGTCCCCTGAATTGATCCGTAGACATATGTCTCCAAGAAAGAAGTCCCTAGTGGACAAGAGGGATTGCATCATCCCTGGACTTCGGTCCCCTGAATTGATCCGTAGACATATGTCTCTGAGAAAGAAGTCCCTAGTGGACGAGAGGGATTGCATCATCCCTGGACTTCGGTCCCCTGAATTGACCCATAGACATCTATCTCCTAAAATTGATGATAGGACTGCATCGTCCCTGAACGTTTAGTTCAAAATGTGCGTGATAGGATTGCATCGTCCCTGAACGTTTAGTTCAAAATTAATGTACATGATAGGATTGCATCATCCTTGGAATCATGTCCTAAAATTGATAAGGATTGATCATCCTGGAAGTAGATCTAGATTGCATCGTCCATAGACATGAGACTTGTCTAAAATTGATAAGGATTGATCATCCTAGAATTGGATCATGTGTATTGCAGATTATGTTGTAGATCGAGATGATCCAGATGTTGTTGATCGAGATGATCCAAATGCTGTCGATCGAGATGATCCAGATGCTGTTGATCGAGATGATCCAGATGATCCAGATGCTGTAGATCGAGATGATCGAGATGTTGTAGATCGAGTCGAGATGATCCAAATGTTGTAGATCGAGATGATCCAGTTGCTGTTGATCGAGATGATCCAGATGATGCTGTTGATCGAGATGATCGAGATGATGATGTTGATCATGATGATCTAGATGTTGTTGTTGATCGAGATGATCTAGATGATGCTGCTAATCGAGACGATCCAGTTGATGATGTGATGGTGTTGATCGAGAAGATCCTGTTGATGACGATGTTGTAGCTGATCGAGTGCTATAGAAGGTGGAGACTCAATATTGACGATGTTGATACTCCAGTATTGAAGACTTTGTTGAGATATTGTAACTTCAAAGAATATTATATTTGTACTTTATTATTCCGGAGATGATTCATTCCTCCGTGAAGATCTTATTGTATATCCGGAGATGTTTATTCCTCCGTCGGAATGTGGTAACTTGGGTTATTAGACTTCCCTAGTGGGGGTCGGCCCTGTATGTGTTATGTGGGTCAAAGGGTTATTAGACCACCCTAGAGGGGTCGGCCCAGTCAGTTATAATGGGGTATTTAACCTAATGGTTAAATACGAGCCTACATGTACTTGTGTAAAATACATATCAGAGTAGTGTATAAATAGAGGAGGTGTGTTCCTCATTATACACATTCACTCACTTGAGGATAGCGCACTTGTGGAGGAGAGGTCTGCTATTGTGGAGGAGGAGATCATGTCTCAGGGTTTCATCTTTGTATATTGCTGTTCATCTATATTGAGGAAGCTTTGCTGGGTTTTCTACCCCATGAGGGTTTCCCAGGATAAATCTCTGTCTCTTGTGTTTATGCTGTGCTTGTTGTTTCTTCAGTGATCCTGTATATGCTATTATTGTGAAATGGAATGTAATGCTGCTATTTTCTATCTTAGCATCTTGAATTTTAACATGGTATCAGAGCTAACCTGAAGGAAGACAAGGTATGGCATTAAAGACACTTGCTTTACTTACGACAATTTGAAGGGTTTCTGCCTCTTCCAGATCTGAGTCAAAATCAGGTGACCTTGGGAAAAAGGTCATAACTTGGGCTAGGAAGCTCCAAATGAAATTTCGTGAAAAGTGACAGGTAGTACACAGACTGTACTATCTCAGAAAACTTTTTCAGGGGCCGAAGTTGAATCAGTGACACGTGGCATGCCGTACAAGTTCGCTCTCCTGTATTATCCCATAAACAGGTCATGTTGCGACACTTGGAATAACTCTCTCTCAGAGAATCCAATTGAGGTCAGACCTGTCAGGATGGAAAGATAACAGGCCGAGCTATCTCAGAAAACGTTTTCAGAGGCCGAAGGTCAAATAGTGACACGTGGCATGCCGTACAAGTTTGCTCTCCTGTATTTTCCCAAAACAGGTCACGTTGCGACATTTGGCATAACTCTCTCTCAGAACATCCAATTGAGGTCAGACCTGTCAGGATGGAAAGCTAACAGGTCAGGCTATCTCAGAAAACTTTTTCAGACCCTGTGGATCAAAAATTTCGGAGTTACACCAGAAACAATCAGCTCTAGGTCCGGTTCTTGCAAATCAAGTGGATTGGGTTAATCCTAGAAGAAGATGGATTGGTCACCTGCATAAGTGAAGAAGTTCCTGTCTCAGAGGGAGATGAGGATAAGGGCTTACATAAGAAGAATACAAGCGATCTCGACAGGTATGACTCATCGAGGTATGTTTCGATATTTGTCCATGATTAAGTTTATGGTATGTTTGTCTTCAGGTTATTACAGTTAGTACAATTTTGATTTTAGATTTGTCGTATAACCTTAACAAAATTATGAATGCATGATAGAAGATATTCATTGGTTAGGGTGTTGACACTTATGATTGTACTAATGCATTATGATGTTGTGTGAGGTTGATGTTGTCTGCTAACAAGATACAGGTACATCACAAAAGACAAATCAGGTTCCATGACCATGAAAACATGAAGACAAAGACTCATCCATAATCTTTGTTCTACTTACGAGGTATGTATGACTTTGTTATATTATGCTTAACCTATGAGACATGCAGGTTCTAGCTCAGGATCTCTAAATCATTGAAGAGATTGTTTAGGTATGTTGTACATAACCAAGTAGGTATACTAATCCAGGTATGTTTCCCATGAATCTTACCTTGTGTTAGGATCCCTTATATAAGTATACTTGATATGATTGGTTATGCTTATTCATAAAGTTAGTAATCAAGGGTTTATGCATGATTTAATTAACCAGAAGAGTACTATGATCAAACAAGAATATGCATGAGTAAAAGAAGACTTACTTGAAACCCTGAATACTAATGATCATGACTATACATATTCAAGATTATTTAGAATTAGAATGTTTTGAGAATATACTAATGAATGAATGTTTGTGTATGAGATCATGAGGATGACACTAGTGCACACTTGAGCATGCACAGTGGTACAGAATGAATAGAAGTTCAAAGGACATATAGAAGATCAAGCGGGAGGCAACCACACAAACATAAAAGATAAGTATTTGAGTTGTCATTTGAAATAGTAAATGATATTTCTTGTATGCATATTTGTATTCCTAGAACATATCATGCTGAGTGCAAACATTCATAGAGCATTGAACATTATACTACTAATATGCATATGATTGGTAAGTTGGACAAACATTCCATTGTTGCTTGTCTAGAATGAAACCTCTTTGCTGACATGCTGAGAGCTGTGCACACTCTCGATAGTATGTTCTGGTAGAGATGGAAGGCATCTAGATAGCCACTGTATGCATACAGGATATGGGAAAGTGTTGTGCCAAAGTATTGGTCAAGATAGTTGCATAACTATATAAATGATATCTGTATGCATAATAGGTTATCATGATTTCATGATTATGAAGGATTACTAATCATGTACTTAATTTTGTTTTGTAGGAAAGATCATGAAGAATAATGAACACCGAACAAGTGATGGATGTTCAACAAGAAGATTTACAAATAAAAAAAAATATAGAAGGCTTGTGGCTAGAAGATTCTCTTAGAAAGAGGAAGAGAATCATGATGAGATGTTTGCTCCAAGTGGCTAGATAAGACCATTCTCTTAATGGTGCAATTAAAGAAGAAGTGTGAATCAGGTTCTGTATGGGTTCCCAGGATCGATAGTATATTGATGAGAATACATGTGGGGATTGTATCATCCTTGAACACTTGTTCTAAAGTGAGCCGTAGACAGGTGTCTCTGAGAAAGAAAAGGGATTGGATCATCCCTGGACTTTCAGTCCTAAAGAGAGCCGTAGACGTAAGGTCTCCGAGAATGAAGTCCTTAGTGGACAGTTAAGGGGATTGGATCATCCCTGGACTTTCAGTCCTAAAGAGAGCCGTAGACGTAAGGTCTCCGAGAATGAAGTCCTTAGTGGACAGTTAAGGGGATTGGATCATCCCTGGACTTTCAGTCCTAAAGAGAGCCGTAGACGTGAGGTCTCCGAGAATGAAGTCCTTAGTGGACAGTTGAAGGGATTGGATCATCCCTGGACTTTCAGTCCTAAAGAGAGCCGTAGACGTGAGGTCTCCGAGAATGAAGTCCTTAGTGGACAGTTGAGGGGATTGGATCATCCCTGGACTTTCAGTCCTAAAGAGAGCCGTAGACGTAAGGTCTCCGAGAAGTGGGGATTGTATCATCCCCGGACCTTGGTCCCTGAATTGATCCGTAGACGTATGGTCTTCGAGAATAAAGTGATGGGGATTGCATCATCCCGGAACCACTAGTTCAAAATGTACGTGAGGACTGCATCGTCCATGAACTGGGTTCAAAATGTACGTGAGGATTGCATCGTCCATGAACTGGGTTCAAAATGTACGTGAGGACTGCATCGTCCATGAACTGGGTTCAAAATGTACGTGAGGACTGCATCGTCCATGAAATGGGTTCAAAATGTACGTGAGGACTGCATCGTCCATGAACTGGGTTCAAAATGTACGTGAGGACTGCATCGTCCATGAACTGGGTTCAAAATGTACGTGAGGACTGCATCGTCCATGAACTGGGTTCAAAATGTACGTGAGGACTGCATCGTCCATGAACTGGGTTCAAAATGTACGTGATGGGATTGCATCGTCCCTAGACATGAGACTTGTCTTAAAGTGATAAGGACTAATCATCCTGTAAGTAGATTGGGATTGCATCGTCCCTAGACATGGTGAGGTGTCTTAAAGTGATAAGGACTAATCCTCCTGTAAGTAGATTGGGATTGCATCATCCCTAGACATGGTGAAGTGTCTTAAAGTGATAAGGACTAATCATCCTGTAAGTAGATTGGGATTGCATCGTCCCTAGACATGGTGAGGTGTCTTAAAGTGATAAGGACTAATCATCCTGTAAGTAGATTGGGATTGCATCGTCCCTAGACATGGTGAGGTGTCTTAAAGTGATAAGGACTAATCATCCTGTAAGTAGATTGGGATTGCATCATCCCTAGACATGGTGAGGTGTCTTAAAGTGATAAGGACTAATCATCCTGTAAGTAGATTGGGATTGCATCGTCCCTAGACATGGTGAGGTGTCTTAAAGTGATAAGGACTAATCATCCTGTAAGTAGATTGGGATTGCATCATCCCTAGACATGGTGAGGTGTCTTAAAGTGATAAGGACTAATCATCTTGTAAGTAGATTGGGATTGCATCGTCCCTAGACATGGTAAGGTGTCTTAAAGTGATGAGGACTAATCATCCTGTAAGTTGATTCGGGATTGCATCATCCTTAGACATGGTGAGGTGTCTTAAAAGGATAAGGATTGATCATCCTGTAAGTTGATCTGGATTGCATCATCCATAGACATGAGAGATGTCTTAAATTGAGAGGGATTGATCATCCCATAAGTGGATCAGGATTGTATCATCCTTGGACCTATGTCCTAAAGTGAGAGGGATTGACCATCCCGTAATTGGATCATGTGTGTTGCAGGGTATGCTGCTGTTGTGTATACTTGTATCAGTGTGGATACTTGTATTGATAGATGTATTAGTGAGAATACATGCTTTTGATGATAGATGTATTAGTGAGAATACATGCTTTTGATGATAGATGTATTAGTGAGAATACATGCTTTTGATGATATATGTAAGAATACATGTTTTGATGATAGATGTATTGGTGAGAATACATACTTTTGATGATACATGTATTGATTAATGTACTTGTATGGTTGAGGATACTTATGTTGTAGATCGAGATGATCCAGATGCTGTAGATCGTGATAATCCAGATGCTGTAGATCGAGATGATCCAGATGCTGTAGATCGAGATGATCCAGATGCTGTAGATCGAGATGATCCAGATGCTGTAGATCGAGATGATCCAGATGCTGTAGATCGAGATGATCCAGATGATGTAGATGAGATGATCCAGATGCTGTAGATCGAGATGATCCAGATGCTGTAGATCGAGATGATCCAGATGCTGTAGATCGAGATGATCCAGATGCTGTAGATCGAGATGATCCAGATGCTGTAGATCGAGATGATCCAGATGATGTAGATGAGATGATCCAGATGCTGTAGATCGAGATGATCCAGATGTTATAGATCGAGATGATCCAGATGCTGTAGATCGAGATGATCCAGATGTTGTAGATCGTGATGATCCAGATGCTGTAGATCGAGATGATCCAGATGCTGTAGATCGAGATGATATGACAATGCTGATGATCGTGAGATAACGATGTGGATGATCGTAAGATGACGATGCTAATGATCGTGTGATGACGATGCTGATGATCGTGAGATGACGATGTTGATGATCGTATGATGACGATGCTGATGATCGTGAGATGACGATGCTGATGATCGTGTGATGACGATGCTGATGATCGTGAGATGACGATGTTGATGATCGTGTGATGACGATGTTGATGATAGTGAGATGACGATGTTGTTGATCATGTGATGACGATGCTAATGATCGTGTGATGGCGATGCTGACAATCGTGAGGATTCAGATATTGATGTTGCTGTAGCTGTTTGAGTGCTGCAGAAGATAAAGACTCAGTACTGAAGATGTTGATGTTCCAGTATTGAAGATATTCCAGTAACTGGTTGAGTTACTGATGATGTTGAGAAAGCTTCCAATGATTTATAGATGTATCATGTATGATGTTGATGACTCCTTGCTCTTGCAGATGCTGTTATAATATCCTTCTCGTTAAGGGGGAGTGTTGAGATATTGTAACTTCAAAGAATATTATATTTGTACTTTATTATTCCGGAGATGATTCATTCCTCCGTGAAGATCTTATTGTATATCCGGAGATGTTTATTCCTCCGTCGGAATGTGGTAACTTGGGTTATTAGACTTCCCTAGTGGGGTTCGGCCCTGTATGTGTTATGTGGGTCAAAGGGTTATTAGACCACCCTAGAGGGGTCGGCCCAGTCAGTTATAATGGGGTATTTAACCTAATGGTTAAATACGAGCCTACATGTACTTGTGTAAAATACATATCAGAGTAGTGTATAAATAGAGGAGGTGTGTTCCTCATTATACACATTCACTCACTTGAGGATAGCGCACTTGTGGAGGAGAGGTCTGCTATTGTGGAGGAGGAGATCATGTCTCAGGGTTTCATCTTTGTATATTGCTGGTCATCTATATTGAGGAAGCTTTGCTGGGTTTTCTACCCCATGAGGGTTTCCCAGGATAAATCTCTGTCTCTTGTGTTTATGCTGTGGTTGTTGTTTCTTCAGTGATCCTGTATATGCTATTATTGTGAAATGGAATGTAATGCTGCTATTTTCTATCTTAGCATCTTGAATTTTAACAGACTTGAAGATATTCCAGTAACTGGTTGAGTTACTGATGATGTTGAGAAAGCTTCCAATGATTTATAGATGTATCATGTATGATGTTGATGACTCCTTGCTCTTGCAGATGTTGTTATAATATCCTTCTCGTTAAGGGGGAGTGTTGAGATATTGTAACTTCTAAGAATATTATATTTGTACTTTATTATTCCGGAGATGTTTCATTCCTCTGTGAAGACCTTATTGTATATCCAGAGATGTTTATTCCTCCTTCGGATGTGGTAACTTGGGTTATTAGACTTCCCTAGTGGGGTGTTTAATCCAGTGGTTAAAGTTGGGGCCTACCTAGTTAGTGTAAAAGTCAAGTCGGAGTTGTGTATAAATAGAGGTGTGTTCCTCATTTAACACACATTACACTCACCTGTGAATAGAGCATAAGTGAGGGAGGGATATGCTATGGAGGAGAAGGAGCTCATGTCTAGGGTTTACATCTTTGTATTTTTTGGTCATCTATATTGAGGAAGCTTTGCTGGGTTTTCTACCCCATGAGGGTTTCCCAAGATAAATCTGTGTCTCTTGTGTTCATGTTGTGCTTGTTGTTCTTTCAGTGATCCTGTATATGCTATTGTTGTGAAATGAAATGAAATGCTGATATTTTCTATCTTAGAATATTGAATCTTAACAAGGGGTTTCCCCCCACCATCTACTGGTAGGGGCTTCCCCTAGCCATCTGCTGGTAGGGGTTGCCCCCAGCCATCTGTTGCTGTGTGAATGTGTTGTTGAAATTTTCCCACCCAAATGAAAGTGGGTTGGAACCCTATGCATTTGTCCACTGTGGCTGGGTGTTAGCCCCACCATATTGTTGGTTAAAGATATTACCCCCTCCTCTAGAAAACAAATAAAAGGGGATATTTCCTTCAGGTATATTACTTTGATTCATATTGTAACCTACAAAAGTGTTAAAACCAGGGGTAGTCAAGGTGGACGACGCAGTCATGGTACTCATGACAGGCATAGTTGCAGAGGGATTCGGCCCTACATTGGGTGTGGAAATCCAAATACTAGGTATATGGTATGACTGTTGAGTTGCGAGAGGTGGAGTGACATTCACTTCATTATTGGGTCTAAAAATAGGGGTAGCAACTGAGGCAGATGTCAAAGCTACTGAGCTTGGCATGCCTAAATTACCAGTGTTAAAACTAAAGGACGGAGTTGAAGCAGAAGCTATCTGCAATGAACTCGTTGTAGAAGTGTTTGTAGAAGAAGGATTAACAATCCTTTTATTCATACCCATTGTGGGAGTCTGTGGAACTCCCTGCTCGTCTCCCGGGTCAGTCATAATATGACCAGGTGTGAAAAGATATGCACTATACTCAGGTTGCTGAAAACCTATAGGTACCAGAAGCAGATCATTAGGTCCGGTAAGAGGAGGGTTGAAAGGAGTTTTGAACTCACTAGAAGTAATATCCTCAACCTCGACAGTATTAAGAACTTGTCGATCCGGAGTTCTGGGTTGTGGTTCACCAGGAACCTCTATTTCACTAGTAAGTTCAAAAAGACCACTGGAGTCTGTCCTCCATCGTTGCGATGGTGGTAGTGGATCCACAATGAGTGGGTGAAGGTTTTGAAACCTCAGAGACCTACGAAGCTGTTGGTCTTCTATAATTATATAAAAATAAACTAAGTAAAAAACCTAGTGGCCACTAAGACTAAGGGGCAAACAACATACCACTAAAAAATCCTAAGTAATCAAACCAATCAAACGGATAGAAAATACTCTCAGAAGTAAGTCTGGGATGATTAAGGCCCAGAACAGACTAACAGAGCTTGATGGTCAGTTTCATGGCATCCACCAGAGGTCCACTAGGTGCAAGCGCTTGAATCACCAAACTGCTTTCCCAAGATTACTACCAGAGGGTTACCTTCCACGCCTGTCCGAGGTGAAGTGGGAATAACCACCCACTCTACCTGTGTAGAATCCTAAAGGTCTGATATGAAGGCTACCATAAATATGAAATAACCTGGGGGGATAGTCATCAGCCTAGTCAAAACGCATGGGTAGGGTAGCAAATCCCGAAGTCTGAAAGGACCCTCGTACACGAATTGACTCTGGTTTATGGTCAAAAGGAAAGTGAGGGGATATCCTCAACAATTCTAATCTCCCACGGCCTCGTGCTTAACTCTGGTTTGAGTAGAGCATCCCAGGAATATTTGATATAGATGGATTTACCTAAATGAAAGTTGTACTACAATTGTTGCGTAATGAAGCCAATTATGAGCAGTTTAAGGTGATTTAAGCTTGAAACTCTAGCCTAAGCTAGTTGATGTCATGTATACCTAAAACGAAAAAATGTTTCTAATTGATTTTATTAAAAAAAAATTCAAGGCTACTTTTTACTCAACGGGGTAGTGCATTGTGTGGAATGGTTTGAGAAAGTAAAGTGCAAAAGAAAAAAATTTCAAAGTAACAAAAGAGTCTTTTTCTTTTTCCGTTTATTCTCATTCCAAAACGAAAACTAAGCAAACATAAAACAAGTCTCTTTTTTCTTTTCTTTTCAAATTCAAAACAAAGTAAACTACGCTACTTCAAAATGATCGTAAGTCTTACTACTTTAAACTACCAAACACATTTTTTTCCTTTTCTGATATATGTAAAAGAAAAAGAACTCGAAAATGGAAGCAAGTAAGACCTAAAAGAGCAATGTAAGTAAGGAAAAGCAACTCTATGGCTCACAACAATAAACTCGATGACTTGACAAAGACTTGTCCTACAAAGTTTTTTAAAGAAAAAAACTTTGGGCTTGGAAAACAAAGTGAAAAGAAAAGAGGGATAAGAGACGCTTAAAATGGAAAGACAAACCTCAAAGGTTGCTCCAAAGCACCAAGAACTCTAAGAAATCACTAAGCCAAGCAAAAAGGTAGGAAAGTGAACCAAAGACGACCTTACAATCACAAAGACTCGAATGGAAGCAAATTGAAAAACTTCAACTTACTTGGACTAAAACCAACAAAGCAATCAGGAAGTGTCTAGACTCAAAAAGCTTTTGAAAACAGCCTAAGGACTCCAACTTGGGGTCAAACCCTAAATCAAAGGCCAAGACACCATCAAAGTGTGCTTAGTGTTGCCACAAACAACAGATGTTATAAAACAAAGATTTGTATACCTGCAACAAGCATCTAGGGTACAGGAGTGCAGCTGTGTCCAACAAGGAACAGTAAATGGTCTTCAAAAAAAAGTCACAAAGAAACAAGACACCTCAAAAGTACTCAAGCAAGCAAAAGGATGACCTAAGGGACTTAGGAGAGGCAAACAAGGCTCAACAAGGGCATACAGACCTCAAAGATCAGTTAAGAAGACAAAGCAAGAGGCTAGAAATCAAACCAAACAAATGGAAATCAAATCCCCACAGTAAACAAAGAGTTACAGGAATATGCCCTACTATTTAGTGAATAAACCAGTGCACACTGGGAGATGTGCCCTACTGTACAGTAGTGAAAGCAGTGCTCATCATCAGGTATGCACTACTCTATATAAGGCAGACTAGTGCACATGTCAGAGGAGGTCTGAAACAGGCTTTGAAAAGGAAAAATGGGATGAGTCAAGCAAGGGAAAGCAGGTACAAGTGACCTACAAGGCCTCTCAGAGGATCAATAAGACCAAAAAGTACTGTAAGGAAAACTAACTATGTCTCTTAAAGCAGAAAAAACCGGTCCCTAGCAGAGTCACCAGTCTATTGTTTGGGATTTCTACCCTATAGCGAGGAGAGGGACACTACCAACTTCTGGGGTGATAGATAAATACATTAATCATATCACATAGGCTTCTACAAAAGGAAAGAGATCAAGGTTCGTGAAGGCATACCTTATTAACGACGTTCGATCCTAGCTTTCGCTTGCTCCTTCGATCGATCCTCCACTTGATCTTCCGTTTGGTGAACCTGCAATACAAAAGATACCTTCCTCAGTGTATCTTGACTGATATAAAAATGATGAAATTGAAAATCAATTTAGACATCAAAATACAATCAAGCATTTAATCCAAACAAATATTCAATCCATTAGACATTTGATTGGGATGGGAAGGGTATTTCAACCTTTATTGTCAAAAGCAAATAATCAGTACAATTATACCTAATCATTCAGAGTGCTTGTGCAACTGGATCCTGGGATCCTGCTCTTCACACTAAATTTGGAATTCCTCCAGCGTAAAAACCCTTAATGCATAGTTTCTCCTCTTCTCTCTCCTCTATCCCCCTTGTATTTATGGGATAAGGTATGCAATTTGGATCGAGAGGTAGTTTGATTGGGAAGTTGGGGAAGTTGCAAACCAACTTCAACTAATCCCAATTCATCAAATTAATATATTTTTGATTACATTTTAAGATGTGCGTGAGTTTTTCACACTAGAGTAGCGCACAATATGCAACTTCACTACTTTACAACCAGCATTTGCAAGATTTTTTAAGGTGTGCGCTAGTTTGCTTAAGTAAAGTAGGGCATACTAGCAGGTGTGCACTACTATTATGCTTGTAGAGTAGGGCACATTTAAAGAAATGCGCTACTATCATGCCTGTAGAGTAGTGCACATGTCAAAATGTAGGTTAAAACAGGGTTTTGTCAGCTACCGAGGGGTAAACCAAGTCCATGCATCATCTAGGGAAATATTTCTCTTCAATCCATGTTGTCCTTTTGTGTGATTGATAGCTTAATGTGATCACGGACGGAGAAGTGCAGATTTGACCCATAACATACTCCTTGTGTGTTTTGACCATGATTAGCCGAACCATATGGAAAACCAATGTTTGGTAAGGAACACCCTTCAATAGGGATTCCTGCAGACGAAGTGGATGTACTTCCGGGATTGGAACCCGAAACTGTACCAACTGGCACTGAAGTGATGGTTGAACTTGTTCTACTAATAGGTATGCTAACTGTTGGGATTGATGTAGAGGCCAAATTGGAAGTATTGCTACCTCCAACAACTGTTTGATGTTGCGACGATGTAGTCCCTTGTGCTCTTGATGAAGCCATAGGGTCATTTGTTGAATTTTGCATGTCATTCAAACTTTCAAAAAGAGGTTTGATATCACCCAATGACTCACGGATAGTAAGTACAACTAGTTCTGAAATATTTATCAAAGGTGGAATTATGTGAACAATTGTGTGTTTTTTCAATGTTTCAATCTCAAGTAGAGTAAGATCATCAACTATGTCTGTATTCATTTTGTGATGTGATAATGAATGTTTAGGGTTTGTTTGATGTTGTTCTTCTCGAGTAATATTAATTGAATTTAAAATCAGTTATGTTTCCAAGTCACTAGGATGTGGTTTTTGTATCTGTTGCTGCAATGTAGCAGGGCCTTCAATTTCTTGTGACTCACCTCGCTGCCACCGTGATTGGCGGATAAGGAGAGTATCTACTTCTAAGAATTTGATAAAAGGATGTGTTTAAAATGATGTTCTTACTCAAACAATCCTAAGGCAGTGTAGACTCAACAAAAATAAAAAGTTTCCACATAGTAAAAATTCCTATAGATCCAAGAAAGCAAACTACTTTTCCAAAGAGACAAAGCTTATTGAAAGGATGGATTGTAAGGCCTTCTGAAACTAGTAGTTGCAGAGGGATATCAAGCCTCAAACAATTGCTAATAGCGAACGTATGAGAAATAGTTACAATAAAATTTAATCGCCACAGGTGCAAGTGTTGGTTCCTGACCAATCATCCTCCCAAGGAGTAAAAGTTCCAAAGTTTGTTTCAAGTACTGCAAGTGTCCCTCACTCACAATAGCCTATGTGATATCCTAGGAATAGCAACTAAGGTTACCACTTAACAATCGGTGGTTGGGAGGAGCAGTTGTAAGTCGAGGAAAACTCTCATAACTAGGTACTCTAGAAAAGTGATGTCACCTCGAGGATTTGCCACTTCACATAGAATTCCGTGATGAGCTCATGTCCCACTAAACAAGCAAGAGGGGGGAACCACCCTTACTTATCTAGATTGACCTCATGCTTGACGCATGTTTTAGAAGCGCTTTCTCGACAAACGTTTTTTGCTACTAATGGATTTAAACTCTCAGTAATCAATGCTAGTTTCAAAAGTTTTGTAGCCCAGGAGTGTTAACTCTCCAAACCTAATCTAGGGAACTAACCTAATCTTGTTGGTGATATGAAAATCAAATGTTGGCCAATTTTAGATTAAGCACCAATTTTAAGGGTAGTTTGCTTAGTTTCAGGAGTGGAAGTGAAACTGGTGGTGTTTTGACTTGAAAAATATGAACCACACAATGCAATATGCTCACTATACTACCTTTCAATTTGATTAATGTTCTAAACTAATTAAAGGTTAGAGGTTCATGTGTATTTCAATCATGCAAAATGGTTTGGTTGATTTTGTATTTTCATGCACATTTTTTCTGAAATATGGATAATAATTGATTTCAAAGATCAATATAAACCAAGCAAATATCTAAAGTGAAAATGAATCTAATTCTATTACACGGGGGATCTCTGTTTCTTATTCTCAAGATCGCATGAAGGCCCAAGTGAATAGGATACACAGAGCCCTTTGGGAAGCTTATGAATTAAATTCTAAACTGTTACACTTGAGATCCACTTTCTCATTCACAAGATCGCACGAAGGCCCAAGTGAAGAGGATACAGTGGGTCGAAAAACTATATGAAAAAAAATAAATCTACTCTGTTACACGTGAGATCCACTTTCTCATTCACAAGATTTCCATAAGGTGCGAGTGAAGAGGATACGGTGGCTCAATATGAGATGCTTGAAAAAATCAACTCCTAAACTATTACAAGTGAGATCCACTTTCTCATTCACAAGATCGCCATAAGGTGCAAGTGAAGAGGATACAGTGGCTCATATACAATATATCTCAAGAAAACTGAACTCTAAAGATGCAACTCTCTCTAATTATACATGAAAATTATGAAAATATTCTAACTCCAAAACAAAATGTAGCTAATTAAAGTTTATTTCTATTTTTGGAAAGAAATTACTCTTAAATTATCTCAACATGTGATGTTCAAAGTTTGTTCTTCAAATGAAAATATGTGGGAATGGTGCTTTCAAATGTGTATGGTTGATGTTTTGGTTTAATGTTTCCAATCAGCATGTGCATGTGATGTCAAATTTTTAAAGGTCCTTAAAGTGTTTGTTTTGAACAATTCTTTAATTTGCTTGGAAGTTTTGGTACTTGCAAGTATGTAAAGGAGACATCAATTTAAAGTAAAGATCAGGCCTAAACATGTCAAAACATGGATCTATCAGCAAATATGGTTGTAAGCAAGTAGATCTTCTTACAAATTGAAAGGAAACAAGGAAATAATTGACACATTAAGCCATTATTAGCTGTTTTTTGGAAGGAGATTTTAAATGAAAAGATATTAATCCCAATTGTCCACAACTTTCAAAATTATTTTCACATGAGTAATAAGCTGATCCTAAATCAAAAGAATCCTTAAACAAGGTTGTAAATGCAAAAAATCAGACCTCCAAATGGAACTAAAACAAGATCTCACAAAACTAGTGTCCTGAATATTTAATTAATATTATTATTTATAAATTAATAGATTATTAGGTTACTAGTGAAAGGGCATAACCCTTCACTATGCTTGCTCAAGCCATATAAAGGCGATCTTATTGTAATTTTATCAGCATCCATCAAATATATTATTCCTTATTTATTAATTATGGAAGCTGGTTTTACTTCTAATTAACTCCTTAACCGGACACAGTTAACTCCGCAACCGGATATGGTTGTTGCATTTGGTATCAGAGCATGGTTTCAGCTCTTCTATGCTTACACATCAGCTTCCCATATTCCATTCTCACACTCATATACCTGCTCACACATCTCTCTCCTTTCACTGCACTCTACTCTCCCACATCTCACCTCCCATCTCCTACCTCTCCATCTCTGCATCCCTCCAAGCTCATACTCTTATCTCATACTTCCACCTTTGTTCCTCTCGGGATCCACCATTCTCCAATATCACACATCCTCTTTCCCCTCACGCCATCACTCCACTCTTCCCCTTGCTCCTTTATTCCCAGCCCCACGATCATCCAATTCTCTCACGGTGTTCCTCCCTAACGCAACCCTAATTCCCTCACTCCATATATCCGTCCACCTTCCCTTTGTCCTCACGCTACTCTTGCGCGCTTCCCTCTTCTCCTCCCTCATTCCCTCCATCCATTTCTCCAGCCTACCTTCCACCTGATCGTTATCCACCTCCATCAACTCCTCCCCCACCTGCATCCTGTCCACCTACATTTCCATCGCCAACACCATCACGCGTGCTCCCCTCACTGCTCCACTGCGTACTTCCCCATGCTTCTTCTCACCCCTCTCCTCATCCCTGTTTCATTCCACCACCTTGTGCTGCATCAAATGCTCACCCTCATTACTTCTCTCACAACTTCCCTTCACCACAACCGTGCCACCACACCTTCGCTGAGCCCCACGCCAATCCACTTCCCCCACGGGCTCTCCTTTACCCTACACTCCAGATCCTCCTTGTCTCCATTGTCTCCCCCTACTCCTCTCCACTTGCACGCCCACGCCATTGCCTTCCATCCCCCACCGACATTAGGCTTGACTCCTCCATCCACGCTCCAACTTGGCTCCTCCCCCACCATTCTCGTCTTCTCGCGCATCAACCATCATCCTTCACGCTGTCGACTCTGCCTGTCCATTCAATTCATGTTAGCCATACAACATCGCCACTCCTAAGCGCAAACCTTCCTCCATGCAAACCCTAAAACCTGCAACAAAAACAAACAAATATTAATAAAATAATATGTTATTATAATAATATTTTAATTTTATTAAAAGCTTATTGCTCCACCTTATTTAACTACACAAAAATTTATAGTAATTCTTATTATTATAATAATTATTATTGATTCAACACTTTTCCAAAGAGATTATCATTCTTTTTACCCTCACAAGCCAAAATAGCTTCGAAGTACACACTTCCGCATACAAGGTCCAAAACCATGGCGGAACTAAAAAAGCAATAAAAAAAATGGAGGACATCAAATCCCTCGTCGCTAACAAAAAAACTTGAAGGAAGAGATGAAAAATAACAATACAGTGCTTAAAAAAGAAATCAAAGATGAAGTTGTTCTGGTACTAGAAAGAAGGCTGGATGAAAAATTTGGCATCGTGAACGAAAAAAAAAAGACTTGGATGACAAAATGAGTACTATGACTCAAAACATAAACACCATAACCCAGAACTTGAGCACCATGACGCAGAACCATAATACATTAATGGATGTGTTACAAAGACTAATTCCTAAGACAGACCAAGTCAGCAGTCCAGACATGCTAGATGCATCTTTTCATATTTTCACACAGGAAGCACTTGCCAAGAATCAAGAAGAATTGAAAAAAGAAATAAAGATTAACAATGCGACGCTTAAGCAAGAGATAGAAACAAAAATACTGCCAGATATGGAGGCACGATTAAACAACAAAATAGAAGTTATCAGTAAGATAGTAGAGAATAAAAAAACTAAAAATCACCACCAACAATGAAGCAATTCAAATATGTCACTTACATCATCCAGTAGTTCCTACCCACCATCAAACTGTAAAGCAAAAGGCAATCAATATCACCCGTACATAGTGTACCCACCTAAGGCAAAAATAGAGTTGTCGAAATACAATGGAAGTGAAGACCAATGCGTTGCTTGGCTAAACAAAGCAGAAGAATACTTGACATTTACAATATTCAATCTGGTGAGGAGAAGGTGAAATATGCGTCAATGCATATGGAAGGGTACGCCTATAATTGGTACTTATGGACACCGAATCTGAATGAACGGCGACATTAGGAAAATACTCAAGCTTTGAGGTCAAAGCTGTTAAGTTTAAACCAAATAAACTAGCAAGATCACTGAAAGAAACATAATCACAAGATAGACACAGAATTTACCCTGGGAAACCCTCATGGGGTAGAAAACCCAGCAAAGCTTTCCTCAATAAGATGATCAACCAAAATACAAGATGTGCTCCAAGACTTGACCTCCTTTTCTATCTCTTGAACATACCTCCCAGACACAAGTGCGCTACTTTTCTGAGTTGTGTAAGTGTGTCTAATGAGGAGCTCACCTCCTCTATTTATACTAGTTCCCGACTGACGAAAATCCCTAATGGGGCCGACCTCTCCTGGAGATGTCTAATAACCCCTAAAATATAATATCAGGGCCTACCCCCACATGGTGGGTCTAATAACCCTAGTTACCACAAACCATCGGAGGAATAATCATCTTCGGATACATAATAGGGTTACCTCGGAGGGATGAAACATCTCCGGAATAATAATGTACAAATATAATATTCTTAGAAGTTACAATATTCAACACTCCCCCTTAACGAGAAGGATATTATAACAACGTCTGCAGGAGCAAGGAGTCATCGACTACATCATACATGATACATCTATAAATCATCGGAAGCTTTCTTCAATTCATCATCATTAGTAACTCAACCAGTTACTGGAACATCAACATCATCATCACACGATCATCAGCATCATCATCACACGATCATCAGCATCGACATCACACGATCGTCAGTATCGTCATCATACGATCATCAGCATCATCATCACACGATCGTCAGCATCGTCATCACACGATCATCAGCATCATCATCACACGATCATCAACATCATCATCATACGATCATCAACATCATCAGCACACGATCGTCAACATCGTCATCACACGATCATCAACATCGTCAGCACACAATCGTCATCATCGTCATCACACGATCATCAACATCGTCATCACACGATCATCAACATTGTCAACACATGATCATCAGCATCGTCATCACATGATCATCAGCATCGTCATCACACGATCATCAACATCATCAGCACACGATCGTCAGCATCGTCATCACACGATCATCAGCATCATCATCACACGATCATCAACATCATCAGCACATCATCAATACAAGTATCCATACCAATTCAAGTATACACATCATCAATACAAGTATCCATACCAATACAAGTATACACATCATCAATACAAGTATCCATACCAATACAAGTATACACATCATCAATACAAGTATCCATATCAATACAAATATCCATACCAATACAAGTATACATATCATCAATACAAGTATCCATACCAATACAAGTATCCACATCATCATTTAAGACACCATAACATGTCTAGGGATGATACAGTCCACTCATCAACTTAGACAAGATCTAAGGACCACTTTCTCGGAGACATATTTCTATGGATCAATTCAGGGACCGAAGTCCGGGGATGATACAATCCCCATCATGTACATTTTGAACTAGTGGTTTCGGGATGATGCAATCCCCATCATGTACATTTTGAACTAGTGGTTTCGGGATGATGCAATCCCCATCATGTACATTTTGAACTAGTGGTTCCGGGATGATGCAATCTCCATCACGTACATTTTGAACTGGTGGTTTCGGGATTATGCAATCCCCATCACGTACATTTTGAACTGGTGGTTCCGGGATGATGCAATCCCCATCACGTACATTTTGAACCAGTGGTTCCGAGATGATGCAATCCCCATCACGTACATTTTGAACCAGTGGTTCCAGGATGATGCAATCCCCATCACGTACATTTTGAACTAGTGGTTCCGGGATGATGCAATCCCCATCACGTACATTTTGAACCAGTGGTTCTGAGATGATGCAATCCCCATCAGTCCACTTTGGACTTCATTCTCGGAGACCATACGTCTACGGATCAATTCAAGGACCGAAGTCCAGGGATGATACAATCCCCATCTATCCACTAAGGACTTCATTCTCGGAGACCATACGTCTACGGATCAATTCAAGGGACCAAAGTCCAGGGATGATACAATCCCCATCTGTCCACTAAGGACTTCATTCTCGGAGACCATACGTCTACGGATCAATTCAAGGGACCAAAGTCCAGGGATGATACAATCCCCATCTGTATCCTTATCAATACAGATGTCATCAAAACATGTATTCTCATCAATACATCAATAAAACATGTATCCTCATCAATACATCAATAAGACATGTATCCTCACCGATACATCAATAAAACATGTATCCTCATCAATACATCAATAAAACATGTATCCTCACTGATACATCAGTAAAACATGTATCCTCATCAATACATCAATAAGACATGTATCCTCATCGATACATCAATAAAACATGTATTCTCATCAACACATCAATAAACCATGTATCCTCATCAATACATCAATAAAACATATAAAGTAAAAGTAAGTGAGAGAAAATAAGTATTCTAAGTATAAGAGTCCTAAGTCTAAGTATCTAAAACAGGTATCCACATCATCGACCTTGTTGTCGATGAGGCAATCTCATCATTAGTGACCACACTACTCACCCTTTCGAGGAGGGTCCTTTTGAACCACACCAAGTTTGTCTCGGAAGTATTCAAATTTCACTCGAGACAAAGGTTTGGTCAAAATATCAGCAATTTGATCCTCAGTGCTCACATACTCGAGCTTAATAGCTCCTCTCTGCACCATATCTCATATATAAAAGTATCGGATCTCTATGTGTTTTGACTTATCGTGAAATACAAGATTTTCTGTCATCTTGATACAACTTTGATTGTCACACATAATCACAGTGGGATCCAATTCTAAGTCAAATACTCCAGATAGTAGTTTCCGAAGCCATACTGCTTCACAGCTACCAGAGCAGGAAGCTATATATTCTGCTTCAGCAGTACTGAGAGCCACACTGGATTGTTTCTTGCTGAACCAAGAGATCATGGTAGATCCAAGTCCATAACATCCACCTGATGTACTCTTCCTGTCTGAAACACTTCCTGCCCAATCAGAATCTGAATAACCATGTAATCTAAGTTCATGATTTCCAAGGTAGTAAAGACCAAAATCTAATGTACCTTTTAGATACCTCATTACATGCTTTGCAGCTATTAGGTGAACCTTCCTTGGTTCTACTAGATATTGACTCAGGGTGTTTACAGCAAAGCATATATCTGGTTTGGTATTTTTCAAATACATTAATGACCCAATGATTGGTCTATATAGAGTTACATCCACTAATTCTGATGAGTCATCAACTAATAATTTCAAGTTGGAGTCCATGGGAGTAGCCATGGCCTTACACTCCAACATATCAAATCTCCACAGCATACTTACCTTGATTTAAAAAGATTCCTTTTGGTTCTTGCCATACTTCTAGACCTAAGAAGTAGTGCATTAATCCTAGATCCTTCATTTCAAATTCTGAAGAAAGCTTCTTCTTACATTCGATAATTTGGTTCTCATTTCCTGTTAGAAATAGATCATCTACATACAATAGTAATATAACAGGTTCATCATCCATAATTTTGAGATAAAGATTTGGATCGGCTTTACTCTTGGTAAAGCCCATACTTGTTAAGAACCTGTCAATCCTTCCGTACCAAGCTCTGGGAGCTTGCTTCAATCCATACAAAGCCTTTTTCAGCTTGCATACATGAGTTCTTCTATCTTTAACCTCAAATCCTTGTGGTTGTTCTATGTACACTTCTTCTTCAATGACACCATTCAGGAAGGTTGTTTTAACATCCATCTAGTGTAATTTCCACTTCATCATAGATGCAAGTGCCATGATAGTTCTAATTGATGTGTACCTAGCAACTGGTGCAAATGTTTCTTCATAGTGTATTCCCTCCTTTTGAGAGAAACCTCTGGCTACAAATATTGCCTTATATTTTTCAATGCTACCATCTGCAGCATGTTTTATCTTGAATATCCATTTGGAAGAAACCACACTTTTATCCTTTGGTTTGGGAACTATATCCCAAACATCATTTTTCATTATTGACTGGTACTCTTCTGTCATAGCTTCTACCCACTCTTTTTCTTGAGCTGCCTCCTCATAGCTGGTGGGTTGATGATCCACAAGATCACACATTAAGGCCACATAGTTGGATACAAACTTGGGTTTCTTCCTTTCTCTAGTGGAACCTTCAGGAGCTCCATATTTTTCAGCTCCTTGAATAATGTCTCTAGCCCATGCTGGTATTCTTTTTCTAGATAGATTTGAAAGGGGGGGTTCTTGAGGTTCTATCATGTCATGGTCTTCTGGTGTATCATCTTCAGGGATGGGTACAAATTTTGTAACTCTAGGAGGTGAATCTTCTTCATAGATTTCTTCAAGTTGGCACTTCCTATATTTCTTGATAGTTGCTTCTTCATCAAATGTTACATCTCTACTTATCTCCATATGATGAAAACTAGGTATGTAAATTCTAAAAACTTTGGATGTTTCACAATATCCAACAAATATTCCTTTCTTACCAGAGGGATCCAACTTGGTTCTCTTTTCTTTTGGAATGTGAATATACACAGGATATCCAAATATTTTGAGATGACTTACCTCAGGCTTCTTTCCTGTGAACACTTCTTCTGGAGTCTTAAATTCAAGAGCACTATGAGAAAGTCTATTTTGTACATAGACAAATGTCCTGGCTGCTTCAACCCATAGATACATGGGAAGATCTTGATCATGTATCATAGTCTTTACAGCTTCCATGATAGTTCTATTCTTTCTTTCAGCAACCCCATTTTGTTGGGGATTGTAGGGGGTGGTTAGTTCCCTCTTGATTCCAGCTTCTTTACAAAATTCTTCAATTTCTTTTGAAGTATATTCTCCGCCATTATCTGTTCTGAGAATCTTGATTTTCTTTTCTGAGATATTTTCTATTAAGGCCTTAAACTCTTTGAATTTTCCAAAGACTTCATTTTTACTTTTTAGAAATAATATCCAAGTTTTCCTTGAGTAGTCATCAATGAATGTGACATAGTATTCATATCCACTCAAAGATGTGGAGGGCATTGGTCCACATACATCAGAGTGTATTAACTCCAGGGTACTTTTAGTCTTTGTTTCACTCCTAGGAAATGGGTTCTTGACATTCTTCCCTTTTGCACATCCTTTGCATGTGCCATCATGATTAATCTTTAAGTCTGGCAAACCTATAACTACCTTGCTTACATAAGGTAGTGCCTTGTAGTTAATGTGAGCAAGTATCCTATGCCATAGTTCATTTGGGCTAATGGTTTCATGAACAAGAGCTGCTTCTGGAAGGCCCTTAAGTTTGTACAAACCTCCTTCTTCTTCACCAATGATAATTGCATCCTTGATAGATTTTCCTTTGGACCACATTAATACTTGTCCATCAATGAATGCAACCCTATAGCCTTTCTTATCCAATGCTGAGATGGATAACAAGTTCTTCTTCAATCCTGGTACATACAATATTTCTTTCATTTTCATGGAGGTACCAGAATCAAGCTTGTAGCTTGCTTCACCAATTCCCTTGATGGGATATTGAAAGTCATCTCCTAGAGATACCTTTTGTGGAGAAGTCTTTTCTTCAAGACTTGAGAGAGTCTTTTTCTGACCTATCATGTGCTTTGAAGCACCACTGTCAATAAGCCATGTATCTTCTCCAGGCGTTATAGATCCAGAGAGTTCGGAGAAAAGAACATATTCTTCTGCATCTTCTTCTTTATTTCTCCTAGATCTTCTTTTGAAGAAGGTCCTTTCTTCTTCTTCTTCTTCACTTCTAGGTCTTTTATTGTGAGGCCTTTCTTCCTCTTCTACTTCTTCTTCACTATCATCTTCTGCAAGATGTGCTTGTTGTCTTTTGTAATGAGAACCCTTTTTCTTCTTTAGAGGGCAATCTCTAGCAAGGTGTCCTATTTTGTGACAAGAAAAACATTGGAAAGAGGAGTAATCTCTTCTTTGAATAGTTCCTCTTTTCTTTTGAAATCTATGTGGAGAATGAGACTCCTTGTGACTATTCTTTTTGGAGTAGGATTGATTCCTTCTTATCTTGGTGTGGGTGGTCAAGGCCTGGTCATCTTCTTTGAGCAAGGCTTCTCGGTTTGCAACCCTAGCCTCCTCTTGTACACAATCCTCCCAAACTACATCAAACTTCATACTTTCTTTTCTGGCACACATAGTTTGTATGAATGACTCCCAAGGTCTAGTGAGACCATTTAGAGCTGTCATCACAAGTTCATCTTCATCAAGAGTATCACCAATGGCATCTAGTTGCTCCTTGATTTGGGAGATACTTGAGAAGTAGTCTTGAATGGATTCTCCTTTGGGCATCTTGGTACTCTTTAGCTGAGTTCTTAGGTTCATCTTCCTATTGATGTTCTTTCCTTCATACATCCTTCCTAGGGCATCATACATTTCCTTTGGAGTCTTCTTGGAAGCTACTTGGGGAATCAGGTGGTCTTTAATAGAATCAACTATGATTCTCTTTTCCCTAATCAAATCCTTCCTATGCTTCTCTTTGGCTTCATCTCCTTCAGGTTCTGCAACTTCATCCTTGATATAATGAGCAAGGCCATTTTCTTCAAGAATGAGACCAATTCTGTATTTCCATGCTCGAAAATTTTCTATACCTTCTAGCTTGTCTTCAAGCTTAGTTTTTGGAGCCATATTCTCTTGGGGGAGTCCAAGAGATAAGAGATAGAGTAGTACTTACCCGGAACTTTAACTTTTCACTTTTCCAGATCTGCAACAGAATTTCTGGTTTATCGCACTTTTGGTAAAACTAGGGTTTGACTTTCCCGGAGTTCTACCCAACCAAAAACCTCGATCCAAGGCTCAAAAGATAGATCTTTAGAATGGCTATTCAGCCATGCAACCAGAATCCAAAAAATACTAACTTTTGCAGAAACCCTAATTTTGGAGAAAGAGAGAAATATAATTTCACCTTGTGAAAGATGTTCTATTCAGGCTAGCTCTAATACCATGTTAATTTTAAACCAAATAAGCTAGCAAGATCACTGAAAGAAACATAATCACAAGATAGACACAGAATTTACCCTGGGAAACCCTCATGGGGTAGAAAACCCAGCAAAGCTTTCCTCAATAAGATGATAAACCAAAATACAAGATGTGCTCCAAGACTTGACCTCCTTTTCTATCTCCTGAACAGACCTCCCAGACACAAGTCTGCTACTTTTATGAGTTGTGTAAGTGTGTCTAATGAGGAGCTCACCTCCTCTATTTATACTAGTTCCCGACTGACGAAAATCCCTAATGGGGCCGACCTCTCCTGGAGATGTCTAATAACCCCTAAAATATAATATCAGGGCCGACCCCCACATGGTGGGTCTAAGAACCCTAGTTACCACAAACCATCGGAGGAATAATCATCTCCGGATACATAATAGGGTTACCTCGGATGGATGAAACATCTCCGGAATAATAATGTACAAATATAATATTCTTAGAAGTTACAATATTCAACAAAAGATTTCCTAAGGGGAAGGCAATGTTGTGAATATTTAATTAATATTATTATTTATAAATTAATAGATTATTAGGTTACTAGTGAAAGGGTGTAACCCTTCACTGTGCTTGCTCAAGCCCTATAAAGGCGATCTATGCCCTTTCACTAGTAACCTAATAATCTATTAATTTATAAATAATAATATTAATTAAATATTCACAACAACTAGTTCATGATGTAAGCTAGTTTGAATGAATGTGTTTGGAAGGTTTGCAAATAAATGAAGGAGACCCAAACTAAAGTAAAGATCAGTCCTATTGATGTCAAAACATGGATCTATCAACAAAGATATCCTTTAGCAAGTGTTAAGATCCTAGTGGGCGGCCTTCACTAACATCTCGAGGTTTTGGTGTAACGGTTCGTATCATTTGGTATCAGAGCCTCCACCAAGGTTCAAGTCATAGAGCGGGTGGAAACGTCGGCATTGTAGTGTTCGCCCGGGGCTCGTACGCCGCAAAGGGGACACCACTGTACGGGCGCACATCCAGCCCAGAGTCTGGATTGTGGAGCATGGTGGGATGTTAAGATCCTAGTGGGAGGCCTTCACTAACATCTCGAGGTTTTGGTGTAACGGTTCATATCATTTGGTATCAGAGCCTCCAACAAGGTTCAAGTCACAGAGCGGGTGGAAACGTCGGCATTGCAGTGTTCGCCCGGGGCTCGTACGATGCAAAGGGGACACCACAGTACGGGCGCACATCCAGCCCAGAGTATGGACTGCGAAGCGTGGTGGGATGTTAAGATCCTAGTGGGCGGCCTTCACTAACATCTCGAGGTTTTGGTGTAACGGTTCGTATCAGCAAGTAGATCTATTACAAGTTAAAAAGAATTGAAAAAGAGATGTTGATTTGGGGTATTTTTAAAGGTTTTTGGAAGGTCATTCCAATGAGAAAGGTCTTAATCCAAATCATGTAAAGATTTTCAAATTTATTCACACAAGTAACATACTGATCTTAAGTAGAAAAAGAAGCTTTAATCAAGGCTGCAAATGCACAAATAAGGTGTCCAAACAGATCCAAACATAAAATATTTCAGCAAACTAGCTTAAGATGTGCAAATGGAAACGTAAAGAGTTGAATCTTTAAACCAAAAATCATGATTAAAGGAGGGATCCAATCTGATCAAAGGAGGATGGAAATTCAATTTAATTATCTCCTAAACCAAAGCATACAATAGTACCACTCCAAAGGAGGCAAAGCAAAGCATTAAAGGCTGCAAAAAAAAAAAAGAATGAGCTCTAGAATGCACAAAAAATGAGATCTAGAATAAATTTTTGAGGATTTTGCTGGTTTAAGACTGTAATGAGGCCAGTTTGGAGCCTCTTAAGCTCGATATTAAGGTCTTGAATGGATTTTTAAGCCACAAATGTGTAGATATTAAAGATGAGAAACACCAAAAAATGAAGAAAAATCAAGAAATTTCAAGAGATTTCAAGCCATGGAGTCGCCAATCTGATAATAGATGAAGTAGTATGCAAGTAGGGGTTAGATCAACATATTATCAAGATATTTTACTAATAAGTGGTGAGATCATATGTCAGCAAATGAAAATATTATTACAAGCTTCTTAAGATCTACATTCATTCATAAAAAATTCATTAAGATCTAAATCCATTTGAGAATTAAAATCATACATGATAAGCAAAATTCAAACTCTTAAATGGTAGAAAATTGAATCAGTTCATATTAAAAAAATGAAGAAGATACATAATTACCATGGATCTTGGTGTGAATCCCTCCTCCATGGCCATGAGTTTTTTTTTCTCCACCCTTTCTTCTGAAGAAATTGAGCTTTTCCTCCTCCTTCGGAATCTCTCCAGCATGCCTTTGATCTTCCTTTGTCTTCCTTACCATGCCCCAAATTCCTTTCTTATATAACATTGGGAAATGGGCCTTCAAGCTTTTCTTCTCAATGTGGGATTGCTCATTTTCCTTATTTTAGACTATTTTCACTCAAAAACCCACTTTCCATAGTTTTTAGGCTTTTTTGCACAACTTAGCATACTTTAAGCACAATTAATGCACTTTAATGCATTTCTCTTCACTATTTGATTGGTGTAGCTTATGTTTGGACCTTTAATGAGCGGTTCGATGACTGAACTTGTTATCCTTAGGTTATTACTTTCTTCACCCAATCCTCCCATTTATGGAAGAAGTGATTAGATCAGAGAGGATTTGTCTCTGAATGTACTTGTGTTCTGTCTTCATGTTGGGGCCACATTGTAAAAATATGCTTCTTCTGTCACATGACTAAGGGTGTTAACTTGCTTGTTAGCAGGGATCATTGTGAATCAACATACGGGGTTGATGAATTAGACCATGTATCACTTGTGGTAGACCCATGTGTATTTGTTGAAACAACCTAATTAGAGGAGGTCCAATCATATATTTCAACAGACTATGATCATATCTCCGATCTTGTACAACCAGGTAGTGATATATCATATCTTCTCCAAGAATTTAATTTGTTTTTTATTTAACTATGCTATAAAACTCCCACACATTTGCATTTGACCATACATTTCATTTTTATAGGACACATATATGCATCTATTTCCCAAAAGTACAATAAATGGGGCACTAATTATTGGATGGAACAATGCATACAATGGAATCAAACTATCAATACATTTTTAACTAATGATGAAGGTAATGATTTTCCAATTGGCTCAATGGTTGTTAAAGGTGAATATCTGACACAAGATGAAAATTGAAGAAATACCAGTGGTTATGTATTCATGGGTTACATACAAGGTATAATGGTCTATCACTTTACAAAATTGGTCATTGGTACAAACATCCAATTCCTGACAATGTCTAGAAAGATCTCGCAAAAGGTACACTACTTCCTACCTCATTTGCAATCAATAGTATTCCATGTGAGTCTAATGCATATGCAATATTTTTAGAATATCCCAATCAACTTTTTTCAATAACAATCTTCTCAACATCCTTATCATTTGTTGGATTTTCTTAAGGTACATAGGACCCCACATCATTTGTGATAAAGATAGCCACCATATACGAATATTATTGATTTTCCTTGTTAGTAGCTATTAATAGGTTGCCATTGACCTAAATAGTTATTGTATGATAGGAACTATCCCTAAAGATATCATCCAAATCCAATGTTGAAAACCCTAGTTCATAAAAATTAGGTCTAGACAAGAACACATTGAGATTTGTAACAAGAAGCTTGACATGATTATGTGTGAATGGCAATATAAAGGATTTTGCAACACACATTTCATGTTTTTATATTTTCATACAATCATGAAATACATCCTGTTGGTTGTGGAGCCTGATCTTCCTTATTCAGATGTCATGTTTCAGATGTGCTTAGATCCCATCCCATGACGAGGGGGTTTGGGGGGGATTTACCCCCCAAAATAGTCGCCATGGGGGGTATGGGGGGGACTACTTTTAGGAGCCCCCCCTGGCAAGGGTTCAGGGGCAGGGCCCTCGTAGCAAAAATTTCAGAAAAAATGCCTTGTAAAATGTTGTAATTTCATAGTCATGACTTGGTAAATAATTGGTGATTTATCGGCCCATATTATTGGGTGTTCCATAGTATTTTCCCATGGTAATCGCTCTTTAAAAGGGAGGAATTGTAATACAACTGTGTATTGTATCATTGTAAAGATCTCTATTATTGTGTGAGAGAGAGTGTGAGAGACTCAAGATGAAGTTGCAACGGATGTGCTGTAGGTTGTATCCCTTCATTTGTTCGATGGTGTAATAATAAGGACTAGCAATTTCTGTGTGGACGTAGCGCATGTTGGGTGAACCATGTTATATTGGTGTCTCTCTTGTAATGTGTTTTATGTGATTTATATTTGCATCTTGTTTATTGTTATTGCTCTGTGATCCTATTTTTCTAACAATTGGTATCCGAGCCAAAGGTCTATTTTGTAGATAAACTTGCAGGAAAGAAGGGTTACTGGTTGGTAGAAGAAGGAAAGTTTAAGGTCGAGAAATTTAACAGCCAAAACTACCAGTTATGGAAGATGAAAATGGAGAATTATCTATACCAGAAGGATCTATTCCTACCATTGGGAGGAAAAGTAAAGCAATCGACGACTATGAAGGATGAAGAATGGGAGGTTCTTGATAGAAAGGTAGTGGAAGCAATATGGATGTGCCTAGCTTCATCGGTGGCTTTCACTATTTCAAAAGAAAATATAATGGAGGGTATGATGAGCACATTGGGTAAGCTGTATGAAAAACCCTTAGCCTCCAACAAGGTATTTCTAATGAAGCATTTATTTAATATGAAGATGTCAGAAGGTGGATCTGTTGCTGATCATTTCAATTGTAACATCCCCCCTTTAAGACCCTAATATTTTGTAAATACAATTTTCTATTGTACTTGTGTACTGGTGAGGAGCTCAAGGCCAAGGCCCCACCAATAAACCTTGTAGCCGTGGTTAATTCCTATGTTGTAAAATGGTAAACCTGGGAGACTAAAAGATTGTGACCCAACTAAAAACTATGGTTATTAACTAATACTTTCGTACAATGTCCGAAGGAGAGGACGGTAGCCTTTCACTACAACCATTTAGGAAACATTGAAGACCTACACCTTAGTATAACGCTATATGCTATGGATATTAAATGTATGTAATCCCATTGCTACAAAGAGTGTTAGAGAACCCAATAAACCTCCTAAACTAAAATTGAGCTGAGCTTATTAATTGATGAGTTGGATAAGATGAGCTTCTTAATTTTAGTATAAGTAATTATAGGCAAAACTATGATATACTAGTATAATTGACTATAAGGAAATAGTAATTACTTGAGTATAGGTTAATACTATGCATACATTTGTATACATATAAATGATATATATATATATATATATATCTGTGTGTGTGTATTATACATTGTGGAGAGAAGGGACATAGTCCCTAAAGTTTCATTATATATATATATGAATATATGATATACACAAACAAAACATGTGAAGGTATGATAACTAAGGCTATACCTATATATATATATATAAATATAGGAGTGTTATTAACAAACAAACTAGAAGAGGATGCACGGGGACTTGGTAGATAAAGTTAAGGGGGTTGTCTCTTTAAATAAAACACATTTTTTCCAAGCCACCCTAATACATTTTTATAATTTTGATGTTATAGTGGAACCCTTGTAAGTGCAAACTTACTTAATATGGCTAAAAATCTTAGAAGGAAGGAATTTGGGCGACCTTTCCCCATCCTCTTCACTTCTACAACTATGGCGACCATCACGGATGACCGTTATCCTTTTATGAGGAGCATCGCCGAGATTTCTGGGCTATGTTGGTAACAACTACACTAAGTAATAAAAGAGACTAGGAGCTCCTCTCACCTACCTAGTTCCGTTGTTAGTGGCGTGGCAACCTTTAGTTAGTACTTGTCTTGGAAAACTTAGATCCCATGATCTCTTGTGGAGAGCTTTTCTCACTCGGTTAGCTCCACAAATCCCTAGCTATTGGTTGTAATGGCTAGGAACCTGGAAAAGCGGGATTTTCCTTTTTAACTCGACGGACTCCCCAAGGAGAGCCGCATCAGTGGTGTATATTAATGGGCAATGAGGAGGGGATACGGGTGCACAGACCCCTATGGATATAGGCGGTGATAGGAGAAGCAGACCCTAGGAACCTGGTTGATGGATTCATGTTGGTCGAACCTTGCTTATCTGTGTTGGGGATGGGATGGCTGACGAGAAGCCTGATCCCTGGTTATTAACATTTGGCATAGATTTGCTTTGATTTTTTTTTTATGTTTAAATTATATCTGAGTGCTGTGTGGACAACGTATGCGACTTGGGGGGGGGATACCATGGCCATAACCCAGTATTATTCTGCAACGATTTTCTTTGTGTATTTTTATGTTTAAGTTATATCAAAGTGCTGTGTGGGAAACGTATGATTATTTATGCAGCACCGTCCTCCAGCGACTGCTGGAGTGATATACCTTCCACCTATAATGTGGATCATTGCACATAAATTGTTTTTAGGGTTCTTGTTTAGAGATGATACTTTCGTGCTAGCTAAGATTCATGGCTATACTTGTGATGAAGATCGAGTTGGTTGAAAGCCGAACTCTAGATTGATGATCCCTTGGGTATAGTGTCGTTCTATTCTTATATCAGATCTCCATGTGAGAGATCGTATTTCCTGGTTGATAGTTATTAATTCTGTTTTGGATGAAGATCAAGATGGCTGAAAGCCGAAATAAAGATCGATAGCTCCCCGAGTCTAGTATCTTTCATTTCTCATACTTGTTTCAATAGGCGTATCTCTGTTCTTATACTGGATCTCTATGTGAGATTGTATTTTTTTGTTCTTAGGAGTATCTCTGTTCTTATACCAGATCTCTATGTGAGATCGTATTTTTTTGTTCTTATACTGGATCTCTATGTGAGATCGTATTTTTCTGTCTTAGGAGTCTCTCGGTTCTTAGATCGTATTTCTCTGTTGAAGGATGTTAATTCTGTTTGGATGAAGAGGCTAGTTTTGAATTGTATGCTGAATTTGAATCATGGATCTATATTCATTTCGAAAACGAAATCGTATATTTCCTTGCTTATGAAAAAATAGATATCATGTAGACTGAATGAGGATGTAGATCAACATTTTGTGTGATGAAATGATAGCAAAAATTTTCAGTTTCTTCAGAACCTTTGGTCGAAAACAAAATCATATTTATTCGCTGGTTAAATGAATGAAATATAGATTGTTTTTTTCTTTGTAAATTGCATGGAGATCGGGATTTCAATTTTGGATAAGTTTCTTGAATGCAGACGCTAAAAGCTCTGTCTGTATGCTGAAGTGTATATCCCTTCCTTAATTTTGTTGATAGTGTTGAGTATTTTGGAGAAAGCCCTCTATGAGAGAGGCATGGCGAATAAGGAATTATTGCAGGGTGCAAGTGTAATCTCCTATTCGATTAATATAATAGATTGAGACCCTTCCTTGTGGATGTAGCCCGATAGTGGGTGAACCACCTATATCTATCTTCATGTGTGAATTTCGATGGCGTGATTTCTTATGTCAATGTTTAAGTTTGATGGTTTGATGCTTATGTCAATATTTAAGTTTTGATGTCTTTTTCTTATGTTGATGTTCAAGTTGATGGTTTGTTGTTACGTCAATGATTAAGCTTGGATGGCTCATTAATTATGCCATTGATTTAAAGTGTATACATTGTTGGGTGAATCCTTGGTAAAAAGAATTCATTGTAGTTCATATTGTTTATATAGTTGTTTGATTGATTGGTTCAGGTACATCTAAATTTTATCACTCATAGGTAAGAATGTCATGAAATTGTGCAAGGTAAAGATGGAAGGACTCACATATGGGATAATATGGTTGACTTATATAGTTATCATCTTGTAGAAGCAATTTACTAAATTATGGTGTACAACTACAATGTTTTCGTTTACATATAATTGTTCCACTTATGCAGAAAAGGGAGTTGTATAGATTTTATAGGAGAATTGACATCATGTAAGTGCCGACAATAATGACTAAGACCCTTGCTTAAATAAGCAAGGTTAGTAAAAGTTTTACCTTGCAGGAAGAAAGAAAATAAATGATTATGTATGGAGAATAATTTCTTTTAACTAATCATTTTCTTTATTGTTAATTACAAAAGGGAAATGGCATACTTTTGACCCTTAACATAAGATTTTTTTTACAACGTCTAACTCGGTTAAATTTGGGGACATTACATCAATGAATTTAATGCGATTACAAATCAGCTAAGTTATGTAAAATTGAACTTTGATGATGAGGTTAGGGCTCTTCTAATCTTGTGCTTATTTCCAGAAAGCTGGAATGGCTTGGTCATGGATGAAATTTGATGATGTTGTTGGTGTTGTTGGTGTTATTCTTAGCGATGAAATGCGAAGGAAAAGCATAGGTGATACATCAATTAATGCATTGACCATGGAGAAAAGGGGAATACAAAGGGAGAGAGGAAATATCCTAGGTAATCGCAGAAATTCCTGGAAGGGAAAATCCAACTCTAGATTGGGAAAGATAGAGTGCTGAAACCGTGGAAAGAAAGGACATTTGAAGAAAGACTGCAGATCTCTAAAGAAGAAAGGAGATGGACATTAGGAGACTACTCAGGAAGCAAATGTAGCAGGTGATGTGTTACACTATGATTTGATTCTTGCATTAGATAATACTAGTAATTACTATGTAGTAGATTCAGGGGCTTCATGTCATGCTACACCCCATAGGAAATTCTTTCATGATTATGTTCTAGGCGATTTTGGACATGTTTTATTGGGTGATGATGTACCATGTAAAATTGTTGGAATGGGTAAGGTACGAATAAATTTAAATAATGGTGAATGGCTGCTAAAAGATGTAAGGCATATTCCTGCTATGAAAATAAATATGATCTCAACAGGGCAGTTGGGAGATGGTGGTTGTTTATCTATTTTTGGAGAAACGTGGTGGAATATCACTAAAGGATCAATGGTGATAGCAAAAGGAGACATGATAGGTACATTGTATTTATGTCCCCACAATACTAAATGTTTTATATCTTTAAATTCCACAGGAACATATAAAACATTATGGCATCATAGGATTGGCCACATGTGTGAGAAGGGGATGCAGATTCTCCACTCAAGGAAGTTGATGCCATATCTGAAGCAGGTAAGTTTGGAATTCTGCGAGAACTATGTTTATGAAAAATATAAGAGGGTCATATTTATTAGGGTTGGAAAACAGAAGAAGAGTGAAAAGTTAGAGCTTGTGCATACAGAAATATGGGGATCAGCTCAGGTACAATCTCTTGGTGGCTCTCATTATTATGTTATATTTATTGATGATGCAACTAGAAACATATGGGTTTATTGCATTAGATAGAAATCTGATGTGTTTTCCACTTTTAAGAAATGGAAATATTTGGTTAAGAATGAGCCAGGAAAAAGGTTGAAGTGTCTTAGATTTGATAATGGAGGTGAATACCGTGGCAAGGAGTTTGATATTTATTGTTCATACCATGGGATTCATAGAGATAAGACAGTCCCAAGAACAACACAAGAAAATGGTGTGTCAGAAAGGATGAACAGAACAATCATGGAGCGTGCAAGGTGTATGAGATTGCATACAAGGTTTCCCTTACAGTTTTGGGCAGATGCTGTAAATACTGTTGTTTACTTAATAAACACAGGGCTTTCAAGTGCTTTGGATGGTGGTATTCTAGAGGAGGCATGGGCAGGTAAAAAGGTAAACTACTCTTTTTTGATAACTTTTGGTTGTGAATCATTTGTACATATTGATAAAGAAAATATAACAAAGCTTTAGGCTAAATCCAAGAAATGTACCTTTATTGGATGCAAGGTTGATGATTTTGGTTATCACTTATGAGATTATGAAAATAACAAAATCATTAGGAGTAGAGATGTAGTATTCAATGAAAATGTCATGTATAAAGATCAGTTGCAGGGAAAGAAACAAGAAAAAGAAAACACAGAGTACAGAGTGCTTGATGAAATCAAAGAAAATGAAGTTCCAAAGGTGCACGAAAATCAAGAATAGTAGTAGGTACCTCGAACTCCTGCAAGTGTTAGAAGATATACCAAGTTAAGTAGACCCCTTGAACGATTCTCTCCTTCACTATATTATTTATTGATGAATGATTCTGGTGAACTATAATGCTATGGAGAAGCAATGCAAGTGCAAACTAGAAAGAAGTGGGAGCAAGGCATGAATGAGGAGATTGACTCATTGGTAAGAAACTAGACTTGGGATTTGGTTCAGTTTCCTGTTGGTAAAAGAGTATTGCAGAATAAGTGGGTTTATAGGTTGAAGGAACAAGATGAAGGAAATAAGTGGTACAAGGCCAGGCTTGTTGTAAATGGGTTTGCATAGAAGAAATTTATCGATTTTGATGAAATATTTTCTCCTATTGTTAAAATGACTTCAATTAGAACTATTTTAAGTCTAGTGGCGGTAGAAGATTTGCATCTTGAACAATTAGATGTAAAAATAGCCTTTCTCCATGGATATTTGGAGGAAGAGATTTATATGCAGCAACCATAGGGGTATGAGGTAAAATGGAAGGAGAATTTGCTATGTAGGTTTAAGAAGAGATTGTATGGCCTGAAGCAAGATCCAGGGTAGTGGTATTTGAAATTCGTTAGGTTTATGACATAACAAGGTTATAGTAGATGTCATTTTGACGACTGTGTTTACTTCAAGAGGTTAGATAATGGAAGATATATTATCTTGTTATTGTATGCGGATGGAATGCTTGTTGTAGGTTCTAACATGCATGATATAAATGTCTTGAAAAGGAAGTTAGCTAATTCATTTTCGATGAAAGATTTGGGTGATGCAAAGCAAATCCTTGGTATGAGAATAAGAAGAGACGGGAAAAATCGCAAATTCACATTGTCTCAGGGTGAGTACATAGAAAAGGTTTTGGACAGGTTTAGAATGTAGAATACAAAACCAATCGGTACACCTTTGGCCAACCATTTCAAAATAATTAAGGAGTTGTGTCCCTAGACACATGAAGCAATAGACTACATGTCCAGGGTTCCCTATTCATCAACAGTTGCTAGATTGATGTATGCCATGGTGTACACAAGACCAAATATTGCACATGCAGTGGTAGTTGTGAACAAGTATATGAACAATCCAGGTAAAGAACATTGGAATGAAGTATAGTGGATTCTCAGGTATTTGAGAGGTACTACCACTCATGTATTATGTTTTGGAGGTTCAGACACTGTTCTACAGGGATATGTTGATACATATATGACAGGTGATCAAGATAGCAGGAGGAGCACCACAGGGTATGTATTTGATATAGGTGGAACAACATTAATTTGGATTTCAAAACTACAAAAGGTTGTTGAACTTTCAACAATGGAAGCAGAGTATGTTGCTGCTACAGATGCTAGTAAAGAGATGATTTGGTTATAGAGGTTCATGGAGGAATTGTGTAATAAGCATGAGAATAACAGGTTGTACAGTGATAGCCACAGTGCCATTAATATTGCAAAGAACTCAGCCTTCCATTCCACTAGTACAAAATGAGGAATTAATGACTAAAAAAATGATTAAAATTTGACTATAAATGACTATTTTTGAGTCGATGACTAATAGTAGCCGATTTCCACTACCTTATAGCTAGTCGTATTTCACTAGTCAATAATTGGTTGACTTATTAGTCATTGATTTAGTCAGTGATAGTCACTTATTTAGTCATTGATGAAGTAATTGATAGTCACTGATTTATTCATTGATTTAGTCATTGATTGCCACAATTAATGACCAAATACATGACTAAATAAATTACTAGATGATAACATATTAATGACTAAGCTAAGTACGACTAAACGTTAGTCACACTATAAGTAACTGAAAATTAGCTACTAATAGTCGTATATATGCGAATTTAGTCGTTTTCTTAGTCACTAATTTATGATAGGGTACAGAGGAATCGAACCACCAATCTCCTACCTATAATTATGCAGGTGCTCTACCATTGAGCTAGCACCCTTTAAGAAGCTGTTATTGCTTGACAATGATGATATTCAAACAAATTTTGCATCATTCAAGCATACAAAATAATGATTACCAAGTTACTATAGATCCATAATGGCTTACCTTGTAGTATTCCTTCAAGTTCTCAACTGCTTTTATTAAGTTCAAAAATATATTTGCATGCACTTAACAAAAGCAGATGAAGAACTTGAAGGACTAGTACAAGGTAAGCCATTATGGATCTATAGTAACTTGGTAATCATTATTTTGTATGCTTGAATGATGCAAAATGAAAAAATTCCATAAATTTATAGGAATGACAAGCATGCATCCATTGTTAAACTATCTATTAAGTCATCTAGATTCGTGCCAAGATATCTTAATTTGACTGAAAATTCATAAGTAACTTGAAGATAATGGTGGATGATGCCATGGGAAGAAAAATTTCAGTTTATATAGAAGCAAAGGATGAGAAAATGGTGTCCCAAACTCATCTTCCTCCAATGTGGGCCAATCCACCATTCCATGTAAAATGAATGCAGGTGCATGTTTCTCTCAGGTTCCATGAACATCTTATACAACCTTCAGATAGTTTCAATCATATTTGGATGTCGATCTTAACTTCAAAGGACCAAAACTTGAACTAGTAAATTTGGAATATTTAAAATATATGTACAAAAAATCTCCATATCTAATAAACCAATACATCATTTACTTATTGCATGATATTAGAATGGATGGACATATTGTTAGACAACATTTGGAGATTTTTCATAATATTTGGATGTTCATTCCTAGGATGTATATGCCCATCCTATGAAAAAGTAACCTTTAAAATATTTTTTAAAAATTAGATAGAAATTTTGGAATCAATAAGATAGGATCCCTTGTAATTTTTTTTAGTCTCCAATGGAGCAATTAATTACCCCAAATGTATATAGAATAGTAAAAGGAAATATACTACTAATTACATTCCAGATCAAGAAGAATGGGCATTAGCTCTAAGTACTCTTATCCACTATATAAATGGAGATGAAATGAGATGAAATATTAGCAACAATACCTTCGAGTTTGCTTGCTAACAAGAAGTATGGATACTTATGTGATCATTGAGTGTGATATGGATGCCAACATGAGGTTTTGACTACAAAGGATTGATCTTCGCATCTTGACCATGGTTGAGGTGATGACAATGAGGTTCATATGACTCCAATGAATATTCCATGGATCAAGGGGTAAAATGATGTCTTAAACCATTGAGTTGACTACGTTAAATATGTGTCTTAACCTCAAAAAATCCAAGATACTTAAATTACAAAGAGTGATTATCAATATTACCAAAACATTGAAGACATTATCAACACTAAGGGTCTATGCCAACTTGTGCAAGTATTAGTTCAACACATTAACCATGGTTTCATTAAAGGCACATACTAACACACAAAGAATGATCCATATGTAACTACATTAACAATGATCTTTTATTGCTCAATCCAATTGCACCTATGCACACCCCTCATGTTTGAACTAATTCAAGTGATATGGTTAACCCTTCCATCCAAGCACACATATGAACTTATCATATATCTAGGTTAATTTGATATAATATGTGATGCAATGATTGTTAGAATTGACTATTATAACCATTACAAGGTTAAGTATGGAAGAAGTCATTGTCTTCTATTTATTTTTTTGTAGCCCTAAAGTCACAACACTTGTAATGTAAATATCACTCCTTAGTTTGCTTGGTTAGGTATGTTGTTGCCGAAAAGAAAAGATGCAAGACCCATTCAAATACAAGGGACTCATATTGAGGTCACTTGGTGTCTAGAAATAATATCTATATGTATGTGAACACTATTCCATAACATTGTTATCGAAGACAAAATCATGTATGCAAAAATGTAATCAAAGACAAAGTCATATACACAAGTGTAGATCCATCTATTAATATGCAAAAATTATCCAATCATGTACACTTTTTGGAAAAATGGAACATCGTTCCCAACATCTATATAATGGCAACTCATGCCCTATACAAAATATGGCAACTCGTGCCCTATACAAAATATGGCCCATGGTGTCCTATATAAAATATGGAAACTTGTGCCGAAAATGCCACATCATGGCTAGTGTACATAGGAGGGTCTCTCAATCCTCCTTCCCACCATTGGATCTCCCAGGTGCATCTCCAAAATCGATCTTCCTCTTCTTCGTGCTAGAGGAAGCTGGGTCCTTCGGGCGTCTTGGATCACGTCCCCCTGAGCCCTGAAATGACAACAATAATATGTCAATTTTTCCTGGCAATTTTACAAGTATAAAACATAATTTAAAAGTAAAAATAGTTTTCAAATCTTATATAACTCACCTCATGCGAGACTGTAAGTCGTGAGGGGGTATCCCTCCTCCGTGCTCCCAGTCCCTCAGCAATGAAACCCTGCAACATTTAGAACAATCATATAAATGATGAAATTAGATGCATATAGTAATTTTCATTAAAATTGAATGAGATTTTCATAAACTAGTCAATCTCACCATGAACACAACTAGCTGGTCTTCAGGGCTGGCGGATGGAGCAGTCGGCTGGACAACCAGCTCTGATGCTAGGGTAGATGGTATAAGGGAGTATGTAGCCACATCGACGGTGGATACACCACTGGGGGGAACAGTGGAGGAAGGGGGGGTGGCAAAAGGAGGCATGGAATGGGGTGGGTGAAGTGGACGTGCATGTCTAGGGCTATAAACCCCAACTGGCAGTATGATGGGTCGGGGCACCCTGGAAGGGGAAGCGAGTGTGGTGGGATAATGTTGGGGGGGGGGCGACGAGGTCTATGTTGCGGTGGAGGGATGGGTGACTGTGGATGGGTGGTGTGTCGTGGTCGGATGGGGAAAGGTGGGAACATGGGAAACTGATACGGAGGTGGAGATGGATATGAAATGTAAGGGGGAGCTGGATGGAACTGTGGTTCTATATAGGAGGGGTGCTGGATGGAAGGGGGTGGGGAATGGGGCATGTATGGAAAGGGACACAACTAGAATATAAGGTGGTTGAAAGGCCGGGGAGGGAGGAATAACGACACTGCCAGGTCGAGGTGCTTGCACCTGCATACACATTTATATTCTCATAGTTTAATATAGAAAAATATAAATATACACCGACAAGTCATCATATTTGAAATTAAATTTATGCTTTAATACACACGATACCTGTGCACGTGGAGATCTGTTGATCCCCGGTGGCGATGGCTGGTTGCTAGAGCCTGCAGACATCTGTGCGAACACTACAATTTTTAGACTAAATTTATAAAAACAATATTAACAATATTAAACACAATGCAAATGAGAATGACAATGATGGTACTTAAAAAACATGACTGCTCTTAGCACCCAAAATGACCCCCAAAGCTGTGGAAGAGGGCAGGCTTGGGTAACAATAGAACCACTTTAGACTTGTGCTAATGACCCAGTATAGTCTGAGAGGGATCTCTCTTTACTAAAAAGGACTGAAAATACTCAATAACATTGCAGCCATGCGAGACACATAAAGAATACTGAAAACTAATCTTAGATAGATGCATAACCTTCTTGCTTAAGATATTCAATCAAAGCAAACACAAAATTAAGATTTTTTGAAAGGACAAGTTGTATAAAAGTGTGGTGGGATAATCATAAGAGAAAAATGTTGGGCAATGGAGTCAAGGCGTTACATGTAAATTGGATAGTAGTGTTGCAGCGCGGACTATTAAAACAAAGGCAAGGTTGTTACCCTCTTGTCGTCGTAATGCTATTTTCTGCTGATAAAAGAAGAAAGAAAGAATAGACCATTGATACGAGCACCCAACAAAGATGAATTCGATATCAATTTTAGTAGCAATATTGAGTGAACACCTGAGATAATAACCAGATCTTGTTTCCAAGAATTCTAAGCTATTCTACACTGATCTCAGATATGAAAGAGAAAACATAATGTAAATGTATAACAGGAAACACGATCACATGAAGAAGAGGGAAAAAATAGACTACAAGTAAAGCAACACATGAATCTCTGCAAAATGTATGCCATAGGCACTGCCAATTGTATTAAGGAAAAAGTTTCAAAATAGAGCTTGATCCCCAAGCCTTAGCCAAACGATTTTCCAACCTGTTTATCTCCTATAACATAGCTATTTATAGGCTCACGGCCTTGGACCGAGCATCAAAAATAGTTACAAAACATGCTACGACTATGCTGCCACCTATACAATTTAGCTCGCTACCATTGATAGCAAATTACAAAAATGACAACAACGGCTATCAGGTGAGCCATGACTGACGATACAGGTGTCTTTTGCAGGGCACAAACCGCTGTGGCTTCAAACAACAGATATACCCAAATTTACCTCAAAATGGAAGAGAAAGATGCCCATACACTTAGCCAGAAATAGACTTGCCGGGAAAGGAAAAGGAATGTCGTGAACAGGCCGCCACCTCATTCTAGAGCTTTCAATTTTCCCTGTGGATCGAAGAAATATTCTATTTTCAGGGGGTCATCCACCGGTGTTTTTTCAGCTATGGGAGGAGGTACCACTTTCTCGATGGGGATGAGGTAGTCCTTGACAATCTCCATGTCCTGATGAACATCCTGCTTGTCTCCTCTGGTACCTTTCTTCTTCAACTGACGTCGAAACTGCCTGTCCCTTTGCTGGCTTGCATGCTCTTCTGATTCGCTGGCCAAGCTCTCCTCCACGTGGTTGAATGCTATCGGAGAGGAGGGAACATGCTCCTCCTCCACCTCATACCACACCTGTTCTGGCATGATAACCGCTTCGGCTTTCTGCCCACTCTCCATAACCTACTCTCAACTGAAAGATGCCCGAATGGTTGAGCTCGCCACCCTCCGGTATGGATGTGAGTTGTGCACCATGGGGATCCATTCTTATAACTACCGTGACAATGACGGTGGTCCTGAGCAATCATTTCTCCATGATGGCCTGACAAGATCTCTCACGCGAGAAACAATGATGCCCGAGACTTAAGTTGACGTAAAACATGATTAAACCGGTTCTCATGATAGGTGGAAAAATGCCCGACAACACTGAGATGGAATCTGTCTTGTTAGCTATCATTGGGTGATAGAGGAGACACCCCTTTGCAGCTTGTTGACCTAATCAATCAGATACCATAGATCTCGACCCCTCTCACAATCTGGATCGTTGAATGGAGCCACCCTTACCAACTTTGCAAAATTTCGACCCATCGAATTTGTGCACAAGTAACATTTGCGAAGTTATCCTCAGCCGTAGATCGTCACCTCATGAGATCTAAACCGTTAGAAGATGCGGAGCCTTAACCATACTTCGCAAATTTGAATCATGATCTTTTTTGTGCAAGTTGTTATGTAAACAAAATATGGACCGTCGATCTGCTCAATCCGCCGTAGATCAAAATTTAACACATCCACCGATTAGTGCCTCTCCCATGCCTAAACAACCCTTGGCCTTTTTCTGCAAAGAAATCCTTTGACCGTCGATCACTGCTGCTCTCAATCTACAGCTTCCAAAGGTGTTATTATACAATGCGGGTGCAACCTTAGCAATTTGATCTTCGGTTTTGCAATTAAAACGTTCGGTTTTATCAATTTTTCTCACCTCGGATCAGGTCCATTTCACAAGGCTTTGAATGTTTCGACTTTCTGGGTTGTGTGGACTGAGTGTCGGGGCTTCCTTTATCCAATAGAATGGGTTTTATCCCTTCCAACCACTTAGCACAATCCCAGTGCTAACAACAGGCTCCAACTCGGGGATGCTACCCTCCCTGTGAGGTAGCAAAGAACCCCTGGTAGACCAGTGCCTCATCCATTGGGCCCTTTTTCATTGCAAAATCCACAACTTGTAGCCCCTTACTAAAAAAAAATGAAAGCGAACCGAAAACTGGAAACCACCACTATTCTTGGAAACTTCTAAAAGCGTGCTTGCCATGTCGAGCTTATTTATGTACAAGCTATGCTACCCTACGTCGCCATGATGGCTGCCATATCATGTAATATGAAAATGCCAGTGCAGCCAGCCCAGCAACTGATACCCTGAGTAGAATTTCTCACCACACTCAACCAAATTTGGATAACAAGGACGCAGTGGCAAGAAATATTGGCGACAGGGATGGTCTTTTTGGTGGGAACAAAACACCTTACCCCAGTTAAAATATTTCGTCATATAATCCACCATGGGCTCGCATGAAATATAATGCTCTCTAAACTTCTCTGCCATTTCCTCGACTAAGCGAATCTACTTCAGCTGCCACTCTTCTATTTCTATAGTAGACTACAACCCTGCTTGCAATCTAGCCAACTTTCCCCACAAGGAGTTGTCGTTAGCTTGCTTACGACAACCAGGGTTCAAGACTAGAAAAACCTATGTAAAAATCATGTTGGCCATCCTAGTCACCTTTTAGCATCTCAACTATCTGGTCAACTTGTTGAATATATACGTCGGGCCTAGGGACTCCTCCAAGGATCCCATACTCTTCTTCAGCTCCAATCCAAAAAGAAAACTCTGCCTACTCGAGATCTCCAGGAACTCCTTGACCACCAGCTCCTCTTTCCTCCCCTGGATGAGGGCAAGGTTCTTCATGCAGAATCTCAAGGGCTTCTTCATTCATGGATCTAATAATTTTCTTTATTCTAGCGAATGATTCAGGTTCGGGAAATAGGGCTTCACCACCCTTAGGCCTGATATTCTCATGGATTACAATAGAGGAGTCAGGAATTGATGTTGTGTTCCTCTCCTTGATAGGTCTTCCAAAATATTGAGATTGACTGCATGAAGGCTCATTTCTATCACCCACGTCTAGGAAGCCTATGATCTCTTCATATTTGTATTCGTCATATATGGGCGGGCCAAAACTCTCTTCGAGACTTTGCACTACAATGCTCTCCAAATGTTGAGTGCGACCTTCATCAAACATATCAATGTCATCTTCTTCTCTGAGCTTTAACCTCCTCCTCAGCTCATCTCTATCACCATGCTCTGGGACTCTTCTAGACATTCTGATATTTTCTTCAACCTCCACTGCATCAGTGAACATGTGCTGGAAATTAGAAGACCTTCTTTCCAAGAGAAGAAGAGATAAAGCAGGAGGAAAGACAGATGCATAGAGTAACTTAGTGGCATTTTCCAGGGGATGAATTTCCTTTGGCATATTATAATAGAATCTCGCGAACCTCTTGTTAAAGATGGACATGTTCTTGTCTTCCCACCTTTTGATGGAGTAAAATGATGAAAGAACTAGGTCCCATGACCTTTTGCTACCCAAAACTCCAGAAAGGCATCAGATAATTCCTCCCATGTATGAACAGACTCAAGCTGCAAGTGCTTGAACCATTCCTTCACATCTCCTTGGAGGGATTGGGAAAAAATTCTCATACATACATCATCATGTTCTATTTCAAAAAGGTCCAGAAAATGTTCAAAGGCTTGAAGATGTTTCTCAGTAGTAAGGATTTCGTTGTCCCCATAAAAACAGGGAGGTATTCACAGTAGTTTGGAGGAAATTTATGGAGGACAGGGGGCAACTTTAAAGGGCTATATCTCATATGAGATCTGGAAGGTGAATGGGAAGGAGACCAATACAGAAGAACGAGACCTCTTTGAAGAGATTTACACCTTGATACCTGGACCTTAATTCTTCCATACCTAAAGTAGCTAAGGTTGCTCTCCGACGGAGTCTGCAAATTGAATCACGAGTGGAGTTTCCAAATCTTTCCCTAGTGGAGCTGCCTCTGTATCAAAAAATCAATGAGTGGAGTCGCCAAGTGAAAGATATACAACTCTTTCCATGTGTGATTGCTTTTCACCATCAACAACCAGGTCTGGGACGTTATTGTTCTCCCAGGGAAGGCTGGGGTAACAACAGAACCACTTTAGACTTGTGCTACTGACCTAGCATAGTCTGAGAGGGATCTCTCTTTACTAAAAAGGATTGAAAATACTCAATAACATTGCAGCCATGAGAGACACATAAAGAAGACTAAAAACTAATCATAGATAGACGCACAACCTTCTTACTTAAGATATTCAATCAAAGCAAACTCAGAAGGTCATATTTTTCAAAAGGACAAGTTGTATAAAACTATGGCGGCATAATCATAAGAGAAAAACGTTGGGCGATGGAGTCAAGGCATTACACGTAAATCGGACAGCAGTGCTGCAGTGCGGACTATTAAAACAGAGGCAAGGTAGCTACCCTCTTACCATCGTAATGCTATTTTTTGTTGATAAAAGAAGAAAGAAAGAACAGACCATTGATACGAGCACCCAACAAAGATGAATTCGATATCAATTTTAGTAGCAATATTGAGTGAACACCTGAGATAATAACTAGAGCTTGTTTACAAGAATTCTAAGCTATTATACACTGATCTCAAATATGAAAGAGAAAACATAATGTAAATGTATAAAAGGAAACACGATCACATGAAGAAGAGGGAAAAAACAGACTACAAGTAAAGCAACACATGAATCTCTGCAAAATGTCTGCCATAGGCACTGCCAATTGTATTAATGAAAAAGTTTCAAAACAGAGCTTGATCCCCAAGCCTTAGCCAAATGATTTTCCAACTTGTTTATCTCCTATTATATAACTATTTATAGGCTCATGGCCCTGGACCGAGCATAAAAAACAGTTACAAAACATGCTGCGACTATGCTACCTATACATTTTAGCTCACTACCATTGACAACAAATTAAAAAAAATGACAACAAAAGCTATCAGGTGAGCCGTGACTGATGATACAAATGTGTTTTACAAGGAACCAACCGCCGTGGCTTCAAACAACAGACAGACCCAAATTTACCTCAAAATGGAAGAGAAAGATGCCCATACACGTAGCCAGAAATAGACTTATTGGGAAATGAAAAGGAACGCCGTGAACAGGCTACCACCTCATTCTGGAGCTTTCAATTTGCCCTCTGGATCGAAGAAATCTTCTATTTTCAGGGGGTCTTCCACTGGTGTTTTCTCAGCTATGGGAGGAGGTGTCACTTTCTCGGTGGGGATGATGTAGTCCTTGACAATCTGCATGTCTTGATGAACATCCTGCTTGTCTCCTCTGGTCCCTTTCTTCTTCAACTGACATTGAAACTGCTTGTCCCTTTGCTGGCCTGCGTGCTCTTCTGGTTCGCTGGCCGAGCTCTCCTCCACGTGGTCGAATGCTATCGGAGAGGAGGGAACATGCTCCTCCTCCACCTCAGACCACACCTGTTCTGGCATGATAACCACTTCAACTTTCTGCCCACTCTCCATAACCTGCTCTCAACTGAAAGATGCCTAAATGGTCGAGCTCGCCACCCTCCGGTATGGACATGAGCCATGCGCCATGGGGAGCCATGCTTATAACTACCATGACAATGACAGCGGTCCTGAGCAATCATTTAGCCATGATGGCTTGACAGGATCTCTCACGCGAGCAGCAATGATGCCCGAGACCTGAGCTGACATAAAACATGATTAAACCGGTTCTTGTGATAGGTGGAAAAATTCCCAACGGCACTGAGATGGCATCCATCTTATTAGCGATCATTGGGTGACAGAGGAGACACCCCTTTGCAGTTTGTTTCCCTAATCAATCAGATAACATAGATCTTGACCCCGCTCGCAATCTGGATAATTGAATGGTGCCACACTTACCAACTTCGCAAAATTTGGACCCATCGACTTTGTGCACAAGTAACATTTGCGAAGTTATCCTCAGCCGTAGATCATCACCTCACGAGATATGAACCATTAGAAGATGCGGAGCCTTAACCATACTTCACAAATTTGAATCATGATCTTTTTCGTGCAAGTTGTATTGTGAACAAAATATGGACCTTCGATCTGCTCGATCCGTCATCGATCAAAATTGAACACATTCATCGATTAGTGCCCCTCCCGTGCCTAAACAACCCTTAGCCTTTTTCTGCGGAGAAATCCTTTGACTATGACGGACGGGAAAGTATCAGGTCCATTTCATAGGGCTTTGAATGTTTCGACTTTCTGGGTTGTGTGGACTGAGAGTCGGGGCTTCCTTTAGCCAATGGAATGGGTTTTATCCCTTCCAACCACTTAGCATAATCCCGGTGCTAACAACTGCAATTAATTTATATTCAAGTTAGATGATAGTGGTTTGATGGGCTTTGGATATTATATAATGTTTTTATTGTATTGGTGCAGTCCATTTGTTCAAGACTTGGTAAAGAACATGGTTGTGGGGATCGTGTCCTTTGACCCACAATGGATTAGGCCCATGATAGGAACAAATGACCCATTATGTGGTCATTCATTGAAGATAATGTGGCAAAGAAGGTTGACAATTTATGCTTGAAGTGTTTGATGGCCAAAGTTGTCATTGATATTCAATATTATGAAAGTATAGAAGGTGGCATGGCATGAAATTAAAATTAAATAAGGTGACATGGCATAGAAGGTGACATGGTGAGCTTTTCCTTTTCTAGAGTCATCCCCATGAGTAGGTGAGCTTTTCCTTTATCCCTAGAGAGATGTGCAGTGCCTCATAAGCAAATGGAATTCATGTCCATTTACAAATTTGAATTGGCAACCTATGTAATGTGTTTGGTTTCTTGATGAAGAGTTCCTAGGTTTTGATGTCTTCTTATAGATTTGTAGTTTCCTACAAGCTTGATTCACCTAGTGGAAAAGTATTTGCATCCCTAGAGTGAGGATCTTGAGTCCCTATATTTCCATAACATTTACATCATCAAATAAAATGGCATCTCATTGTTTCAATTTGCAAAGAGGTGCTAACTAGAAATTAAGTTAGTGTGCATGTTATTTAATACACTTTAGAGTGTTGATCATTAGAAAAAGGAAGAAAGAGAAATATTTTTCATGATTAACTTACTTACAAGCTTGAATGTGCCATGTTCTTCTGCATTGAGTGAGTAATTATGTGTTCTTGATTGAATAGCTATGTTGTCAGAATGATATCACTTGATTGAAATCATAGAAATTTTGAGTGAAATGAGTTAAATGAGTATTCTTGATGCCAAATGTTTTACCAAGTTGTGTTTGAATCAAGATAATAGCAAGGTCCCATAGACCATATTTGTAAGATTATTGCTCTTCCTTATGGGCCTTACATCATTTTAAAAAACTTTAGTGACAATACATGTGATAAGTTGTTTTACGTTGTTTATATGTCCTTCCTAATAGCATGTTCTAGGAGTAGTAGTATGATTACTTTCAGTTTCAAATATTGGAATAAATTGGAAATCCCATGATAATAAACTAGGGTAATAAGGACATGAGAAACATCAGGTTCTTGAATTTCTAGAAGTTTGGCCACTATGATTCTCTTTTTCCCGAGATTTTTGCACAATGTAGTGAAAATTCATAGCAATAAATAGTTTTCCTATTGGTCTCGGTGGATGCAAAAGTGACAAGTACAACATCTCAGTGAACTCAATTGATGCAACAAAATTAGCAGAAGCATAGAAGTGATTTGACCACCTTTACCATTAAAAGAACCTATTAGTAAAATACGGGGGAAAGTGATAATTACCATGGTAATATATTCTCAAAGTTTAAGTTTGAAGAACACATGGCATAAGGACATGGTAGGAAAGGTTGATTTGGTGGACAAAGTGATGGGCATTGGAGACATTGGCACACCTATTGAGCCAAGAGTCAAATGACCCATCCTGTGGTCATTTGAAGATGATTTGGACAAGGAGAGTACATGGCAAAGATAACTTGGATGACATGGTGACAAATGACAAAGCATCAATAACACACATGGCATTGGTCAAGCACAGGAAGAGCAAGCAAGCATTAGATGGTAGTCTGAGGATGAAGGACACTGCAGGCATCACCAAAACCCCAGTTGTGGGCTCATCATTGGCCAAGTAAGAATGACATATTTTGGAAATTTCTCTCCCATTTCTATAATCATTAGAGGTCTAGGATGCCTAAAGTTAAAATGAACAGATGTTTCTAGTTTTCTTAGGTTTTCATGTTTTATAAGGTTTCATTTTTGTTTGGTTGGATTATATGAATTTATAGCTCTCAAATAATTTAGACAATATGATAAACACTACTGTAAAATACGATGATAATATGGTAATTACTCAGTGCTAATTAATTTGTAATTATTGAACACAAATCATTGGTAACGGGATCTAATTATTCAAAGTAAAGAAGTTACCTATGTGTATGTTGTCGCAATCTCCTCTGCTGCTACCATGGCTCAGTCGAGGTCAAAGGAACTGATGCCCTCCCACCTAGAGGATGGAGACTGGGCCCTGAATAACTGTACATTAAAAAAAATAAAGTCAACAATGTGTATTTCAAAGTTAAATATATTAAACAATATGATATCAAATAAAATACAACAAATACTTGAACATTAAATAAAAAAATAGCAAACCTGATCCATGAAGCTCCCTGTGGCATGCTGCTACGTACCATGGCAAGAATAACACAGTGAGAACAACGATGTGTCATTGTTCCAATAGAACTAGAAGGCCCCTCCTGGGTTTCACCTGTAACCGGCATGTCCCGACCACCACCCATAGATGGTGTAGCTGTGTCTGTCTGATCGATGTCCTCCCAGCTCTGTGAAGACATAGCCACAAATGTGGTATGTCTAAGCAAATGAGGTGTGGCATGCCTAACTGAGACATCAATCTCATCTAGGCCACTACCAAACCTGGGTGGCTGAGGAGGGGGGTTTGCCTCTCTCTTGGGTGTAAGAGGTCCTCTAAGTGGGTTGCGGCGGGCCTGAGGTCGATCTTGGGCAGAGCCAAGACCAACACCCTGAAACTCAGTGATGTCAAAATAGTTGACATGGTATCCTAGCTCAAACTCAATCCACAATTTTCGAAGGAAATACTGTGGGACCTCCAAATTGTTGCATGGGGGCCTATCAAACACCATGAACCATCTCTTTCTCCAGTTGTCTCTCCATGGCTAGTAAATACACCAGTCCATGCAAACCCATTTGCTCGTCACAGCTGGAGGTTGTTCTGTCGAGGGAACTATGAATTTGCTATACAACTGGGTTTTGCTGATGTTGAGGTCTTTTATCTGGTCTTTGGACATCCCAGTGGAGTAGTGTTCCCTGATTCAAGCCCTGTATTGGCTTAAGTTTGTTATCTCACTGTGTGCAATATTGATTGATTCAATAATGTTTTGCAATGATGAATCCAAGGAAACCTGAGAGGGTTCCTTGGTGCTCTTCAATTCATCGCTCAATACCCTCAATTCATTTAAATCTTGGTGTAATTGTTCTTCGGGGTTTTCATTTGGTTCATTGTCCATTCCAATGTTGTCTTCTGAAGGTTGGGTTTCATTGGTTTAATTGGTTTCATCTGATGGTTCAGGTGTGTTTGTCATCTTGTTAGGTGTAGATGGCCTGCAATGAAATTTTCTTGGTTTTTTAATGGATTGTAAATTTTTTTAAAAATTAAAATTGAATTGGAAAAACAAAATAACAAAAAATTTGTGCTTTGTTGAGCACCTACCTGGAGAAATTGTTGGCAAGGTGGTGTAGGGGCGATTTGTTGGCGTTGAGGGGGCCTTGTGTGCTCCATGACGTGTTCGCGGGGTGCCTCTTTGCGCTCATGGGATGCCTTAGTGCACTTGTGGGTTTGTCGAAAATGACAAACCCGTGAGCTCATTTTTTTATATAAAAAAATAGGGGCGCGCACGCATCATTGACGCGTGTGTGCCATTGTGTGCGTACGCGTTAATGACGCGTGCGCGCACCTTTTGTCCACATGGGCTCAACCACGTGGACGTTTGGCATTGCCGAAGCAGGGATGCGTGCGCGTCGCTTTGTTCTTTCCACTCACGCGCTGCTGTTGCGGTCTTTTTGGGTACCAGCTTCGTGCGGGTACCCAAGACCAGTTCAAGACAGCTTTCAATGTTCCACATGGATAGTACGAATGGAAGGTAACGCCTTTTGGATTAAAGAATTCCCCTTCAGAGTTTCAAAGAATTATGGAATCTGTATTAGAACCATATATAGATTGGCTCATGGTTTACATTGATGATATTCTTGTATTCTCAAAATATGTTGATGAACATATGAAGCATCTTAGGACCCTGCTTCATGTCCTCTACAAGAATGGATTCGTTCTATCTGAGAAAAAGATGAAGCTATTCCAAACAAAGATTGAATTCCTAGCACATAAAACAAAGAATGGAAATATTGAGGTCCAACAACATGCTGTTGAATTTGCAGATAAATTTCGAGATGTCATCTTAGACAAGAAACAATTGCAGAGGTTGCAGATTTTTTTGGGATGCCTAAATTATGTAACATCATACTATGAAAATTGTGCACACGACCGGAAGATGTTAAATAAAATATTGAGAACAAGCCCACCTCCTTGGACACAGAAGCACACAGAGGCAGTTAGAAGGATAAAATCCAAGGTAAAAACTCTCCCAGTCTTGCATATCATAGATGAAAGCTTGATAAATATTTTAGAGACAGATGCATTAGAACAAGGTTGGGGATTCGTTCTGAAACAGTGTCGAAAGGATTGTAATGGGACTGATGAAGAAGTAGTTTGGTATGCATCAGAACTCTCGAATGAGGCCCAAAGAAAATACCATACTATTGATAAGTAGATCAAGGCATGTCTGAATGCTATCCAGAAATTTGAAATTTACCTAATGAATAAGAAGTTTCTAATTCAAACAGACAACCAAGCAATGAAATTTGTTCTTGAAAATCCCATCACAAATTCTATTGCAAAAGCCAAGTTCTCCAGATGGCAGGCTATGTTCTCTCAGTATGAATTTGAAATTAAACACATCAAAGGAACTTAGAACTGTATTGCAGATTTCCTTACAAGAGAACACCTACGGGACAATTATGGAATTGCAACCCCTAGTTGCATGATGATGATAACATAGTGGCATGAGGGAAGTGACTCTTGTAGACATGTTGATGATGAAATGAGCTGGGAATATTATACGGAACAATGGAATCCTACCTGGAAGCTGAGGTCCACATAATTCCTCGATGAAAACTTACAACACCCAAACTTACTGATAAATTTAGTACCAGATCACAGGAGATATCCAGCATCTACCTATGGAGTTCCCAACATGGTTTATGGCCGACAACTCAGACAATCCATTGATTCCTCCCATGTGCTATAGACAAACTTTCAAGACTTCAGACTTATCAGTACTAAGATAGCAGGAGGACAAGTCCTAGAATAGTATTATTGTATCAACCACATGCGTACTATAGATTCCTGGCTAGAGAATAATCATATTCTCAATTTTCCCCTTATTGATGTGAATTATGAAAAATACTAGAAGTTGTGGTGGAAATTCCTAAAAAAGGAAAACCAGGACCATGAGTATTTTACAAAAATAAAGTTCATTCTATAGAGGACCCATGTGCTGAACGACATTCCTCACTGGATGCATTGTTGGTGGAATGAATTTGGCCTAAGAAGAAGCGGAGTGGACATTGTCATTATAAAGCATGAGCACACTAGATACTGTATCCCCTGCTCTAAGGTCCGGGACATGAATTTCACTGAAGTATGTGATGGTACTCATCTACTTCAGACCTTTGTGTACAATAAATTCCAGTGGCTAGTGAAGGAAAAGGTCCAGGTGCAGACACGACAAGGATAGAGAATCATCATAAGGAGCATATACCCCAAAATGTGGGATCCATCATATCAGCGGAGATTTGAGCACCTATATGATGATATGATCCATTGACCCTATGAGAGGCGTAATTGCAATTTCTTTGAATAAATGGTTTCTATGGGATTCCCTGAAATCTCCACTTTGTTTTCGGTTTCCGTGGGATTCCCTGAAATCTCCACTTTGTTTTTCGGTTTCCGTGGGGAAAAAAGTGGCTAGCATTTGATGATAGTTCAAATGTTCAAACCGTGTAAGGCAATATTTCTGTATTATTATATTATATTTTTTTGTTTTATTGTAGATTTAAGGAAATTTTTATTTATATATAGATAATTTTAAAATGAATATTACTTTAATGTTTAAAAGGAAGTTACACTGTGGATAAAAAATTAAAGGATAAAAAAAATTAAGATATTATAAAGAGTTCATTAATATTAACATAGAAGATCAAGAATATTTTTTTATTTTAACTAGCTTAAAGAAGAAGATCCATGTAACTAAAATTCCTAAAACTCCATCTAAAATGATTTGTAATCTTTGTAAGACTATGAAATTTTAGTATAAAAAATACTTTCTCTTTGATTGTTTTGTGTACACCTACATAAGATTTCAATTCTAAAACTTTTTTTTACAGTAAGAACTTTCTAACTTATCAAAATTATAGCAATATATGAACGCTCTTCTCTTAACTAAAGAAAACCAAATAGTTTCTTTCTTAAAACTTTATAAACCAAATTTAGTATGGATATTAACTATTATCAATATCAGTTAGATAAGTTTTAAGATGATAAATATATAATTTTATATTTGAAAAAAATAAGAAATACAAATATTATATTTATTTTTATTTTAGTAATTTGAAAATTTTGAGAAGTTATAATCAAATTATGAAATTGTGTGTATTAATTTTATAATATTAAGAATGGTTAGATTAGGGGAAAATTTATTTTCAATTTTTTTATTTTTCAAATTTATATTTTCAAATTCATTTCATAACCATTTTTACTATTAAATTTATAAACTTTAGGTTGAATGCAAGTTAATAATGGTTTTTTTTTATAAACTAGATGCATGTATTTTGACATGCCACGCTAATTTTCCAAAATAAAATTAGTACATTTTTAAAATTTTCAGATCTCGTAACTAAAAAGTTTAAGCTCAAAAACTTTATATCATAGATAAGGGGCTCATGAAGCATTATTTTGCACCATTATGGGTTCTCCTTATATGAGATGAAATCATGAATATTTTACCATGTTGACATTACAGAGTAGTTTGTCATTTTTTTTTAATAATTTACAGAGAAAATTATAAATTAAGGACGATCTTTTTATTTATGGTTGAATGATTATTCATAAAAAAAAAAATTATAACAATTTATCATAATTTTTTTTTTATTCAAATATGTTAATGATCAATTATGATATACAAATGAATTTAAAATATATATATATATAAAGAGAGAGAGAATTACAATATACATTAAATAGAATATCATTGAAATTTAATATAATAATTAGGCATATTCAAAATATTATTCTAAGTTATATTAAATTTGTATGATACTCTATCTAGTGTATATTGTATTTTATATCTAACAATTATATTATCAAAGATATATTTAATATTGCGTTAATTAATTATGATGTTTTCATTAACAAACTCTCACCCTAGAGTTTTTTAAATTCTTAGTCTAGAGTTTGAAGTTGACTGCTTCTTTCTCCAAAAAACTTTATCCAACTTCAAGTTTTCACTCATTAATAATTTTATGTAGAAGATAAATCCAATTTAATTTATTTATTTAACTAGTGAAACTTCATTAAAAATTGTTAATATATTTCATTTGGTTGATTACATGATTAACATAATCCAATTTATATTATTAATATTTTCATTTTTATTAACTAATAGTAAAACAATGGTCTGGGCCTAATATTTGTCTTCTGTGCAAGAATAATTCTGAGTCTATTGAACACTTATTTGTTAGTTTTCATTTTACATTAAATATATGGGATTGTGTATGTTCATCACTCAACATTGAAAACATATGGGGTGAATCAACCTTTGATCATAATTGATTCAGTTCTTGGAAAATTTGGAGAACCAGGAATGCTCTTATATTTGATAATCAGATACAGAATATGGAAAGGATTATCATGCATATCATAAAACTGACCAAAAAATATAATATTGAGGCAGAAATTGTGGAAAATCCTATAATTCAAAAAGAAATTCAAATTTATGAATGTGTAGTTGGATATTTTGATGATGCGGCAAAAGATGGCTACTGTGCAGCCGGTGCAGTGATTTTCTAAATGATTTACATAGGTTTTTATTTAGACTTCATTGTGGCATTGGATTGAATATGAAAGCAGAATTGCTTGCTTTATGGTGTCTATGTAGGATGGATTCCTTTTTTTGGTATTGTTACTCTCATTGTTTTTTGTGATTCAAGAGTCACAATAAAATGGGCAAAAGGAGACTATCAACTGAATGTGGTCTTTCTATTACAATTGTGAACTATTGGGTCTTTTTAAATATATTACTTTTGAACATGTATACAAATAACATATCAATTGGTTGATGAATTGTCCAAGCTTGCTTTGGATGGTGATGAAGGTATTCTCTGTTGGGAAGAAATTACAGAAAATACCAAATTTGGTATGGGACAAACTTATCTTTTTGGTTTGTAGCCTGTTGCAGGATGGTTGTCTTTAGTTTTTAAACTATGTGTTGGGGGGATATGTCTTTTTTACTAGATTGGTATCTACTGGATGGTAGTATGTTTTCTTGGTTTGTTGAACTTTCTAGTTTTTGACAGTCAGGTGATAAGACTAGTGTACCTTTTGATTTATTATTGAATATCAAAAGTATGCTTTTTTCTACCGAAAAACAAATTACCTTTAATATGGTTTTGGATATGCTATTTATATTGTCCTTTTTTATTAACTAATAGTGTAGATTGAACTTACCTTTAATATGGTTTTGGTTATGTTACTTATATTGAAACAAAAATATATACCGCAACTAAAAACATTACAAATTCTATTCATCTAGAAACCATATTTATACATGCTATCTTTCTTAAATTATAACCAAGATAAACTGAAGAAAAAAAAAATGTAAGCCAACCAAAGGTATTACAATATTTAGTCATCTATATTCTTTGTTGATAGGTGCAATTTGTTAGGATGAATATTAATTAGGTAATTTTGTAACATGACCACAATCCTTTATGCATTATTCAAGGAAATGTGTGTAAATTGTTTTCCTTTAGCATAGTACAAACAACCAATACGTTGTCCATCTTGATTATTGAATCATTATATTTAATAATAAGCACATTCCTAACAACCTTTTTTCTACATACAACGAATATGTAAAGAAATACAACTAACAACATAAATCCATTGTCTAATATTCTATGAAAATCCCTTAGCAGTAACTTAACACCATACAATAGCTCCTATATAAAACATTCCATTAGTTTAGGATAATTAACATTTCCTATTTACCACAAGTTCCTTAAAACTCTATAACATATCTCAAGAGCATCCATTAGAACATGTAAAGTACTATATCAAAGTACAAAACTCCTAAGTTAAATAAATTATAGAACAAAGTAGATTTCAATCTTGACATGATATTTATATTAAACTATCCCTAAAATATCAAGCCTTTTCTACTTGAGAACTAAATATAAGTACTTTAATCTTTCAAATGAGTATCATATTATGTTAATTCATTCAAACAATAAGAAAATGCTTAATTCACAATTATAATAATCCTTTATAAACCACAGAACTCTCCTTATACATCTAGTATAGTCCAAACCACCTTATTTTTCTTATTTTAACATCTTTATTATCTCTATATCATCTATAAACAATAGTAACTAAAAGAATGTAGTTATTCCCTTAAAAGGTAACTAAGTGAACTTTCTCAAATCAAGCATGCTTACTTTTTTTGGTATAATAATGCTTCCTAACTTGATCAAACTCATAGGTTATAAACATAGTAGTGTATATTAGCAAGTAGAATAAAAACAATAATAATAAGGATCTACTTAATTATTTTATGTAGATTGAGAATAAATATTAAGTTAATGTGCATTCTAAACATTATTCATAAACTTTTAAGAGAAACTATGTGTATTCATACAATAATAAAAATGTGGATTGACATTATAAATTTACAAGAATAAAGAGTTTTATATATCTACGATGGAATCACATTAAAGTGAAGGACCATAACACTAAAATCCAAATGACGAATATTCATCAATAAAAGACCATTCAACCATATATTTACATACCCAATCATTTAAATCAACACCTTCACAATGCATTTTTATATACCTTGCCCTTTAATGACAACATAAAGCTACTTATCTTTTGCTTTATAAACTTAATCATTTAACATAAGAATAGCAATGAACATTAGAAGTACTCATAACTTTTAAACATAGTTTAAACAACAAGAACATATCAATTAACCACAATTAAATATATGCAATTCCCAAATAACATAATAGATCTTCTTAGAATTTAAGAGCAATTAAACAATAATAACATAACAACTCACGAGCTCTTATCTAAAAACAAGTAGCCTTGTGCGACTGAAGGCTTGATTGCCTTGTCTTGGTTTCATCCTAAGTTCTCATTAATTAGTTTTTCATGAATAAAACAAGAGCTTCACTCTTTGTAATATATATAACCCAACTATCGCAACTATGTACTAAGCATGTCCATTTATAATCACAACCCTTATATATATATATATATATATATATATATATATATATATCTCGCAACTATTTACTAAGCATGTCCATTTATAATCACAACCCTTTTATATATATATATATATTAAATATATAATACATTTAGCCATATTTATATTTTTAAATATATAATACATTTAGCAAAATAGTGAACAAAATGGCTTAATGAAAACACCCAAATGCTCTAGGGTAGATTTCCTCCTTTAGGCCACCAATCCACATGGCATACTAGGTAACTTATAAAAGGTGAAGGAAAATAGTTCAAAAGCGATGTTGGAGCTTAATCACATGCAAAGGAATTTACAAACCCACAACGCAGCCACGACATTACACTTCCACATACCATTTAAATAACATTAAAGAGGAGAGATTGGCGTAGTCACACAGGTCTCTTTACCTCTTCCCACATTGGATAACCCTAATTCAAGAGGGGGCTTGACCTGGCAGGTCATCCTTAAGGGTAAGATCTAAAATGGATTGTCCCTTATTTCCTATAATAAAAGATGTCAAATCAAACATATATAACAAAAGTTCATCCAAGAACTCTGTACCATGCAACCTCAATCAATAGGAAATTTTCCCTTATGTTTTCAACAGGATCAACAGAGAAATAAAAAATATATGCAATTCAAAGGCGAGATGCCCCTCTGCACTTCAACGGAATCAACCCAGCAGAAAACATTTATTATTTTCCAAGATAAATTCCATATCATCACTGTAAACAACAACGATTAGCATGATATGAAAAACAAGACATTCAGGGTCAAATCATCAAGCAATCCCCAACAAAAACCACATAGATAAATTTTTTTTTTAACCATGGGAATAACAACCTCCCAAGGGTATATCCAGTAGCTCACAAGTCAGATATATCATAAACTTGTGACTCAGCAGGGGCCGAGACATCCCGAGACCCTTTATCCGAGGGGAGAGCCTCTATCCCAGGGGTCGCCTACCCTTCGAGCCTTGTCAAAACGGGCCAATGAGCAACCCTACCCCCCGCCGGTTTTGAACCTGTGACCTCCTCGGAGATAACACATGTTCTTAACCATTAGGCCCAATCAGATACTAAAAAACCACATAGATAATTATACTCCCTAGAAGTTATATGCCTAGGTCGCTCTCAAAAGGAGTCGTCCAACTCTGTATAAGCGAAGTCATAGTGAAATGAGTCAGCTTTCTATCCCTTCCATAGACCACCTAATTTCTCTGCTAGAATATATTTAGTTGTTAAGACCGCATGGATCGGTTCTCTCATAGAGAGATCACCAATTTTTCTCTAGTACATTATACATACAAAACTTCGAGACAACAGTCAACAATCAAATAAACAAAAGGATCAAGGGTGGGTTGCCCTATTCTCTTAAACATGGTATGGAAGCTCAGAGATTAACTTCAGTTGTTAAAAGAAGGATCGATTCCACTGGCGGATCACCCAACAAATAAACAACATAATCGAAGGGATCAAGTCTCTCGGAGCTAACCCCTTCCTGTAGCAAAATAATCAAAGGTCGCTCTTCTAGCAAGAAGTATCCATGTTTACCTTTTTAGAAAAAATACCCTATATTTTTAAATATACAACAAGCCCTTTGTGAGCTACCCTACGATTCTATTATAGGAAGCAAAAGATGACATACAAAATACTTTTAACAGAGAGTCAGAGACTAGAAGACTGGGATCGAGCTGCATTGAAGCCGTCCCTTCCCACTCCAACGCGCATAAATGATAAGAGCTGGGATCGATGCTTAAATGAGATCGTTTTCTTCCCCTCCTCGACGTGACTATGAGCATTGAAATACCCTCCGCCCTGAGAGATACGTATCGGGTCCGGTTATCCGATGTGACAAATGGCACTCTAAAGGAAACTGAAGTTGATGCCATCCTCTAGCAAGAAGAGAAGTGAATAAATTTGACAGAGTTATAGTTGCTGCTCCACTCCAACAAGGGGACAACTCCCAAATATCTCTCCAAAGAGATCCTTAAACAGAAATCGAATCCCTTCTCCGGCTTTTCCAAATTTTCTTCTTTTGTTTTACATAATTAAAGTAATAGCTTTAATGCTAACCCAACATAATTATTCCCAAACTAAAGGCTTTCCTTTTTCATATATGTATTCATACATCAGTCGTTGATTTCCATGCACCTTTCCCCAAAACGACGCCATATATATATAGGGAAGTGTTTTTGAGCAATCTCCTTTTCAGTTCCAAGGTTGCCAAGTTAGGCCCCTTTCTTTTCTAAATATGTGTTGCCCACATTATTTATAAAAGTAGGTTTATTATTTTCATTTATTAATGATGCGCTTATCTAAGGAAGCAGCCCTAATCATTTAAGTCTCATCATTTATATTTTTTTTAATAAACATTCTTAATAGTAGATATTATTTTATACACAATATATATACTAAATATATATATATATATAAAGATAATTTTTACTAAAATTGAGGTTAATATTTATAAGCATTGTCCTTAATATTAGTATTAAAAGTTTAATGTGTCATAATATTAACTATGACAATATTTAATATTACTCTTAATAGTAATCTAGTAGTATCTTTTAGCTTTCTTCTAAGCTCATAGTCATATGTAGATAAGTAAATAATAGACACTTATCTCTGAGAACGAGTGCCAACTTTGTTGTCATTCTACTTATGACAAGCCATCCTTAACACAACACTTAGACATTTTACGCTAATCAAGAGAACAATTACTTCTCTTCCGGTGCCTAAGGCACCAAGATAACACCCATCATCACTAACCGCGTTATCATGGCATCCCAACCATTAACCCCTTCCCCTAGTGGATTATGTTTCCCTGTTGTTTAGTTGTGTCACATCCTTCAATCTCCTAAGTCTATGAATTCAAAATTACAATATATGAAATAAATCACAATACTTACAAAGTTTATTGGTGGGGCCTTGACCTTGAGCCCCTCACCATAAACCAGTACATAGTTACAATTTCAATTACAAAAGAATACTAGGGGTAGAAGAGGGATGTTACAAATTTGTTGCAAGTCATAACAATTTTGAATAATGGTTGAATCTCTTATGGAAAAATAAAAATTATCTTGCAAAGTTGAATGGAGAATCTCCTTCTCTTCTTCTAGCATGATGCAAGAACATCTTTGCGATCCCAGCAAATAGCTCACACACTTAAAAATTTCAATTTGTAACATCAAACTAATATTTTCTTAACTCTTTGAATCTAGATTCATAATTCTATTTTATGAGTAGTAAGACTTATTATTTTGGTATTGCTTTAGTGTTGTGATAGAGCCTTATGTCTCTTATTAGTTAATGCATTTACAATATTTTTGTGTTGTAATAGTTTCCATTGTGTGCCTTTGATCACAACATCTAATATCCACTTGGATGAAAAAACTAAACAACCTAAAACCGACCTTCAATATTCTAACGCCCTGGATTTTATAAAAATCATGATGATTTGGAAATCTTGAATCTATCACTTCAAGATCTCTTCCACCCCTATTGAACGCATCAACTATTTGAACATTGCTAATGCGAGTATATGAAATGTGAAAAAGGATGAACAATTAATTAATAAATTACTCATATGGGTAAGAAATAGTAATTTCTTCCTCTACATGGTTGCATACATGACAATGTTGGCCTCTATTTCATGTTGTGTTTCATCCCATGGTTAAAATCTCTATTTTCATACCCATTTTTCCCTACATGTTCTAATTGTGATCTTGTAATTATGTTCATTACATTCTCCACAACCTTGTCCTTGTCCCATTTTTTAATGTTTCCCTTGATTGATCCTTTGTATGTGCATGTCTTGAAACAATGTGTATTGGGGATTTTGTTGCATTGGTAAGTTAAAAAACCTATTATGACTATGTTATAAGATAGATAATAGATAGTGGTGCCAGGACAATAGTACTCTAATAGAAAATAATAAATAGAAATCATGCAAGTGAATAAATACAATATTAACTACAAGAATGTCATTCAAATAAAATAAATTGAGAGAAACAACAATACTTATATATTGGTCCAACGGAAAAAGCATAACGATGTGTAATATCACCTAGTATGAGTGCTAGGAAGCAAGCGGGATTCAAGACTCCCCTTAGGATGGGTAATTTTTCTTCTTGAAAGCTCTCTCTAATAACGGTGAATGAAGAACACTTGAGTCCTTAAGGAAGGAATTCAAGAAAGCATGAGGGAAATAATGGTAGAGATGAGAGAGTGAAATTTTAGATCTCCAAGCTAATTCCTCCAATGTAATCTTGCAAATTTTCTCTATTTTCAAATGCTACCCCATAGATTTGACTCATAGGTAAATTATGAGCTCCAAGAAGAACTAGTCCAAATGTGAATGCCCCTCATTTGAAATGGTATCCCAAAGGTTATGGGGACACCTCGTAACGTAATGTAATCAACATTAATGAATTAGGAGCTTAAATTCACCATGCACACCACAATAGAGTTTTATGAACCAACCCTATGAATCATTAATGTGACCAAAATATGGAGTCTATATGTTTGATAAGAGTTTCACAATATCGAAGAATATCATGCACAAATCCCACGAGTGCTATAGTGTAAAACTCACACAATTGAATGAAAAGAGGCATTTGTAAGGTTTTTTTATCTTAATAAAGTGAGTATAGTAACCCACAATAATGTGGGATTGTATTAACATGGAGACCTAGGTTCAAAATCCATGAGTGGGTATCATTGTAAATATGGCCTTGTAAATATAAAAAGTTATCTCTAAACAAACAATGAGTAAATATTTAATTAATTGGTTTTGACTTGAATTTAAAGCAATTTTAGGAAAGCTCTCATTTCCCATGTTATTTATCATTTATCTTGTGATTATTATGAAACATTGAAAATATTTATTAAAAATGTTTAAAGAAAGAATATTAATTAAATATTATTATCATTTAAACTTGTTAAAAGAAGTTTAATTATAATTTTTGTAAAATTTTAAAGTTAACTATCATAAATATTTAAAGAAAATATATTAATTATACTTGTTTCCATTATATTAATAAAAATGAAAAATACTAGTAATTAAAAAATGGATAATCAAATCAAAGTTTTGAAATATAATTATTTAAAATTATTCAAAAATAAATATTTATGTTTTCTCATTTTTTAATTATAATTAATTTTTTTAAATTTAAAAAAAAATCTTTATAATCCATTTCAATTGTATATTTATTATATACATCAGTTTAGTATACTTCTTATTTTCAAAGATGCTTTTTTAAAAATATATCTTAATATGCAACATAGACATAGTTATAACATCCTATGAATAGAAATAAAATACATTCATCGTGAGTCTCAAAGTAAATTATTTCTTATTTTTTTATATAAATTTCTTTCAAAATTCACAATAAATTACTTATGCTTGATAAATTTGTTTTCATCCAAAAACTGAAAAAATTGAGAGAAATATTACCATAATCTTTGGACATAATGTGATATTGTGAGCAAAGCGTTGACAAACTCCTAACTTCATATATTGCCTTTGTTATTTGAGGAATCCAGAAGAAAGTAACGGGTCCTTATAAATAGTATAATTCAATAAAGGGGTAATCCATACTTAACCTCACCAACCCAAAAAAGATACAACGGACAAAAAACCAGTGGACGTTGCTCGACCTTGATAATGTCTATAAGTGGACGCTGCTCGACCACGATAATGTCTATCAATAACTGATTAGGTGACGAGCAATTTTCATTCTAAGGGTAGCAGTTAGTGAAATCACAGTCTGAACTACTTTTCAAACGAGGAAATAGAATGTAGGTGACGAGACAACTGTTAGTAGAAAAATCGTGGAACTAATCTCTTACTGAAAAGTACCGGCCATGTGAATTCGAACCAAACCGATAGTCACAGATTGTAACTTCCATCTACCAATTCAAAGAAACTAGAAACTGTCTGCAAGAGGAGCTAGTATTCGATTTATATAAAATAGGAACCTCCTCTCCTCTTCAAATCGGATTGTTGATCAAATGGCTAAACATCTGGGCTTTCTGTTGCTGTGGTCATGGAACTTATTATTGTTGCGAGTGTATGGTGCTGTTAGCGTTTCAGGAGAAGAATGTTTAGTATACTGTTCAGAAGATTACTATTACTCTACTGGGACCTATCATCCAGGGCCAGTCACTGCCATGGAAGCTGACATACTAAACTTTGCCCTCAACTTGGAGTATCTGGAGGGCGAGTACTTCACAAGGGCTATATACGGGGAGGGGCTAGACAAGTTTTCCCCTAATCTCTCAGGCGGAGGTCCTCCACCGATTGGCTCTGAGTTAGCGAATCTTGACCCTCAAACACGAGACATTGTCCAGCAATTAGGCTTGCAGGAAGTCGGCCATGTTAGGTGATCTGATCCACTCAATCCAATCTGATCAATAACAATACCTTCAATCATGCCATCATTATTTATTTCGGTTTATAGGTCTTACGTTGTATGGTAATGGTGATGAGTGCTGATATCTAATACAGGATCATTCGCGAGACTGTTAAAGAAGCGATCCCACGACCTCTGCTAGATCTCAGAGTGGAAGTATGGGCGAAATTCTTCGAAGAAGCCTTAGGATATCGCCTCGCTCCCCCTTTCAATCCTTATGCCAATTCTGTTAACTTTGTTCTCTCTGTGTATTTCATTCCTTACATGGGTCTTACAGGTTACGTCGGAGCGAATCCAAATTTGACCTCACCCACTGCAAAAAGAGTAAACCCTCAACATTGTCACCTATTGATAGAGCCGTTGAAATGACAGCGAACCCATTATTTGATTGAATATAGCCGTTGCTATCTATATTTATTTTTGTCTTTCTATAACAGAAAGCTTTTGATTCAACCGTTCGGTTGCTTGTTTGTTTGTCATTTGTGTGCAGCTTGTAGCAGGTCTTCTTGGAGTGGAATCAGGGCAGGACGCAGTGATACGCCACTGGCTATACGAGAGAAGCAATGAGAAGGTGTATCCGTACCCAATTACAGTTGCAGAGATGACGGCGAAGATATCGATTCTTCGGAACAGTCTGGGAAAGACAGGAATTGTAGACGAAGGAGTAAGAGTGCCAAAGGAGCTGGGAGCTGAAGGGAGAGTCAGGGGTAACATCTTATCTGCAGATCCAAACTCTCTGTCATACAGTAGAACTCCGAGGGAAATCTTGAGAGTTTTGTATGGCACGGGAAATGAATCTAAACCAGGTGGATTTTATCCGCACGGGGCCAATGGACGCACTGCCAGAAGCTACCTCCTCCCTCCTCCTCCTGAGTGACATGCGGTATTGGCATGGCCATGTACTAAATTAAGTTCTAAGAAAAGCCTAAATACTAAATAAGTGCTCTGAGGAACAACAAGCTTTCGAATAAATGCTGCGCCACTCGTAGCAGTCTATGTAATGCTAAACCCTAAATATATATTGCGTGGATGTATGGATTTGAATGAATATATATGTATGTGGTATTTTTTACTGTTAAAATATTTTTCAGTGGTTCTCTCGAACAAATCTCTCTATTTTGGAGCCTGTAATAATTCTTGAAGTTATATATGACTCTATTTTGGAACCGGTAATAAAGCTGATGTTTTAGGTGGATAAGTTGAATATTTTAGGTGTTATTTGTTGGGTGATGTTTTAGGTACATTATTTTAATAGTAAATTTGTATAGTTTGTTGGGTTAAGTATTAAAATTAGGTTATCATTTTAATTGGTACAATCCTATAGCCTCGGACATAGAGAGGTCTAAATTTAGAAGGTGGCTAGCATGTGATTACCACCGAGTGCTAGTATAAATGTTCAAATCGTCCACGCTTATGTGTATTATTATATTATATTATATTAAAATATATATTTATTTATTTAAAGAAATGGTGTGATGAAAATTTAAAGGATAAAAGAATATTAAAATATTATAAAAAGGTTGAATTAATTTTAATATAGAAGATTCTTAATATTTAGACATTTTCTAAAATGAGATAGAGTGAAAAGATTTGTCATCTAAGACTATCAATATTGATGATGAAAAACACCTTCTTTTAAGTTACACTACTACATCGATATAAGATTGCAATTTCAAAACTTTTTTATAATAGCAGTTTTTTTTCGTAAGATAAAGACCAAAATTCCTAAAAATAAATTTTGAGATAATAATTATGTAATTTTATATTTGAAGAAAATAGAAATAAAAATATTATATTTATTTTTATTTTAATAATTTACAAATTTTGGAAAGTAATGAAATTATGAAATTTTATTTATGTATTTTATATTATTTAGAACGGTTAATTTAGGAGAAAAGTTATTTTCAAAAATTTTAATATATATTTTGAAAATTTTCAAATTTATTTTAACAATCATTTTTACTTTAAAATATATAAACATTAATTACTATTATTTTTTTAATGAAATATATATATATATAACACTTCAAAATTATAAAACATTCATTTACACAATTGTGAATTTGTGATGAAATCATGAATATTTTACAATTTTGAGAGAGTATATTGTCATTTTAAGGGAAAATTAAAATTAAGGAAGACATTTTTATTTTTATTTGTGGGTGAATTATTTATGATTTTTTAATAACATTAAGGATTATTCTTGTTTTATATTAAGTTTTAATCTTTTTTATAAGATTATGTATTATTTTGTTTTATATTGAGTTTTATCACATATATGATGATTAGAAATTTGTGTTTTAAAAAATTAACAGAAAAAAGTGTCTTTACATATTATTCAATTTATAACTAGCAACAACCACATTAATAATATTAATGATATGCTTAAATGGGACATACTATAGGAAAAAACAATAATATGAAAAGTATGTGCCCAATTTATGTCTATTGTATTTGGATACATTAATGTTATTAATGTGGTTCTTGCTAGTAACTGGTGGGGGCATAGACATATCTATATGACCATCGTCTTTATTATCCAAATAATAGGTGAGCTGATTATTGTCTACCGATTACACTACCTAAAACCTAGCGGAAAAAGGGCAAGGCGAACCACAAGGGGGGGAAGTTTTAAAGTTGATGAGGCCCCAAGATTCTTTGGCTTTGATTAGCCTTTGAGCATCAGTTAACCATGTTCTGTTTTGGGTTTTAGGTTAAATTAATTTATGATATATTTATATATATATACAGATATGCCTATTTTTTTAGGAATATCCTCTTTAGCTGTTTTAATTAAAAGCCTCATAACTAATGTTATCCGAATACATATGTATATGTATTACCTAATATATATGTGTGTGATAATATAACTATATAGAAATGAGTATCTTTTAATTATATGTTTATGCTTTTGTAGGAGGAAAATAATATTATTATTAGAAGAACAAGGGTGCAGCCCTCTGCTTTTTGTTAAATAAATACATCTTATGTAAATGGGATGAGGGTGCAACCCCTTTGTACTTAGTTTTGTCTATTACATTTCTATAATATTGGATGGGAGAGGGAACAATTCCTCTACGCTTTATTTTGCATGGTTTTGTTGGGCATCATTTATATTTTCACACACACAAAGAGAGACAGCAGTTCCTTATCCTTAATACAGGGTTTTGTATGGTTTTTTTTCTCTCTCCAATGCAAGAAGAGTTGCTGCATATTTCTTATATATGCAATAATAATAAGTTCTGAGTGAAGGCATACCTTAGAGAATTTGTAAGCTTCCTTTTTATGAATAGAGGAAACTTACAAAAATGTAGCTCTGGCTTGTACTTATTGTTTTCTTCTTGAAATATATATATATAAGTTTGGCTGAGTCATGCTTGAAGTAGGCCATGAAGGGCACAACCTTGGGCTTGCTACTTTTGGTTTATACTTTTAAAATACATATATCGTAGAATTGTTTGAGTAAACCAAGAGAGGGAGCAGCCCTTTGGTTCCAACCCTTGTTCATATTTTTTAAAGTAAGTAAGTAAATATATTATTTAAATGTTTTATAGGCTACCTAGTTAAGGCGCCCCTTCTAAATGCCCTCACGCAGGTGTTTTGGGACATATTGTTAATTAAGTTTGTTTCTGCTTTTTTTTGCATGGTTCTTATTGGGAACCCACGTGGTGAAAATCTTGGGAAGCGGGGTGAGTAGTGGGGGTTAAAATGAATGAAGGTGTTTTTTACTGTGGCGGCTGGGGGGGGAAGAGAAGGAAGTTTTCCTTTGGTTTAACGTTTTACTGGCCGGCTGGGGAAGGAACGACTTGTGTGGGAAGCCTGATCCCTGCGCATTTCAGAAGGTATCTACGTTGGGTTTGGGGAGCTCTGCGTTTTTTAATCCAGAAGAATACCCCTTTCACTTATTTGTATACGGTGTGATGTTGAATCCGTGGTAATGGAAAAGCTAAACGTTGATTCCAGGTTTGAAAACTATGTTTATATAATATTCTTGGTTATTTTTCTTATGCATTTATGTTGTCACAAATTTTTGTGGGTTCTGTTTATGTATGGACATGTGCAAGCTAATGAGGGTTATTTTTGGCTCGTTAGATACAATAGAAAAGTGAAAAATCAGGCATCCCTCAACTTGGTTTTTTTGAGATACTTACACAAGATATCTTGCAT
>BSBM01000348.1:3105000-3185000 GCA_027924585.1 Larix kaempferi
ACTCACACACAATGTACAAAAAGATTTCATCTTCGTCCTATCCAATTTTTCGCTCCTGAGCCTTCTCCAATCTCAAGTTATAGCGAAAGTTCAAAGATGACTAGATTTTGTCTTCTAGGGTTTTCAAATGAAACCCTAATTTCCAGTAGCTGCAATTGTAGCAGTATTTCGACTGCACAGTGTTATCTTTCAGAGTCGCTTTGATACCATTTTAGTTTTTCTACTTTAATTTTATTAGGATCTTTATATGAATGAATAACAAGCATGGCAAGATATCCAAGATACACAAGACACACAGATTTTCATCAAAGAAACCATAAAGGAAAAAACCCCGCAGACTTCCTTGGAATAGTTCCATCACTAAGACAATATCACAAGAAGGAAAAAACCAATAGTAAGATGTCTTCTGCATCTCTCTCTCCTAATGCGCACATGAGAGAGTGAGTGTGTCCAAATAGGGAGGGTGCCTCCCTATTTATATTCTTCTGTTGAGTGAATTACTCAACTAACTAAGTCAGCTAGGTTACCTCTTTGGGGTATTTCATTGCTTTCAGCTATCTAATTTCAGTCTGTTACTATTAAGTATATGCTTTGATATTGTACTTGTTGAAAGAATCCCAAAAGAAGTTTTGCTGGGTTTTATACCCCAAGAGGGTTTCCCAATGTATCTCTGTTTTATCTCTGATATTTATATTTCTGCAAGTGTCTTACCTTCATGGAGATCCTCATATGTGCATGTTTAGCTATTCATATGTTGAAATTTTTAATCTATCTACATGCATATAAAATCAACAAATATGATGTGGATTTGTACACACAGCTGCATTAATCTATCTATTTTAATATTATTTTAACAAGATATTTCTATGGTAATAAATAATTACTCATCAAAAGCAAGCAAAACCTTGCTATTAATGGAATAAGTAATTGACAAAAATAGAGCTTTTCAACCCTGGTTTGCATGTGGCCCATACCTTTTAACATTCAGAAATGTATCTGGTGTAAACACACAAAAGCCTCTGCACCACTATGCTAGGAATGAAAAAGAGTATTCAGGACTATTATGTGTAAAAAAACTAGTACAAAAAGGTGTTTGTTGGTGTCACTACTTCCAAACATAACAAATAGATATGCTGAAAACACAAGCAACTACCTCAACCGGTTTTCCTAGAGTTTACTAAAAGACATAACCCCCAAATATTGACAATAAGATCTAAATTCCCTACCCATACATTGACATAGAACCAAATACCTTGAGGCCAAATATTTCTAAAAAAGACCAAAGGACATGTAGTAAAAATATAGAGAATACCATTAACCCAAATGTTTAACAAAATACAAAAGCTTAATATGCACTAAGATTTAATATGGGTGATATTCCAATATGAATGTCACCAAGAATTTGAGTTCTAAGTGTACTCAAACATTTTTATAAATTTCATCCTTAATATTCCCAGGAATCTGAGTAAAATTTGCTAGATCAAATCTAGTTTTGGAAATCAATTTCAGGAGACAGAGTATCCATTAGTTCTAATTCTGCAAGAGGCAGTCCACTTCATTCCCTATCTCTTGGCATTAACATCATATTCACATTGAAAGAATTTTCAATTTTTTCCAATCCCTAAGGGCAATCTCATATCCATGTTAGAAAATTTGTAAACTCAGATACATGGAATCAGTATAATATTTGCACAAGAGAAGCAAGGTGCATTCCACAGCCCTCGTGGGACTGGGATGATCCATCAACTATTTGATGGCGCATTGGATATGGAAACAAACCCAAGATCATCAAAACCAGTATTTTATATGCACCTAGAAGTTGCAAAGCTCTAGGATGCATATCCCAAGTTAACAAAAATGACCAATGTATACCATATTGGACCTCTAAATAGGAAACCCTGATTTAAATGGATTGGAATAGTGTATAACTTAATTCATAGCAATTTACTTCAAAGAAATCCCATGTCCCTAGAGGATACGCCTATGACATAAGATTAAAACTCAAATCATTGTATCAATACCTAGTATATAAAAATGCTTTGCAGTTTAATTTCTAGACATATAAAGGAACTTACAAGTATATCTTCCATTAGATGTGCAGGAAAGTGGTCTGAAAGAGGGAAAATTGGCATCATTTAAAACACTTCTTTTGTCAGGAACCACCACCTGCAGATTGTTGCATCTCTGAAGCTCTCCTCCTAAGCATGCATTAGAATTTATTTGAACTTTTCACTATTAAAATTTAAAATTATCCATGAATGAACTGAGCAATACACACAACCACATAAGCCAAGCATTTTCAGAGTATACAATTGTATAATTGAAATATTTACATCATAGTTGATCTTCAGAATGGTGCTTATCCTACTATTCTATTAGAAGAGGACTCAATTATCTTTAAAACTTAAGGGAAAAAGACTACAAAGCCTTCTCATCTCCAAGCAATGTATAAAGTCATAATACAATGGTTATCGGGATTTGAATCTCATTCATGCAAGTTTTGCATTCCATCTCAAATAAGGCTTTGGGTCTATTGACAAAACTAGTCCTATTTCTATTGAAACATTGATGTCATGTACCATAATAGGCATTTCTGAGTGAGACTCCATGGGGTTTTGGGTCTATTGACAGAACTAGTCCTATTTCTGTTGAAACATTGATGTCCTGTACCATAGCAGGCCTTTCTGAGTGAGACTCCATGGTGGGATTCTTCACCTGATACATTTTCTCTATCAAGACTCAAGGGAGTTAATTGTGCAATGGAATTTCAGTTCTTAGGCTGGGATTTGAAACTGCTAACAAAGCTATCCATGCTTTAGAGATAATCAATCAAAGCAAGAATCCTCAGGGACTTACTTGCTCAAAGACATATTGTACACATGGCATCCAAATATATAGGGCTAAATCAAATCAATCATGAATCGGGTATTGTTGACTTTTGCAAAAGTCTATGTTAATTGTTCTTGAAGGCTTTCACAGTCTCTAAATTTCTTTATACACGTTTCTAAATTTGACCTCAATTCTTCTCACACATTGAATCCAGAAACTTGTATAAACATCTTTGTTAACTGCTCAAAACCCTTTTGTTAGGCCAATTTGAAGAAATATTTTTAACAGAGCCTTGACCATCCTGAAAAAGGGGGTGTTGGAACTCAATCAACTTTGGAGATTAGATGAGGTCATGGCTTCTTTTGGTTTTAGTGTCTCTTTTCTATACCCTACTATAAAGAGGAATCCTCTTCCATTGGACCATTGTAACTTGTTTGAGTTGTAGTCAATGGGATTCTAAAGTTAACCCAGATCAATGCAGTTTCTATTAAATAGACCTGAATCAAACTGACATTAAAGGATTGAATAAAGAGATAACAGTGAATTATACTCATTACAAATTCATTGAAAGCTTGTGACTCAATAAAGAAAGAATGGAGGCATGTAATTCAAGAATAGTATCATGTAGTCGAAGAAATATCAAAATTTAAGAATAAATGTCCAGTGGCAACATATCAAGTCAATGACATAAACACACAATTGATTATAGAAGTTGTCAACCACACCAAAGATGACTAGATTTTGTCTTCTAGGAATGCCAGAACCAAAATGTACTCAAGTAATTATCTCCCAATAAAGGAACACAAATTCTAAATATGGTGCCCACAATTATCTTTTCAACATCCCAAGTTTATTAATAGTAACAACATTGAATATATATTTAAAAGTTCCTATACAGCTTGATTCTTTTCTTGGCAATTATCAGAAAAAATACTTCCTCTATACTTATTCAAATGTAGAAGTATACAAATGAAGATGACATCAATACCTAAATACTCATAAAATTGTGAATTGAATCCTCTACAAGACAAATCAAAGCAACTAATTGAAAATTAATCCAGAGACAAATATCCAGAATCACAGGTTATAGAATTGATGAATGTAAAATTATCATGGGAAGTTAATAGTTGAGCACATTTATAAAACTCTCAAACATGAAAGATTATCATAGTGAAGGATATTTTGAAGGAACATTTTATGTAACCCCACTAAGAAAACAGTAAATAAATTTTTAAAATAAATACTCTCAACTCTTGTTGGCTTTCAATGTCAAATAACAGTTAAAACATTGAAAAAATTATAGCTATGGATCCTTCAATTTTTCCTTGATGTACACATGCACAAACCAATCAAACTTACAAACTAAGTATAAACAAAGTAACATACCTAGCTATGCACCAAGCTTAATAACATGTAGTTTTGAAGTAAGCTGCTCTCCAACCATGCTCTTTGAAGCAAATTAAATAAGGATAGAAGGATTTTCATTCCCAAGAACCTACAGAGAAACAAATCTAAGGTTGTAAATAATTAAAAAATGTATATTTACTGTAAGATTTGCATGTCATCATCAAGAAAAACTGAGAAGATTCAGAATTCCTACGGCTACAAATACAACATAGTGTCACTCCTAATTTTATTTCTAAAGTTCTTATAGCTAATTGACATTGTCTGCAATATATTCTGAAATTGGGACTAAAACAATGTTGAGTCTATATTTATGAAAAATGAGATATCTATAGGTTATAAATTGTTTGGTATTGATATGTAATGGAACCTTGTTGCAAGTTAATCTATTATAGTTGATTGCAACCATAAGAAACAATACATATGTGTGAAATGCCTTTCAAAATTTTGTACGATATTACTTTTCACTTAAATTGCCTATAAATTCTAGACTTAGCAATTCTTAAATTTTTCATAGAGAAGTTTTTTGGCGAGTTAAATTCCAAACACATATCAACTAAATACTAGCTAATAAAAGTTCAGGGTTTTCAATGATAAAAAAAATTAATAGAGTGCACAAAAAATTGGGGCAAATATTCAAGTGATGACCCATATCACTCCCATTTCTGTTAGTGGGTGTTTAGTAGAAACACCTGGTGGGCGATAATGTGGAAAATGTCATTGACATCCAGAGTTTGGCATGTGGGTGTATCATGATTCCAATTGTATGTATCCTTCAAAGGAGATGGATATAATAAGGGGGTGAAGAATATAAACCACTTTGTTTCTTCAAGCTATTGGGTTAGTGTTTCCTGGCCATAAATTCTGTAAAAGACATTGGTACTGCAACTAATTTTCCAGTGTTTCTACTTGGTTTCAATGTCAATCATTTCCTCAGCTTCATCTAAATGTTAAAAACCTAGTTCAGATTCCAAGAAGCACATAATATAATGGCCTTATTGGCAGAGACAAAGTCATGCCAAATATCACCCTCTATAAAACAAACAAAGTATCATCTTTGAGCTCAATCGTATCCTCTCATATTGGCATATTATATCAGGTTCAGAGAACAGTTTCATTTGGAACACTCAAGCTAAGAAACAAAGGTCTTTTGTGGTTGTTGAATATACAGGAACTATATATCTCAAAGGAATACATCTCTATAAGGAAGTAACCAAAGGTAAAAAGAAGTGGTAGAATTGGGATTCTAGGCTGAACCTATTGAGCATGCCTAATCAATTTTTCCAAACTATCCAACCTCACAATTATTTTGCAGATATTTATTAGAGAGGAGGTTGTAACTATGAAATAAAATTAATAAATATAGCACTTGCTATCCTAGAAAGGAAGTAATGCAATGATTAGAGGTTGTAGAGGTAGTGATATCAGGAATGCACAAAAATATAGGGACTTTTATTGAAGTCAGTGCAATACTGGATAGAAACCTCCAAAAAATAGCACAATAATAGCCCAGATAGGAATTGAATGCAAGCAATGATGCAATTGTTGTTGCAAAGGAATATAAAATTCAAAGTAAACCTAGTTAATGATGATAACTTGAATGGACATGAAATATTTATGACAAGCTATGTCCTAATGGTATCGGGGGAAAGAATGAATAATTTTGTTGGAATGCATTTGACATTTCTCCACAATGATACAAAGTTACAAAATTTTGTATTATAGGCCATTGATATGCTTCATAGAAATTCAACAATAGATGCACATGCACAGGTTGGTATTGTTATAATCTATATCTTATGCTATTTGGGGTAAAGGTTTTCTTCAAAGGCTATGAGGCTCATGAATGACACTTGAATTTCATCAACTTAAGAATTCGATGATTATGTTGTAGGTTAGATTTTAATTCTTGGATGCTTGAAAATGCAATACTGGTATGTTATTTGATTATTTAGGTGACAATATAAATGAGTGTTTACCTTTTAATATAGGGAGAAAGTGCACCAAAGTAGTAATCTTTTGTTTTTATAAAGCATCAAAAGGCACATATTTCTTTCCATTCTGTTGGAATGCATGCCAACGCCCAATCAATACATGAGTTGTATTCTTATTCAATTTTTTATTTCTTATATGTGTGCTCTATAATAGTTGTGCATGAAATCTATACTAGAAAATATTCTTTTAGCACGTCTTTGCTCAAACGTAGCTCAAAGTTAGATGAAATGTGCTAGACATTCAAGAAATTTTTATGTTCTCTTATGCTTTCGCTTTCTAAAGGCATGTATTTTGTATATTCTTTGAGTTGGTATTGTAAAGAAAATGAGTCAACCCACTCATAAGGATTTTACGATCCTTTCGACAAAACATGTTAGCTTTGTGTGTTTTCTAGAAAGCCTTTGTGCAACTAAATTATAAATTTTATTCAATTCTTAGTTGCATTTTATTTGATTAATCAAATTTCCTAATATTCTAAGGAATCTGTTGGGACATAGTTTATAATGGAAACCTAATGGAAAAGTGTTCTTTAGATTATGGTTTAGTTGTTAGTGGTTGTTCTTCACATTGTTAGCGAGACATTTATTAATAAAGATCATATGGATTGTATTAACTCCAACATTATTTTTGGCAATCCCATGCTTTTTTTTATACCAAATACAATTCCATCCTACCTGATTGATATAGCCTAAGATAATATTTGTTGAAAATGGTAGCTGAGCCATTATCACCTGCAATCTTTGAGCAAAGTTTTTGAGAACGAGAAATTGCAAATGTATCCTATTTTAGCCAAATTTAGTGGATCCCGCCCTTCTTAACCTATATGAAAAGGTAAATTCAAATTATCAAACCCATCATGCATGGATTTCCAATTATGACTTGTTCTAGCCCTTTGGTGGAGTGATTATGTTTATTCTATTGTCCATGTAGCATTGCTAGCAACTCCTCTTTCTTTTCTTTGAGTGCATCTTGAGAATAGTAACCCTTAGTTACTGCCGAAGGTATCCCATCAACTATTCTTATTCCAGGCCACTCCTTCTAGTGAAATTATTCATCTTAGTATTGGAAACTTCTTAAGCATAGTAACAACTGGTTACTTCCTAGTGCATCCCACCAATTGTTCTTAGTTGAGGCTACTCTTCTCAATGACATTAATAAGATAAGTATTGGAAGATAAGAAACACCATGTTATCATCATTGAATATTTTATGGATACAGACCTACGAAACTTATCAAAATAAGCTATGCCATGTTCACTGCTAACTAGAACCACATAAATGATGGCATTATATTATCATGTGGTACTTGACTATATAACTGATTTATTCAAGATGGGGCAATATATATTGGGGATAATCAAATTTCCTTTGGTGAAAGTTGTTTACTTTGGTAACTACATGTTAACTAGATTTAAAACCAACTTTCTAAAGCTTTCTCCAATTTCCTTGGTGTAGATTTTAATGGTTCACATGGAATTGGATTTGGTTCAAGTCCTACTTGTAGCTTGCAAAGAACAATTGAAAATGATGGAATTAGACTGATAAGAAGAATCCACCTTGGCTGCTAGGTCAGATGACACTGGAACATGGGGACACAGGGATTCAAGTGTCCAACATGGGACAAGTAGACCCACGGAAACACAACATGCAGACATGTTATATATAGAAAGAGATTTTTCACAATTACAAAAATAAAAAAGACATAAAGATGAAAATTATTTTGAATGTTTAGAAAATAGAACTACATCAATCACACATTGGGACACATTTTTTTTCACACATTGGAACATACTACATGCTTTTTTTGAATTTTTGTGAAATTTATTTTTGAACATTTTTAGATCTTTGTTTCTTTGACACATCTAGATAGGCTTGGGATGCATGTCAAACACACATTTGGAAAATGTCCTGAAAAGAACACATGCCAAAGCATGTCCTGCATGCTAATGAAACGTGGCATGCATGTCAAAGTGTCAAATATGTGGACACCTGACACATAGGCCTACCATGATATGCCATGTTACATAGCTTGTTGAGCAGTGTTTGCTTGGTCGGAGAGATGGCACACCATTGTGTGCAAATATTTTCTTGGTTAAAGAAGAGAATGCACTTGGAGTTAGAGAGAGTCTCATGTATGGTGCAATGCGATGAGCATATTCTACAGCAGTAACAGACTCAATGCAATATACACAGTGCAACATACACACAGCCCAACTTCCTCGCCTTGGTTCTTATGTGCAATAAAGGATAGTGGAGTGAATGCACAACAGAAAGAGTATCTTAGATGGAATTCAACATAACTAAAGAGTGGTAGAGGGCACATGTATGTCTCTAACATCCACGTGCTAACCTTAGAAAGTTTCTAGTTTTAGTTATTACAGAATTAGAAAATTGATTTTCTATCTTTAGTGAAGGATCAGTTCCTAATTAGGAAAGTGCATAAGTTAGAGGCTTTTCTAGATTTAGAATAGGGTATAGGTCCCTAGTATTAAGGTGCTTGCTTTGATTCATGTATCATCTCCTAGTGGGCATTCTATTCTAGGAAATTTACTCATGTAGGTTGGATGCTCTATTCTAGACATGATTAAGGTTACGGTTTGACACAGTCGCCTAGGTGCATTTCTTAGTATGTCTACATGCATTGTGAACAAATATCTCTCCTATTCCATGAAGGACAGATAGGGTAGAGCATTGAGAATATCCCTTGAGATCTTAGTAAGTGAGTTGCTATGTAATTTTCTGTTTTGGAGTTAATAGACAAAGTGTGCAATTGAGTGCTGCATAATTTTTCTTGTTGCCTTGATTTTCAGTTTGATGTGTCTATAGATATAATGTTCCTTTACTTGTTGTTTTCAATATTATTTATTTTTAGTTACTAGGGTTTGTTTATAAGTGCAAGTGGATTGAAACTCTTAGCATGGTTTCAATGTTGTGCATCCAAAATCTTCCAAATACATGTATGGAGTGGACTGCAGCTTGTGAGAGGATGTTGTCAGAGGATTTTAGTGGATGTGATGCCCTAGATTTAGTTATTGATGTTGATATGTGCTTGAAATAGGCTCTTGGGCATGTGAGGGGGTTTTTGGGTGTGATTCTCATGATACTCTAGTGACTGGAGTGGTTTGTACATGAAAGTTTCTGAACAACACATGGAGGAGTTTGCTACTTGTGAGAGGGAGCTACTATTAGAGGATTTTAGTGGGTGGGATGATCAAGAATCTCTAAATAGTGGAGTATATCGATGCTTGTGATAGGCTCGAGATCCTATGACAAGTCAACATGTATGATGCTCAAAGAGGCTTTGGTGATTGGAGTGGTGTTCATTGAACCTGTGATAGGTTCGAGACCTATTACAGGTTGCTTTAAATAGTGATGGGAGTCTATATCTTGCTTGATATATGCACATAGAACTTGTGATAGGTTAAGGATCTGTGAGAGGTTGCTTGTTCCAGTTATCTTCTACAAGTCGTGGTATTTTTCGTTCAACCCTTAATGGAGTTTCTCGTGCATGAATCACAAGGTGAGCTAGACCAAGTTGTGACACTCAAACTTCCTATGCATCTACATGTACCCCAAGACTCATAGGAAATCTAGATGAGGCCCTCGTATTCTTCTCATCCCCGATAGAGTTCACATTAGTTTTAGGTTTGGTGGAAGGTTTGATACTAAATACTCTGTTGAAGTGCAAGGAGCTCTAGTTTGTGGGTACAAAACAAAATATTACTATCGACTACCATTCCTCCATGTTTGTGTGCCTTGTAGAAGTTGTAGATATTAGACTTTATATTTAAGAAACTTGTGGGTGAGATTCCCCAGATATTGAGAATCTACTCTTTTTGTTGAATATCATTCTTTGTTCCTTTAGCTCTCACTATTGAGGTTGTAAGGATAGATGATGAATCCTCTTTAGCTAGATAAACTACCCCCACAGAAGCTTCCTGAATCGAATGTTTTTCACTAATCATATGTGAAGGTAGCATGCATGGGGGATTTAAAGAATTCATATGTAACCAGAGTGGTTCCAAGTACTCCCCTTCAATTTCTAGTACACCTATATCTTATATGGAAGAATATTAGGCTTCTCAAGTTTCACTAAATTCATAGGATAGTATTACGGGATTAACATGTTAAGAAGGTGAAAATATTCCAATACTAACCCATCAATATTTGGGCCCGAGTGATGCTGCTAGAATCGATGCATGCCCAACATCTAACAAAGTTGAAGATTCATGGGAACATGAAATTGTCATAATTCTAAACAGGATATTTTTTCAAACCTCAAAGTTCCCCCAAGTTATGAATCAATGCAAAAATCATGAACTTGAGGGAATAAAAAAAACATGACCTCATTTTTCACTTTTGCCTTGACTATGTCAACATAAATTTTTGTGTTGACCATGTCCACTTAATTGGAAAAGAAATATTTGCACTACCAGAAAGACCTTCTCATCCTTTTCAAGTCATCTCACATTCCTCAAGGCCTTATGGACAGTGTATCATCTTTCACAATGGATAATAAAGATGAATATGAAGATTTCAATGCATAGATTGAGTTGATTGAACACTATTATGAGAATAAAATACATGAACTTAACATAAGGATTTAATAGGATATAAATGAAATAAGATATATTTGGAATCAACGAATAAATTAGCATCTTCCTATTCCCAATCTTTTAGATTGTTTCAATATAAGAAGATTAAAATTTAATGGGCATGCCTCTGCAAGGGGGCTAGTGGCCAATACCCTTCAAAACCCTAAAGGGTATTTTTAAAGGATATTGCAAGAATGAGAAACAATAACACTTACCAGGACCTGTACAACCAACACGTCCAGCACATTGCTTAGCTGATGCTTGAGAAATTGGGGTAATGACCAACGAATCCAGACCAAGTTTCAAATTGTATACATTCTACCTATCAAATCCAGGATCAACAATATAGTAGATTCCATCAATCATCAGAGAATCTTCTGCAATATTGGTGGCCACAACCACTTTTCTTTTACCTGGAGGAGCAGGCTCAAAAATTCCTGACGGCATCTCAATAGGACGAGAACTGTATACTAGCAAGATGATTAACTCAGGGAGATTCAGTATTCTTATTCTCCCACAGGGTTGTAACCTTCCTTTCAGTACACCAGTTGTTGGTAGCTCAAGGGAATGTGCCCAGCCTCTTGGTAAACCCCCTCTTTCCATGGTAAACAACAATAAGGAATGGCATAAATAGAGAGTGCACCCTCCACGGTAAATAGTGGTTCACATAAGGAAAACGCTGTCAATAATGAAGTGTGAAAACTCCACAAAGAAACTTGGCCTCCCTAACAAGGGACAACACCTCCTTCCCACTTGGTACTGGGCTCTACAAATCAATCCCAAACTATGAAAGGAAATCTTCAATATCTAGAGATGAGGCTGATATTGAACTCACCTGTTTTTCCTCAGTTGTGATTAGATAGGAAATATGTGGAGTTGAAAGTGCCCCTCATGTCCTCTTGAACAAGTGCGCCTCCTACCCAAAAATGACTGAAACTTGATCAAAACTCTTTGAATCTGCTTGTAAACCTTTGTCCGGACAATTAAGCATGAGCTGCAAGAGATCTGAGTTTTGAAGATGACGATGACAAAAGCAATTAGTTTTGACAAATTTTGGCACCCACCTAGATTTTCTCTTTTTTTTTAAATAAAATAAATTGTGTAAAATGAGTTTTTCAATTTTTAATCTAAGGTGTAATGGTATTTGGTGTCTATAGCAATAAAGCCTAATATTCATGATCTAAGTTTGCTATATTATGTTACGTTTAATAATTCATTTGGTTCTAGTAATCATTGAGAAGAATGAAAAAATTAAAGTGTAATTCTTAATAGGCTGATATGATCTATGCTATTGCATTTGTATATGTACATTAAAAAAAATAGCAAGGGAAATTTTACTATCCACTAAGCAAAACTCCATTAGCCTTTTTATTTCTCTATGCAAAAACTCTAATATCATCATATGTAATTTATTTCCTCAAGTCACAAAGGAGCCTATTATCAATCTCCTATTTTTTATTGTTTTCCCTTCACAAGTTCAATTATTTTTTATACTTTTCTTGTCCCTCAAATTTCTCACACTCACCTTAATGAATGAGAAATGGAATTATGTTCAAACTCTGAAAACAACTGTAAATAGGGATTGTCATAGATTTTTGTCATCATTTTTCAATGACTATTTTTTTTGCCTGGTGGTATGTTGAACCCCACCAGGCATGGTAGTGGCTATTTGAAAACCCAAAATTCCATTATTTATCTAATTGAATATTCTTCTTTGCACCAATGTTGTTGCATCGTTGTGCCTACAATGCGAGTCATTTCATGGGCATCCAACATCATTATCCATGATTATGCTTTGACATCTCTTTAACATATTATTTATATTAGCATAGGTGTTGCAATGAGCCTCTATTCCACTAACCTCTATTAACCTCACAATCAATAATCTCTTAAGCCACAATCCTCTAAAGCCAACCTATACATTCAAAAATATTTTGGTGTGGGAATTCCTTATAAACCATGTTTTTATCACAAATTGTTATGTATGTGTTACAATTCACAACACACTATTAATTTCTTGTACCCCCTCACTCTAGATTTTGACTCTAGACAATGGATTGCTCTGTTGGAGTCATTGGTAGGGTGCAAAAACTTGAAATGAACTCCACATTGCCTACATTCCAACAACTTTGTATGTGGGGCCTATGTAGTGGAAAAATAAATCAGTTTCAATCATGTTACAGAACTATGTTTAAGAACAAGGACATAATTTATGTTGTATCATTGGATTTCCAAGCTTAGTTGTTCGATGTTTTTCCAAAATACTCTACAGACTCACATGTTCATTAACATTATGGTCAATAAATATCATGTCTATTGAATGAAACTGCCACTCGACTGTTTGGTAAATTTCAATTAGCAATTTTCTAGTGTGAGAATGGATTAAGGTTGGATAATGATGCATGTGCCTTAGGGAAATAGATTCAATGTATTGACCCCAATGATTGTATTGATGGAGTAATATGTGTGATCTTTTCATATACTAGAAATTTTTTGACAATCCCAAAGGATGGTAGGTATGCTGATGGGAATCCTTTGTCTCTAACATTGTTTAATATTCAAGGATAGAAACTTAAAGGTTATATTCTGAATTTGGGGGAGAAAGCTATTGCCTCTCTTGTCAAAGGAGTTATTTCACAATATTTTGTAAAGTCTATTAAACCCTCAATATCAACCACTCAAGTTGTGAATTTTTATGGTAAGAAGACAAACTTTTAACTTGGGATAATTTACAAAATAGATCATGACATGACCCTGCCACAACTTGAGTGGTTGATATTGAGGGTTTAATAGACTTTACAAAATATTGTGAAATAACTCCTTTGACAAGAAGACAAACTTTTATGGTAAGAAGACAAACTTTTAACTTGGGATAATTTACAAAATAGATCATGACATGATCCTGCCTTTCACTCTCTCCATAAAGAAGTTGAAGAAATTACTACACACTTTTTTCTATCATGTCCCTTTGTAAAGGGGACATGGAATGATATTTGAAATTAACAAAAGGAAGATGTAGATGGGAAAGAAGATTTCTAGATGAGGCTTTGCAAAAAAAGTTGGATATTGAAGAAGTTAGGAAATTGCATCATTCCTCGCTAATGTTCATTTGTTGGGAAATTTGGTTGCATTGAATGCCACATGTTTTCAAGGAAAGGTTCAACTTCAAAGATGGTGTTCATCAATATTGTACTATATTCAAGTAAGGAAGCATGAGAATGTATGTGAAGTTTTAGATTTAGTGGTGGGAAAGGACAAGCCTGTTGGTTTCTTTGGTGGTGCTTCTTAAGATAATCTAGGCATTAGTTGGGTAGGAAGAATTCTATACTTATCAAATTGATACAAAATCATTTTTTAATGTTGTTTTTGTGTTGATATGAACAACATAGTAGAGTTAAGTCTTGCAACAATCTTGATGTTTTTTGTATTGGAGATATGTTGCTTCTTGGAATTAGAACCTCTTGGGGGGTATTTAGATAAAGATGGAGTTAAAATACGAATTACAATCTATCTATTTTTTTCATGTCAAGATAGAACACAATCAAGAAGAAGACATATCATCCAAGAGGGAATGAAACTAGAAATCAACCTCCCTATTGGTTATTGGATAGAGGGAAAGTGAAGAACTATCTAAGGTTCCTTCTTTACAAGATGGATCCTCTCTCACTCTATTCACCATGAGGTATGCAACTATCACATCATTCAAATTGGCCTTTTCATCTCCTAACATAGAGGGATAATGCATTTGCAAGGGTATAAATATTTCCCAAACCCATGCTTGTAGTATTGAAATGTAGGATGTTCCTCCTTGTCCTACATATCTCATAGTGCTCAAAGGGTCCCATATCAAATTGTAATTAAGTGGACTAGTGAGCTTGGAGATGACCATGAATCCCTAAAATATGGTTTTAAGAACAATAATAGAAAGGTGCTTCAAAAAAGAACCCCAAAAACTACCCAACTTCCGCGATGACATGCTGAGGGGGTTACGGGGAGGACTAGGATGCCCAACCCAATGCATTGCATAGAGTTTTCACCCATCCACTTAACACTCCTCGATGATTATGCATCGTGGAATAAAGGGGATTGTGAGACCTTGTATTGGAGAGTCGATTTCCCTACAACACTAATGATTCACTCTACATTACAACAGCAAAGGAAAATATCAACAAGGAATTTATCATTAAAACTAGATTAGAATAAACAAGACTGCATGAAATAATGAGGATGTACCTTTCCCTTTCAAGGTTCTTCAATTCCACCACACCAATTGAATGGATCCCCTGGTTTGAGAGTTGGTCCCAGTGCTAGCGTCTATGGTAATGCCAGACCCAGATATGAATGTAGTTTGAGCACTTGGTATGAAGGATCCCTCGATTTGAGAGCCGGCCCCAGAGTGCGATCGATGAAGGATACCAAGTGCTCATAGAACCAGTCTGTCTAAATCGCGCGAGATTGAACCAATTTCTTTAAAAAAATCACAAAATGGAGTGGCGGGAACTAGTATTCCAAATGGCGTGGGATTCATAAACATGATTTTGATTTTGATTTTATTCCCATGATGAAAAAATTAATTAGACATTTAGTACAAGGCTAGGCACATCACATTTTAAAATACATTTATATGGATTCGGAAGAAAGCTACTAAATTCAATAAATTATTAAATACATTGTTTAATTAAATAATTATGATTCCACTTTAGAACTCAATGGAGCGATGGAGGATGCGTCCAGTACAGAAGCTTTTCAAGTCTCTTCAGGGTTTTTTTCTGGTGTTTTCCGTTGTTTTAGAAGTGCATGAAGACTTTCGCCATTTAGCTCATGTGTATATGTGGAAGAATGGAGTATTTGTTAGATGTGGAATGGGAGGCAGAGACTTGATTCACCCTTCACAAAAAGGGAAAAACAATGAGAAGAAAGGGTGATGGAATGAAAATTACCAGCATGTTGAAATTGGCAGGAAAATTTTCATTTTTGGTGTTACAGATCTAAAAATTACCAACATATCCCACTTGTAGTTGAAATTAGATTCAATATTTAGATATTATGTGATGTCTCAAGGCCTTAATCATCACTCAAGAACAACAGAGGGAATTGTTACATATAGGCTAAATATTCCATATGTAGGTCATATGTAGTAGTATAGGTTAACATGCATGGACCATCAACCCCATAGAAAATTGATATGGTATTAGGCCCTAAAATTAGTTTATAGGCCATGGTATAGGCCACGAGAACCATCTTCAATGTTACAAATATTGAAATGGCCACAATATCTTGCTTGTAAGGTAAAGTAATTATGTGTAGGGTCCTACACATGGACCATGAATCATATAGTAAATTTTCTAACCATCGACCATTATTTAGGTTATGAGAATCACTATTGGTTTACACAACCTATAAATATTAAACCATGGTTGGTTTATTGGTTTACATAACCATGGACAAACCAACAACAACAATGACATCGATGATGGTGACAATGATGATCATGACGATCTCACATGTAGTCTAGAGATTCTTATGTGGTAATATAGGTTAACATGCATGGACCATCAACCCCATGGAAAATTAATATGGAATTAGACGCTAAATTTAGTTCACATGCCATAGTCCAGGCCAGGAGAACCATCCTTTGTGTTACAAATATTGAAATGGCCACCATATATAATGCCACTAATTAGACACTGACCTAACACAACCAACCCATGTAAATGACTCATGCACTTGGCACACTTGATCCATGCAATGGATTCATGCACCTAGGAAGCTTCAACCTCTAACCCCCTCACCTCACACCTAACCTTAACATCTAGCCCCAAATCGAATAACATGATAAACCACTTAACCACTAGTACCAACAAAACCAAAACCCCTTTCCCACTAACACACTGATCCCTTAGGTGCCTCACTTCTAATCCAAAAACTCCCCAAATCCTAGCACATTATGAAATTATAGAAAATATCCCCTTAATCCAGTGTCCCTCTAACCCTAACCCATGACCCCCTAACCCAATCACTAACATGCCTATTGCACCAAATCAACACACTAACACAATAAAATTTGACCTTGGGTTATTTATAACCAAGGTTTTAGATCAAAGACTTTGACATCAAGGTTTGAATGATCACTGTATGGGATTTTATCAAACCAAAATTAGTGCAAAAATAAACACAAGAACTTAGAATATAAACAAAATATTCCCTATCTAGGGTATGTATGATGACTCAAGTCCCTATGCATGGCCCATAAGTCTCAAAATAATTTTTTATTGCCCGAGAACCTACATTTTTTCCTTAGACCATAACATAGGCTCCTAAAACCATCCACGACATGAAAATACTAAAAAAAATGACAATGTGTTACTCAAAAGCTAAATATTCCTTGCCTATGGCCTATGTGGTGGTACAGAGAAACACCCATAGGTCACAAGACCTTGAGGTAACTACCAGACATTATAAACTAGATTTTGATCTAACACCATGGACACCATAGATTAGGCTTCAAGAACCATCCATGATGTTGTAAATATTGAAATGGCCACTGTACCCACTTGCAAGCTAAATATTCCTTGTGTAGGAATCATGTGGTGATTAGGGCCCTACACATGGCCCGTTAGCCATAAAGCATAATGTTATGGCACACGAGTTTGTATTTTAACCATGGATCATGTAAAGTTGGAGTGTGAGAACCATATTTGATGTGAAAAAGCTAGCATGACTGCCTCAATTGTAGATCTCTAATGGGATATGGTGTTGAATGATGATGCACACCCTTCCTAACACTACAATAGCTTGTGTTCACTTAGCTCCAATGTTTTGATGACATGCATTGTTGAACCCATGTGACACACCTAACCCACATACATAAATGACTTTTAGGGGGTTTTCAAAAAATTTCAATTCACATGACTTTTAGGGGGGTTTCAATAAACCGTCTCCAAAAGTTCAATTCTCATTTCTTTTAAAGGGGGTTTCACAAAACCGCCTCCAAACGTTCAATTATCATGACTTTTAAGGGGGGTTTTTAAACAACTGCCTCCAAATTTTTGATTTGCATGACTTTTAGGGGGGGATTTCAACAAACTACCTCCAAAAGTTCAATTCTCATGACTTTTAAGGGGGGTTTCAAAAACCCACCTCCGAAAGTTCAATTCTCATGACTTTTAAGGGGGGGGTTCCAAATAACCGCCTCCAAAAGTTCAATTCTCATGACTTTTTAGGGGGGGTTCCAACAAACCACCTCCAAAAGCTCAATTCTCATGACTTTTAAGGGGGGTTCCAAAAAATCACCTCCAAATGTTCAATTCTCATGAGTTTTAAGGGGGGTTCCAAAAAAACTGCCTCCAAAAGTTCAATTCTCATGACTTTTAGTGGGGGTTTTGACAAAATGCCCCCACAAGTTATGAGAATTGGGTTTTTAGGGGGGCTTTTCAAACAACTGCCTCCAAAATTTCAATTCTCATGACTTTTAAGGGGGGTTCTGAACAAACTGCCTCCAAAAGTTCAATTCTCATGGCATTTATGGGGGGTTTTGACAAACCGCCCGCAAAAGTTATGAGAATTGGGATTTTAGGGGGGTTTTCAAACAACTACCTCCAAAAGTTCAATTCTCACGACTTTGAAGGGGGGTTCCAAACAAACCACCTCCCAAAGTTCAATTCTCATGACATTTAGGGGGGGTTTTGACAAACCATCCCTAAAGGTTATGAGAATTGGGCTTTTAGGGGGGTTTTCAAACAACCGCCTCCAAAAGTTCAATTCTCATGACTTTTAAGGGGGGTTCCACAAAAAACGCCTCCAAAATTTCATTTCTCATGACATTTAGGGGAGGTTTTGACAAAACGCCCCCAAAAGTTATGAGAATTGGGCTTTTAGGGGGGGGGGGGTTTCCAAAAATCGCCCCCAAAAGTAAAATTTCAGGACTTTTGGGGGCGGATTTAAAAAAACCATCCCCAAAAGTTAAATTTCCATGACTTTTAGGGGCGGTTTTAAAACACCACCTCCAAAGGTTTGAAAAAACTTTCAGGGCGGGGTTTACCAAGACCCTCGCAAGCCAAAACCACCCCTAAAGGGATATTTTGTTATAGTTTCATCATCATCATCATCACCATCAACAACATCATCGTTGTGGTCGTCATCACCATCATATTCATCATCTTCATCATCACCATCATATTCATCATCTTCATCATCACCATCATCTTCATCATCATCATCATCATCATCATCATCTTCATCGTCATCATCATCATATTCATCATCTTCATCATCATCATCATCACCATATTCATCATCATCTTCATCATCATCTTCATCATGATATTCATCATCATCATTATCTTCTTCATCATGATATTCATCATCATCATCATCATCGTCGTCGTCTTCATCATCATCGACATCTCTCTCTCTTCCCTGGTTTTACACCTCTCTCTCTCTCTCTCTCTCTCTCTCTCTGTAAACCTCCTCTCCCTCTCCCTAACCTCTCCCCGATCCCTAACCATCCTACTCTTTCTATCTCTCTACTACTCCCCCTAGACCAAAAACCCCTCCTCTCTATCTCTCTCCCCTCCTCTCGCTATCCCTTACTAACTCGGGCTCTCTCAGTCTCTCTCTCTTCCCTACACCTCCACCTACCTCTAACCACACCTCCCATCTCTCTTTCTCACTCCCTACAAATAACACCCTCTCTTCTCTCTCTCTCTGTCCCTCCTTTCCCCCCCAACCATTACTAACCCTCTCTCTTAGTCTCTCTCTCTCTCCCCCTTGATAGACCCCCTCATAGCCCCTTACCCCTAACTAACCCCCCCTCTCTCACTCTCTCTTCCTTGCTTCTACACCTCTCTCTCTCTCTCTCTCTCTCTCTCCTAATCCCCCTTCCCATACCACCCCTAACTAACCCCCCCTCCTAGCCCCTTACCCCTAACTAACCCCCCTCCTATCCCCTTACCCCTAACTAACCACCCCACATCTCTAATCCTTAAGCCCCTAACACCAAATCCCTCTTTAACCTCCTAACCCAAAGAAACTATTAAATAAACTATTGAATAAGGTTTTGTTGATTACAATAATGCTAGCCCGTTTTTGCATGAAGAAACGCTCTCTCGTTTTGTGCAAGTAGGCATTATTTAGCCGTGCACCAAACATATTAAATGCCCAGGATTTTTTTTAACATTCCAGAAATGCGCGCGCATTTTGTTTGTGCATAGCGCTAGCGCATTATGTGTGTACATAACAATAGCGCGTTTTTCCTATGCAAAAATTCAGCAGAATGCTTTTATATCCGAAATCTTGCGTTTTTTCTTCCCATCTTCACGTCTCCCATACAGCAGAATAATTCACAATGAACATTCAAGGCAATTGAGGAAGCTCAAGGCACTCTATGTTCACAATCAACAAGCTTGAAGAGGATTCTACAATTAGGATTTGGAATTGAGGACTCCACATTCACAATTAGCAAGCTTCAAGAGGATTCTACATTCACAATTCCAAGCTTCAAGAGGATTCTACATTCACAATTTCAAGCTTCAAGGGGATTCTACATTCAAAATGTCAAGCAAGCTTGATGAATCTATATGAACACAATTGAAAAGGAATCTACATTCACTATTGAGCAAGCTTGAAGAATCTATATTCACAAATTAAGAATTTTCTATATTCACACGTGAGGTATAAACTTTACTTTCACATTTGAGCAAGATTGATGAATCTATATTCAGAATTGAGGAAGTATCTATATTGACAATTGAGCAAGCTTGAAGAACCTATATTCACAATTGAGAAAGAATTTGGATATTTGAATAGTTGAGCACACCTCTAGAATGTATTTTTTTAGTATTGCTCATTGTGGTCATGGGGAATTCATGTAATCAAAAAAGGAAATCGGCAAGGAAAGAGAATCCTTAAGAAACCATGGAAGGAGTTAGAGAAAAGAAAAGATTGGACATGTGGAATCAAAGCCATTCCATGGAAACTCATCCAATTCCAACCATAGATGATGCCATAGTCGTTCTTACCCATCCACCTCAAGAAAAATGAAGAAATTCACTAGAGGGGCCCTCAATTTCAACAACATTTGATGAACAAGCACCCAACATTTCAATTCCCACTTCAAGTCAACCTCAGAATATGGTACTGAATGACTTGTTGGGTAGTGGTTATACAAGCGATGAAGTTAGAGAGGCATTGAGTGGAGGATTTACAATGGAAGAAGCAAATGTTATGAAGACCGTCCAAGAGAATGAAAGACAAGAGGCTCCTATTGAAATGCTAGAGCATTCTCGTGATGTTGTACATGCTCCAGTTCCAACACCCTTACTTCCATTAGCAACTGCATGCCGAAGAACTCCGAAACGTATACAGGTTGATGAAACTCTCATTAGTTCACATGAAGGTACGTTATCTAAACGTGCTATTGCTTATCAAACTCGACAAATACTTGATAACTTTTTTTATTCTAAATGTGATGGGGACAAGTGCAAATTATTTTTATCATGGTTAAAATCTAGGTTTATGGTTGTTGTTAGAAGAACGTTAGAGATAAATATGACCAAAAAGTTAGAACCAATTTCTCATATTGTTAAAATTTTAGTAGACGCATTTAGTACAATTAGAAATAAATCGCACTCAAAGGATCGCAATGCGGCTTGTCGTGTGTTGTCACAATCAATTGTGAACAAAAACACTAGCTCACTTCGTTTTCTTAAACCTACATCCAAAATTATTAATTTGAATGTGAAGACACTTCGTATGTATTGTGTTAGAAGAGAACAACTACAAACTGGTCAAACAGATGTTTGGGCCTTCCTTGGTAGGTTGCCATGCGCTAATATGAAGCTCATTGATGCGGTAAAGGGATTAATGCAAGCTCTTTGGCATGACAACACTAGACCTTCTTCCAACCAAAAAGATGTATTAAAATGAGAAGGGGTTCAAAGGATCGTGAACCACACATTAAACATTTTCTTGATATTGACACAAACAGAATTATATGAGAGATTTAGGAATGAACATAACAAACTTGACTTGGGCCAAATATCCTTTGAAAAATGCAAACCATGGTATGTTAAAATAAACACAATTCGTAACACATGTTGTTGTCAATACCATATTGAGTATGGTTACTATTATGATACATATACATATATTTTTCATGTATTGCATAACATTCTTGTGCAGGAATGCTCAGCTACATTACCACTGAGGCCAAACGATTGCACATTTTATCAAAAAACTTGCATAGATGGGACATGCTCAGGGTGTGGTGGATTCACATTATTGGAAAAATGCGCACATGTGATCGATGAGCATGAACTTGGGAGGTAGGAGGTGAACTTTCAGTCATTCAAATATGTCACGTATGATATTGATGGAGGGAATGAAAAAAAAATACAATTGGTCACTTCTCAGGTTGGTAATGAGCTATTCAATACTATTTTTTCTTCAGATTGCAATTTCATATGTAACAATCTATTGATATATGTCTTTATTGTTGATTTACCAGGTACAGGTTTTTGACTTCATGGAGGAATTCTTTGAAAATACACAACAGTATGTAAAGCATGTGCATGTGGTTTGTTGGCAAGATGAGCAGTTTAGAACGTGTAGGGATACATTTCCTATTGGGACTATCCTATCAGTGGTCGATTTTGTGGAAAACTACACTCTTCAACCACAAAATGGGATTCATAGTCAATACTATCACTCAGACTAGGTCATTCTAATGGTCCATATCACCTATAGACAAGGGGCATATAGTACTGAAGCCAACAGATTTATATTGAAGGAGTATCACTTCTACATAAGTGATGACAGGTGTCACGACTTGGCTTTTGTACAACACAACTTTCAAATGTTCTACAATCATCCACATTGGAGTGTGCAATTTTTGAACATTGGAGTCAAATTTGCAAAATCATCCACCAGGCACTTATGGCTAGCATCCTAGCTGGAACCTTCCTAGACACACTTGCAGGACTCCCCAGAACCCATTTTTGTTGCACGGTTGGAATTTTATGCCTTCAGCAGGTGTCCCTGAAGGCCTTTTGGATGTGAGACAGAACGAGCCATATAATGACGACCATGGATGAAATTGAAAAGCCGTCGAATCCGTTGGATTTATGACATCGGGATAGTACTAGGGGTGCCCCTCTCTGCCGGTCCCATGGCCCAAGTGTCATATTGTAGGTCCATTTTGGAAACTAGGGTTTTGCTCTGTAAGGGAGTCTACAATGTTTGCACATTGGGGTCAAATTTGAAAAATCATCAACCAGGAACTTATGGCTAGCGTTCCCAGCTAGAACCTTACTAGACACACTTGCAAGTTTCCCCGGAACCCATTTTTGTTGCACGGTTGGAATTCTATGGCCCCGGTAGGTATCCAGCAAGTGTCCCTGAAGGCCTTTTGGATGCGAGACAGAATGAGCATAGAATGACGACTGTGGATCGAATCGAAAAACCGTTGACTCCATTGGATTTTGGACATCTAGATAATGCTAGGGATGCCCCTCTCCGCTGGTCCCATGGCCCAGGTGTCATCTTGTAGGTCCATTTTGGAAACTAGGGTTTTACTCAGTAAGGGAGTGTGCAAATTTTGCACATTGGGGTCAAATTTGCAAAATCATCAACCGGGCACTTATAGCTAGCGTTCCTAGCTGGAACATTCCTAGACATAATTACAAGACTCCCTGGAACCCGTTTTTGTTAAACGGTTGGAATTCTATGGCCCCGATAGGTATCCAGCAGGTGTCCCTGAAGGCCTTTTGGATGAGAGACAGAACGAGCCATAGAATGAAGTCCGTGGCTTGGATCAACAAACCATAGAATCCGTTGGATTTAGGACATCAGGATAGTGCTAAGGGTGCCCCTCGCCACCGGTCCCATGCCCCAGGTGTCATCTTGTAGGTCCAGTTTGCAAACTAGGGTTTTGCTCAGTAAGGGAGTGTGCATTTTTTGCACATTGGAGTCAAATTTGCAAAATCATCCACCGGGAACTTATGGCTAGCTTTCCCAGTTGGAACCTTCCTAGACACACTTGCAGGACTCCCTGGAAGCCATTTTTGTTGCACGGTTGGAATTCTATGGCCCCGATAGGTATCGAGCAGGTGTCTATGAAGGCCTTTTGGATGCGAGATGGAATGCGCCATAGAATGATTACCATGGCTCGAATCGACAAACCATCAAATCCGTTGGATTCAAGACATCAAGAGAGTGCTAGGGGTTCCGCTCTCTGCTGATCCCATGTCCCAAGTGTCATATTGTAGGTCCATTTTGGAAACTAGGGTTTTGCTCAGTAAGGGAGTGTGAAATTTTTGCACATGGGGGTCAACTTTGCAAAATCATCTACCGAGAACTTATAGCTAGCGTTCCTAGCTGGAACCTTCCTAGACACACTTGAAGGAGTCCCCGGAACCCGGTTTTGTTGAACGGTTGGATTTCTATAGCCCCGATAGGTATCCAACAGGTGTCCCTGAAGGCCTTTTGGATACGAGACAGAACGAGCCATAGAATGACGATCGTGGCTCGGACCAACAAACCATCAACTCCGTTTGATTCAGGACATCGGGATAGTGCTATGGGTGCCCCTCTCCGCTAGTCCCATGGCCCAGGTGTCATCTTGTAGGTCCATTTTGAAAACTAGGGTTTTTCTTAGTAAGGGAGTATGCAGTTCTTGCACATTGTAGTCAAATTTGCAAAATCATCCACTGGGATATTATGGCTAGCATTCGCAGCTGGAAAATCCCTAAACACACTTGCAAGACTCCCCAAAACCCGATTTTGTTGAACGGTTGGAATTCTATGCCCTTGGTAGGCATCCAGCACGTGTCCTTGAAGGCCTTTTGGATGCGAGACGGAAGGAGCCATAGAATGTAGACCATGGCTCAGATTGAAAAACCGTCAACTCCGTTGGATTTAGGACATTGGGATAGTGATAGGGGTGCCCCTCTCTTCCAGTCTCATTCCCTAGGTGTCATCTTGTAGTTCCATTTTGGAAATTAGGGTTTTGCTCAGAAAGGGAGCGTGCAATTTTTGCACACGGGGGTTAACTTTGCAAAATCGTCCACAAGGCACTTATGGCTAGCGTTCCCAACTGGAACCTTCCTAGACGCACTTGTAGGACTCCCCGAAACCCAGTTTTGTTGCACGGTTGGAATTATATGCCCCTGGTAGGTATCCAACAGGTGTCCCTGAAGGCCGTTTGGATGCGAGACGAAACAAGCCATAGAATGAAAACCATGGCTCAGATCGACAAACCGTCAATTCTGTTGGATTAAGGGCATCGGTATAGTGCTATGGGTGCCCTTCTCCTTTGGTCCCATGGCTCAGGTGTCATCTTGTAGATCCATTTTGGAAACTAGGGTTTTGCTCAGTAAGGGAGTGTGCAGTTTTGCACATGGGGGTCAACTTTGAATTTTTTTATTTTGATTCTAGAACTAGACATTCAAAGAGTAGCAGTCAAACCTACCACACTGCACCCTTGGTAGATTTATATGTCCTTAGTGTGCCATGTCATTTAACAACTCCTTAGTGTTCCACTATATTTGGATTTTGAGTAATTAATGTGATTTTTAAGAATTCAAAGTTCCAAATAAAAATGGAGGCAATGTTTCATCGATGACATCCCTCTAATCCTTGATAGCTTTGTTATATCAAAGTCACCATGAAACTTTTCTATCAAGATATGGGGGAATACTTTCCAAATCACAATGAACAACCATTACATCATTGTTTGTATCAATCAAGAGCATTCAATTTTAAATACATTTTCATATGAGGATAATCCATCCTTTTTACAAACATAGGACCATGAACATCTTATTTTCCTTCATCAAAACAACATTATCAAGGAATATCATTAAACTAGTTAGGTATTTTATTTTCCATGGATTCTGTATGATTACTTTTGCATTATGACAAGTGGAAAATGGACATATGAAAGAGGTAAATCACAAATCAAGGTCTTAAATACTAGGGTTTAGTAAGGATAGGGTTTATATCTTCAACAATTTTATGAGAGTGAATTCATGACCAACTATTGGTTAGCATATTGGAACAAACTACGATCTTACAAACTAAGGTATATTTGTTACATATATTTGACCATAGGTACATGAAGGCCCAATGAATTTTATCACACTTCAGTTCATGCATTCCTTGTCATTGTACTTGATACTTTGCCATTGTTTTTAGCATGATAGAGTAGGCACTTCAACCAAACTGCATAGATGCTCGTGTACGTATTGTTTGATGAAATGTGGTAGCATTGATGAAATGTGTAGCATCTATTAGACTTCCTCTTAGTTTCTGAAAATGTCATAGGATTACATTGGTGATATGCATAACATGTTACTATTATGATAGAGGTTATTCAAACATATTTTGACTTATTTTGCTAACTTTTGTTTTTTCCTTGCAACATATTTTCCTTGCAACCATAGTCCTACTCAATTGGTATGAACCCTTGGAGTTGACAAAAAACTCAATTTTAAATAAGATATCAAATTAGCATGCATGTGCTAAGTTCATTGAACTACTGAAAGATATTATTAGTTTTTTCCATTGAGATAATGTTTTCATAACACAATGGTGAGATGTTACTTGATCAATGCAATAAATGTAAGAGAACAAATATTGCTTAAAATGTAATTATATAAATTTCAATTGCATAATTTATCAATTTGTGGAAGAGATAAATCATCACAAGTGCAAGTGGAAACTCAAGAGAAAATATGGAATATATTGTATCATGCATTGATAGACGAATGTTTGTAATACAAAATATGGCAAAGTATTCGGCCCTCAAATGGCCTGTCAATGTACATGTGTATCCCTAAGTACAACAATGTGTACATGTACATGTCAAAATACATATATACAAGACTATGCAACATCAAAAATCAATCTTTCGCTTGTTTTTCCTCGACTTTCCTCTATCGACCATCTCCCTGGGATCACTCTGCATCTCAGGAGTCTGCAAAAAAAGCATTATTTTTATCAAATAACTGCACTAATACCCTACCATTAACAAACTTAAAAAATTAACTTATGGCCAAATTATTTATGACAAACACTCACCAAATCCTCATGGGGTATAGATGTGAGTGATGTGCTCATGGAAGGCCTCTCTATAGTTGTGCTCTGCAAATAAAAGACCATATCTCAACTAATTCAACATTGATCAACATGTTTGGGTAAATTGAATAAAAAAACTTGGTCATTAATGAACATATCACCACAAGAGGAGACTCGGTCAGAACCATGGATTGAGCAGAGGGGCCTGGCACTTCTGTCACTAATGGATACAATCACCAAATGGGGAAATAGTTAGACATGCATGAATAAACAATATAGTAACATGGTTAAATACTATGCATTGTGATTGTTGAAATAGTTACCTCTGTATGACTTGTGCCTATTGTAGATGTGACACTAACTGTAGCATCAATGACCCTTGTTAGATGAGGGGTAGATGGATCTCTTGTGTGTCTACTATAGAGGACATCCACACCGTTTCTAGGAGTGGAGCCTCTATTATACACTTGTGCCTTTTGCACATTTGGACTACGAGGAGATCAAACTGCTGACAGTATCTGAAGTATAGAGGCTAGTGGCTACAATCACCAATAATGACGTAGTTAGAAATGCATTGGTCAATGAAATACCATGTATTAACAAAATGACAACGATGAAATACATACCGATGTACTGTATACTTCAATCAATTCTAAGAAACGGTCTGTCGAACGTTGTATCTCCATGGGCACACTATCGGTTGTATTCCCACCAGGGGGGAGCTCACTAGATGAAATCATTTCCCTCTGATGGGGATCTACAACCTACATTTAGAAAATTGTAAATATTAGATCGTGTAGCATTAATTAAGTAACATGTGATAAGAAACTAACATGTATTAAAATAATGTCATGTTTATATAGTTACCTCAGCGTGAGATGTTGTCCCTGAAGGTATGACAACATCTTGTAACTCAGAAGGTTCTGCTGCATGATCCTATTGCCCCTCATGCCCTTCTGGTAGCAACTACAAATTTTAAAATCATTAAAAATATTAGCAATCTATATATGTGTATAGTAACGAAAAATAATTTACAAATGACACTAAATTTTTAACTGGATTTACTCATGTATTAAAATAATGTCATGTTGAAATAGTTACCTCGACATGAGATGTTGTCGCTGAAAGTATGACAACATCATCTACACCGGGAGGTGCTGCTGCATGAGCCTCTTGCCCCTCATGCCCTTCTGGTAGCAACTACAAATTTTAAAATCATTAAAAATATTAGCAATCTATATGTGTATATAGTAAGGAATAATAATTTACAAATGACACTAAATTGTTAACTTGATTTACTCATGTATTGAAATAATGTCATGTTGAAATAGTTACCTCGGTGTGAGATGTTGTCGTTGAAAGTATAACAACATCATCTACATAGGGCGGTGCTGGTGCATGAGCCTCTTGCCCCTCTTGACCCTCATGCCCTTCTGGTACTGGTGCATGATCCTGTGGACTATGCTCTGCATCATCGGTGCAAAGGTCTTCAACCTCCTGCCCTTCTTGTAGCAACTACAAGTTTTAAAATCATTAAAAATATTAGCAATCTGTATATATGTGTATAGTAAGGAAAAATAATTTACAAATGACACTAAATTGTTAACCACTTACTTACCTATGTAAAATACCCAGTAAAGGTATCATCTGTTTGGACATGACCAAAGAAAGGATGACCACATACTGTGCATGGGTGGGGCTCTCGATTGTGCTCATGATGTGCAGGTCTAGTGTCACTACTAGATGGTCCTCGACCACTGGAAGGTGGTGGATCTACCCCACCGGGAGGTGGTTGATCTATCCCACCAATAGGGGGTGGCTCTACTCCACTCATATATGGTGGCTCTGATGGCCTTTCCTGGTACATACCTTGAAGATACATGCTATGGCGAACAACCACCTGTTCCAACAGTAGGAATGACTCTTGTGTCTGTGGGACCAACTGATGCGGAGGTGGCACATCTGGCCTGGGTAGATTCCTATGAGGTGGAGCTACTGGGTGATTGGGATCTATGTGCCTCACATTGGGATGTTGCTAAGGCATCCCCATCTCAACTCCCTGGTACTCCAAGATATCAAAATAGTTAACATGCTTCCCATCACAAATTTTGCATACATCTTTCTCAGAAAATATAGAGGCATTTCCCTATTGTTGTGTGGTGGTGCATCAAACACCATGTACCATCAAGCGATCCAATTATCTATGAATGGTTGATGTGTACACCACTTGATAGAAATGTGCCTTTTGTTTGCATTCGGGATTTCAACCATCCGTGGATCTCTAAAGAGGGAAAAGATATGTTGTTTTGAGATTTTCAACTTCTTAACTTTTTTGTAGCTAAGTCCATCCTAATATTGTTTCCTATTTCTTTCTCCGAATGTGGCAATATCTTGCAATGCACCATTAGACCTAGTAAAGGTCTCTATCATTGCATCCAAATTGGATGCAAGCATAAGATGCCTATCATCAACAATAGTAATTGAGCTTCAAATTTCTCCGAGCCTTTGAGTTTCTCTTTAGATGTCTGAGTGTGCATCCATGGTCATCGCTGCAATCAAAAAATAAAAATAAAAAATCATTGGAAACGTATACATGTGCTATAATGACATTTCTCAAAAATGAAAAATGTACAAACTTTGTGCAAGAGCGAATACATTACAAACATAAATATCATCTCAGGCATACATTACAAACATAAATATCATTTCATATAACCATTGCAGGCATACATTATGGGTCCTTGCAGGCATAAGGGTGGAGACCATGCGGGCATAAAGACCATGATGATGTGGCAAATATATGTATTTTTATTGGTTAAGGATAACATGGAAATACAAATATCATTTGACTTATTTGAATTAATAAAAGCAAAAAGACAAGTCGGCCTCCTAAGTACATGGAAAGGAGAAGTATAAATGAAGAACAAGATGGTTTTTTTTTTTTGTGTTGAGTGTGGAGAATTCGGGAGATAGAGGAGAGCCTTGATCTCGAAGGTCAGGAAGATGAGGACAATTTTTGGTGAAGGAGCAGTAGTAGGTGGAGCAGTAAAACAATCTCTCTTTCTATCTTTTATTCTGGGTTAAACTGAGGCAGCTTATTGATGGACATAATGAAGACATGCTGGTAGAATGATGAAGAGATGACTGATGATATGGGAAGAATGTTGTGATGTGCATATGGACAGTGTAAAGTGTATGAATGGAGATATGGCAGCAGATTGATTTGACATGAATAATGATGACAGAATGAAGATGTGATCTGATTGGTGATATTTGTTGATGGACATAATGAAGTTATATTTAATAATGAGTGCTTGATGAGAATGATGAAGTGCTTTGGAAACAAACAAGGGATTCTGTTTGATGATGTATGTAATCTGCAGACTTGAGAAGACTCTGAAATATCATTTGCAAATCTATGGTTGTGGGGGTGTTGGTGCATCCCAATCAGTTGCAGCTAACATAATTATCTTGTGAATAGGATTGTCATTGATGACAACATTAATGATAAAGGTGTAAATGGAATGATGACAAGCAAACAAGGTGACTTGACAAGGACTTAGAAAAGACAAGACAAAAGACAAGGTGATGGGCATTGGCACACCTAATGAGCCAAATGACCCATATTGTGGTAATTTGGAGTTGGTCCTAATACCCTAGACAAGGATGACTTGGAGATAACAAGTGACATGAACAAAGAAGCATGAAGTGAACAAAGAATCTTGAAGTTGACACTTGGCAAGGAGATTGCAGGCATCCCTTATGGCATCTACGGGCATACAGAAATGAAGCTGATGGATATGCGGGAATGTGGACAAGGTGACATGCGAGCATCTTGAAGATGCATATGCAGGCATGTTTGTGGAAGCTGTGGGCATCCTATAGGCATGTCAAAGACCCCCATGCGGGAAATTGAAGAAGTTCTAGCTGCAAGAATGTTCAAAGGCATAAATATGGCCCTTGCGGGCATGAGTTACAAGCTAGTGTCGGCATGCTGGAAGCAAAAGAAAAGGGTGATGATGTGGGTATGAATACCAGTATGATAATGTGCTGTTGGTGTACAAACTAAGATGCCGATGATATGTATGGACAAAATGAAGAAGTTTTTATTGGGGCTACATATGATGAACAGAATGTTGATCTAGGGCAGCATGATATGCATGGACAAAGAATGAGAACATGATTGACATGACAAAGAGAAGTATATGATTTATGTTAGGACAACAGAATGTTGAAATTTTGATATGTTGCTGGACAATGTAATGATGAAACAGGGACAGAATGCTTGCTTGGGTTATGACAGTTAATGATAATCAGAATGATGTTATAGATAGATATGTTGGTTGACAATGATGATGACAATAATGATTGATGTGAACTAATGCATGCTAATATGTACATATAATACAAGCAGGGTCTTGTTATGAAATGTACTTGTAAATACAAGCAGGGTCTTGTATGTATTTTCTTAGCTAGGTCTAAGAAAAAATAGGCAGGGTCCTAGATAAGGAGTTGGTGCTCTTTGTTTTAGTAGGAGCTGAATTACCTCACGGTTGCAGTCGTTTGAAATAAATACAAAATTACAAAGATTATATCTTGTGTCTCTTGTGCAATGTGTTTACTTGATGAATGACATGTGATTGGTAGATAGTTATGGATGAATATGATATTGAAGTGAATGAGAAATAATGATTTAAGATTTAGTGATTGAAGAAATTGAATTTGGATTAAGTATAGGCTCACTGATTCACCCCCCCCCTCTCAGTGAGCCATTGTGTCTAACAAGGTGGATGTAAAATTCATTAAGGGATTGATAGTAGGGAGAAATTAACATATGTTAAATAACAAATTTTAAAATTTTTAGTTTAGGGCAACATAAAAATTTATATTTTTAATGATGAAATGAGGCAAGGATTTGGATGCTTACCTTTCCAATCCTCCTTGCAAGATGAAATCTCCCTTGTTGAGCTTCTCCAATGCGTTTTGGCAAGCCGAAATCGCTAGAGCGTTCAGGTTTTGAGAAAATGATGGGTAAAACAGTGCCGCGGCTCACGAACTGTTTATTTTTTTTGGTTAAATTAACCAAAACATGCATGTGTTATAGTGATACATAACGTGTGCCCGTTATGTATCACTATAACGCGTGTGTGTTTTGGAATCCTATCCTACATGTTAATTGACATGGCAGGGTCGGAGTCTGCCATGCCTAGTTCTAAGTAATGCACGCGCATTTTTAATTTACACAATTCTAGTGCATTTTGTGAATGCATGATTGCACCTAAATGGTCCCTCAATTTCGTGCGAGGGCCCATATATTTATGCTGCTACAGAATTCATCGTATCCCTGTTGGAATCTTCCTTATGCATTTATGCTGCCACCAAAATTGTGGGTTCTATTTATATATATTTCTGTTGCTGCAAAATTCGTTGATCCCTGTGATCTATGCCTGGTTGTATTTCTCTGATGTATGTATTTGCTACATTGGGATCGCATTTAATTTATGATACTGTATCGAATCGCATTTCCATTTTGTTGCGGTATGGAATTGTATTTACCCTCCAAAAACACCATTCATCTCTGCTTTGGGATTGCAGTAATCTCTTTGTTATGTCAGAGTTGATTCAACACTGAGCTCTATTTAGGGTATGAAAATTATGCCAGCATGGGTAGTTGTGATAATAATTGTGTTTAATTCAACCTGTATGTTATTTATTTTATCCCTGTGGTATTTGGGGATAGTGTTCATCAGTACATAATTTTAAAAGCTACGCGGTGATAATAATTGTATTTATTATTTGGATGTTATTTATTTTATCCATGTTGTATTTGGGGACATGAAACCCAAACTTTTAAACACCTGGATATTCCATAGAGCATAGAAGGTCAAGTCTAGAGTATAGGCTTGGGCCAGAAGAGAACAACCCTACAACCAGTAAGATGATAGAACACGAGATGTGTTCAGGTAGGAGCACTACCTCATGGATTGCAGGAGCACTGCAATACCCACTAATGTTGTGAGTGTTTGGTTCTAGGCATGTTCTAGGTTATCGATACTTAAAACTCCCTATCCTACTTGTGGATCATCGTGCCCAACTCGGGGTGGGATTCAGACAGACTAAGTAGAAGCCGTCGAAGAGCCTACAGTTGGGTGGAGCTTTTCATTTCCCAAAATAGTTCCCCTTAATAAATATTTATGAATGATAATCAAATAGACATCTTATGTGTTTAATGGAAAAGCATCTAGATTTTTAGAGCATAAAGTTAGAATTAGTAGCACTAATGAATGTTACAAGTGTGATGAAGCCAGGTAGAAGAAGGCAGGGAGGAAACTTTCATTTAGATCTACCAAACTGGTAAGAAAAGTATGCTTTGTAAAGTTATTGTAATCTTTGATATACATTGTACCATAAATCTACTAAAAAGGAAGTGATAAGATTACTCAAGTATTCTATCTCTAATAGTATTCTGGTAATGTAAGTGAAGAGTATTTTCTCATGTTTACTTTTATATGTATCTATGCAAAGTTGATTGGTAGATAGTCAATGGAAAAAGACTCTTACATTTAGTTTGTATGAAATTTGGATAAGAGAATTCGATATGGTACTAACCTTATAGGTGAATATACATATGCTTTATGGTTTCACTATTTCGTTATCTATATGATGTATTTGCATTCAGGATGTATTAGAACTTATGTCTAATGTATGAGCATATATTGTGGGTGCAATAGAAGGATGAATGAGCTTTTGTAAAGTAACATGGTGCACTTGCATGTTCTCTATGTTCAATGTTTAAATATTATGCGAATAAAGAGTAAGACACTATCCCGCATTGAAAGAATTAATTAATAGCAAGGACGGTTACAATGGTTACATAGAAAGGTCTCTTACAATAAGTTTGCATCAATGTTGATATATGTAAAAGAATGTGTGAAAAAGGACATGTTGAACAATCATGATTGTATTCATTTTGTGAATGATGTAAAGGAGGACAGTTAATATAGCATATAGCTAAATCCTCTTGATCTATAATTGCACCTTTCGATATAATATGTTGTTGATATAATGTTTAATGGGTGTAGGAGAAAAACTATGACATGTTATCATGTTGATAGATAAGTGTTTATCTTTGTCTACATTTGACCTATGGTGAGATTAATCGTACATTTGCATGTTTCTAATTTTTAGATAAATTTTGTTAAGAAAATGTATGTTAAGAGGATGTGACATTTGGAAAGGCTTTTCAATATTGCTTCTTTAATTGACGGTTGTCATGTGCAATTTCCATGCCACAATAATGAGATTAATGTTACTCCTACATACTAAATCAAAGAGATCAATTCTAAAAGAAAGGATACTTACCAAGTATGTTAAATAAAAACAAAAATTTCACCCCATTTCCTCTAGAACGTGACAAGGAATTTGGGTGTGTTACATTGATGTTTCTTTACGATTATAATTTCACTTAACTATGTTGTAGTTTTATTGTTTTAACAATTATGGACTACAATACACAAATAAATATGAAAAAGACCTCATGTCATATGTGTATTCGTATAAGGTTAGTTCATTTAAGTTCCAATAAATATTTCTTTTCTTCAAAAAAAAGTATTTTAAATTTGCTTGATTTTATTTACTTACAATACTTAAGTACATTCAATGAATTTCACGTTTTTAATCCCCTGTTTCTATTTTTAGGTTGAATCAATGTCAATGTCCTCCATGCATGCCATGAAGCGAGGTTGTTGAATGCACAGTTGTTTAAAATTATTGTTTACTTAACGATGATTACAAATGTTTGCACATTCAACTCACATTACACGAAAAATAATTACTTTGAATCCTACTTTATATGTTTCACGAGTTTGATTGAAATATTATCCATTTTTACGATGTTTTTGTATATATACGGAGATTAAAACTCTCAAACAATGGGCAATTATTAATTTCTGCAATGCCTTATTCTGTATTCACATTGGCATGCAATAGAATGAATTAACCATTACAACATAGAAATCATCTACTAATTACATTACAATTGTTATCAAGTATAACTCGCAACAACTAAAATAACATAGCCACATTTGTATTTCTATCAATTGAATGTGCATAGAACAAATAAACAACCCTAATACCACAATACCACATTCCATCCTAACATGTTCCAATTTTTTTATGGTTGGAATCATATTCAAAATAATAGATTCACAACCAAAATGTGACCTTGAATCAACACCAATATTACTAATGACAGCATTTAACATCAGTACATTTATGGTACATTCCATTGTCAACATAAACATCAGAGTACAACATTACCCTTGATGAACGTCACATTGTGACAAACTCTTTTATGGATCTCATCTTCACGAAAAAGTATCACATTGATATACAATACAACAATTTAACCACTACAACATTGATTTCATGTACTGATTGTATTTTGATTTGTGTTGAGTATGACCCATAATAACTAAAATTGTATTACCAAACTTTTATTTCTACCAATTAATGTCGCAATCCCACAACAATTGTTCATGCATGTCACAATAATATTATTACTTTCAATATAATATGTTAATTAAATATTATATTCTTATACTTTCAAATTAATTAAAATATAATATTATTAAAACAATCATCATTATATTTAAAATATATTATTATTTTATCGATTGTTGAATTACAATTAATTAATTAATTGTTAATTTTGTATTATTTTAATCTACCTTTATTGTATTATTTTTATTTACTAAAGTGTAATAAAATATTATAGATAAATAATAGTTTTTTCAATATATTATTATGCTATAAATAATTAAATAATTTTTTTATTATTAAAATAATGTAGTAAAAATTTTTTATTCATGTGTCAAATATATAATAATGTAAATAAATATCTTAAATTACATTATAATAGTATATATATCTTCAATATTAATAATGGTTTATTAATATTAATATAATAAATAATTATTTAAAAAACAAATAATTATTTTTTAATATTTTAATGTAACATCATTGTATTAATTTTATTTAGTAAAATATAATAAATATTATAATTAAATAATATTTTTTACCATATATTATTATATTATAAATAATTAAATAAAATTATTTTATTATTTAATTAATATAGTAAAAAACATTATTAATGTGTCAAATATATCATAATAATGTTAGTAAATATATTCTACCTATCTTCAATATTAATAAAGTAATAATTTTTTATTAATTATAATATAGTAAATAATTACATAAATAACAAAAAAAAATTAATATATTATTAATTAGCTCATTAATTAATATTATTATTAACAAAATAGCTATATTAGTTATTAATAATTAATAAACTAATTCATATAACTGTTAACAAATTATTATTTATTTATTTATTTAATAATATCATTAAATATAATTAATTAATTAATTAATAATTAATATTATTAATAAGTAAATAACAATAATAATAAGCATCATAAATACATAGTCATCTCCCATAAGAAATATGTTGGAGAAACATTGAACAGATTTTGCATGACAGAATGTAACCGTCTCTCTACTCCAATGGAACACAAGTTGAAGCTCACATCAAATGAAGGAAAAGAATTTGATGATGCGACCAAGTACTAGAAGCTTGTGGTAAGCCTTATCTACCTTACCACCACTAGACGGAATATTTCATTTGTTGTTGTCATCCTTTCAAGGTTCATGCAAAAACCTTCCGAAGGACACTAGTTTGCTTCCAAAAGTGTTCTAAGATACTTGAAGGGGACTCAAATATTCTAATGTGGATGACTTCAAACTTATTGGCTACTCTGATTTAGACTTTGATGGTGAAAAAGAGACAAGAGTGTCTACTTATGGCTACCTCATGAGTATTGGACCAATAACTATCTCATGGAGATCGAACAAATAGTTAGTTCTAGCATATTTGACAACATAGGCAGAATATGTGGCTACTATGGAAGTACCAAAAGAGATTGTGTGGCTCGAGAAGATACTTGAATATTTGTAGGAGAAACAAGAGAAATCCACTCTCCTATTGATCAATAATAATTCTGCAATCAAGTTGGCCAAGAGTCCCATATTCCATGATCGAACCAAGCACATCAACGTGAAGTACCATATGATCTGGCATCATGTAGAGGCTAAGACAACTCATTTACGACATTGTTCCACAAATGGGAAAATTCCAAACATCTTCACCAAAGTGCATGGAATATAAAAGTTTGAAAAATTTTAAAAATTACTCGAACTCATAAACACCCCTTTGAATTAAGAAGAGGAATGTTAAAAACCTAATAACTTAAATAATTAATAAGAAGACTAATAGTCTCATGTACTCCAATGGATATCTTGTATTAATATGAAACTCAACAATCCCATCTCCATTGTGTAAATAAAGCACATATGCAATAAATCAATCATCGAATTTAGAAGTTACTCTGACTTCAAGTCTAGCTTTGGTGTGATGACCGGCTTCAAAAACAACAAAACCTTTACTTTCTTTATTCCCTTTCAATATCTTCATGTTCACATAATTTTTAAATATTATACATAAATCCATCACTAATGAAACTAGATACTTATTTACTCTGTGTGTGTTCCATTTTTTATTTACTTGTCTTAATATATATCAAAATTTTGAAATAAAAGGCCATTTACTTGTTTTGATATATATCAAAATTTTGAAATAAAAGTTCATTTAGTTATCTTGATATATATCAAAGTTTTAAAATAAAAGGTCATTTCTTCTTGTTATAAGCTTTTACACCTTGCCCTTTAAAAGAACTTATAGGCTACACTATTATATATTGAGATCTACAATGTATATAAAACAAAGAAGTTTTATTAGGTTAAGGATTTCAAAGTTTACACTAAAGCTTAATCATGATTGCATAGTTATACACTTTCATTTAATTTTAAAAATGTATAGTATTGATATTAAAAAGGTTTTAAAATATAATTGTACTATTGTCTACAATTGTACACATTTTAAAGAAATTGTATCATTTATTACTAAACCATGCATTAAAGAAAACATATAAATTAGTTTAAAAAATTGGACTTTCACCTTAATACGAAAATTGTATAAATAAATAAAAATTTATTTTATAATCAAATTTCTTGTAAAAACATCTTGAACCATTCCTCCCAATCAAGATATTAATGTTTCTCCATATATATATTTACATGGCTACAAACTCATCAACGAAAACCATTTGGACTAGCTCTCTAATAATTTACTGAAAATTGTTCTTATTCATCACATAACAAATCCCATATAGAAGAATATAACTGGGCTGCAAAGAAGCTAGTCTTGTTTGCAGCCCATAGTATAAATTGGGAATAATGTAGCTTATGTTTTGTTAAACTATATTAGATCATATTATATAAATAAGTAGGTACTTTTCTTATAAAAGGAACCTCTCATCTAATACAACCTAGGCTTGTTAAGAGAAGGTAATTCTTGTTTTCTAAGATTTTAGGTTTTTCTCGTAATGACCTAGTTTGTTTGGATACTCTTCTTTCACACCTTCACACTCAGTTTGCAGGCCCCATCTTCACTCTCAGGATGCCCACATTCATGTTTCCCTCCATCTTCATGCTTAGGCTGCCCACATTCACGCTTCCCTCCATCACGCTCAGGTTTCCTGCACTCACGCTGCCCTCCATTACACTCAGGCTGCCCACATTCATGATGCCCTCCATATTCATGCTCAAGATTCCCACATTCAAACTGCCCTCCATATTCACGCTCAGGGTGCTCACATTCATGCTTCCCTCCATATTCACGCTCAGGCTGCCTTCTACCACCACGCTCAGCCTCTTTCATGTTGTCCCCATTCATGATCAAGCTGAATTCTACCTTCACACTCAGCCTCCTCCTTTACACTGCCCCCATTCATGCTCAGGATGCCTGCTACCCTTTCTGCTTAGCTTGTGTGCTACCTTCACTCCACCCACTCTCACACAGATAGCTTCTTGTCTGTTGATCCATCCACGCCCAAATCCTATCCTCCTCATGCCCAGTTCCAATAGCTGCGACATTTATCCCATAAGAAAATTTTCAGAACTTTTTTTACAACAAAGGATTAGCCAAGATCAATTGGTATCAGAGTGAGAAGATATGAAGGAAGCAACAAAAGAGCAAGATTTGTAGTAAGTATTTTTTTACATCTTTTTTTTCTTGAGTTTTCATGATCATCAGTAAATATTACACCCTTCTTAGGGTTTCCTACAGGTGATGGTGGATTCACATATATTATGGCCCTAAGCACTCATAGATCTCCACCATAGAGAGGAGAATCACAGATCTTCATGCCCATAGATCTCTCCCTTTAGTAAAGTCTTTATTTCATAAGTTTCCAACTTCCCCCCCAAGTGCATTCCAAAATTTGGCCTCCAATCCTTCATACTGCACACTATGCCTCCTAGACGAGATCCATTGGCCATTGATTCTGATTCAAATGCCTCTAATACAGTCTAGGACAGTCTAGGACCTCGAATATGCTCTCAATGAGTTAATGAGGATGCAACAACAGACCAACCTGAATCCATTCCAGTTAGATACTCGTTTGCAGGTCCCTAAGTTCGATGGACAAACCAATGGAGAAGCGGTGGATTCATGGATACACAACCTTTCTACCTATTTCAGGACCTCCACGGGCCTTACCGAAGAGAGAAATCTATAGATTGCAATGCTACAGTTGGAAGGACTTGCTCAAACTTGGTGGGACAAAGAACAGAAAAAGACCACCTTGGTAATAGATATTGGAACCTCAACAGATGCTTCTTCTTCTCCTTCTCAACCAATCAACACTTGGACTCGCATGTGTGAAGCATTGAGAGATCATTTTTATCCACCTAGGTATCTTCAATCCTTATGGATTCGCTGGAACCAACTTCACCAAATAACTACATAAGGGGTCCAATCCTATATTGAATACTTCTTCAAGCTTCGATTGCTACTCCACATTCCAGATCCCCAAGAGGTATTAATCCTTAAATTTAATTCTGGTTTAATGGTTCAGTTCCGTAGAGAAATTGAGTTATTTGAAAATTCTACATTAGATAAAGCTTTTCAAAGAGAATTGGTAGTCAAAAGGAAGGTATCTCCTTGGGTTCGTACTCCTCAATCCTAGCCCAACCAGAATCCCCCTACTTCACAAACTCCCACACCCAATACTTCATCTCGCTTTCTCTCCACTCGTCCTATCAACCAAAATCCCAATACACCGTGGTGTTCCTTCCACAAAATGAATACCCACAATACTTCAGATTGTCTCATTTTAAAATCTCTCAAGTCTAATAAAAATCTCTTCATAGAAGATAATCCATCCCAACTTGTAAAGGACATTGATGAGATTCCTCTTGAGAATCCTACTGAAGTAGATCCCTCATTGAACTTAATGACATCTGAAGCTTCCAACTCGTCTACCCTGTTAGAAAAATAGGATCGCAGAGCAATAACAATAAATAGAAATGCAAATATAATCACACATACACATTACAAGAGAGACACAGATATATCATGGTTCACCCCAACTTGGGCTACGTCCACACTGAAGTTTCCAGTCCTTATTATTATTCCATCTAGCAAAGTGAAGGGATACAACCTGCAGCAAAACCGCTGCACTTCCTCTTCACAGTCTCACAGTCTCTCTTCTGATCTCATAGATCTTCACAATGCATAAAACCTAATACATCAACCCTAGCCGTGTTACAATGTCTTTCTTTTATAAGGGAAATACAATGGGAAAATACCACGGGATACCCAAAAAACATGGGCCCGAAAACTGGTGGCGAAAACAACCCCAAAAAATTTCCTTGGGGGCTACACCCCCAGACCCCCTAGGGATCGTGCCGGGATCATTACCAAACCTGGGGTATGAACATGGCTGAATAATAATATCTCTGAATCTGAAGATCAGGCTCCACAACCAACAATCTCCCACTTGGATATTGATCACAACAACTCCACCCGCTGCTACACTTGTTGGATTTGGACTTGGAAACTTTCTCCTCTTTACCTTCATGCTAGAAGGCCAACTGAAACCAAGTAGGAACTCAGTTTCTCTCTGGTCACTACTTTTGTGAACATGTCTACAGGATTCTGGCTCGTGTGTATCTTTTCCAGCTTCAATAGTTCATCTTACAGAAGAGAGCGTATGAAATGGTACTTGAGCTGTATATGTTTAGTCCTAGAATGGAATGCTGAGTTCTTTGCAAGATGAATGACACTCTGGCTGCCACTGCACAACCTGATATCCTTCTGCTTCTTACCCAATTCCTCCATAAACCTCTGCAACCAAATCATTTCTTTACTAGCCTCTGTAACAGCAACAAACTCTGCTTCTGTTGTTGAAAGTGCAACAACCTTCTACAGTTTTGAAATCCAACTTACTGATGTTCCACCTACAGTAAACACATACCTTGTGGTGCTCCTCCTACTATCCTTATCACCTACAATATCTGCATCAACATATCCCTGTAGAACAGTGTATGAACCTCCAAAACATAATGCCTTAGTGGTAGTACCTCTCAAATACCTGAGAATCCAATGTACTGCCTTCCAATGTGTTAGATTTTAAGCATTAATTCAATATGCTATAGGATCTTTACTAAGAGAATAACATGTACAGTATATCAATGCATAACAATCATATCAAGCATGCCAAGCATCACAAGAATCAAAAGCACGAGACAATGGACACACATATTTTTCCGTGGGGAAAACCCTAAGGTGAAAAACCCCACAACTTCCTCAGAGATAGATGGAGCAATAGCTCAACCAAAGTACAACTAAAGTACAATAGATAGACTCTACTATGCAGCTGATCCTCCTCCTCCAATGTGTGCCACTTTCCGAGTGAGAGAAGATTGAGATATGAGATGATCAAAATGGAGAATCCCGACTCTCTATTTATACTTGTCCTGACCTGCCTAATTCCTTATGGGGCCGACTTGTCTAACTCAGCCTAATAACCCTAGTTACATATATATCGTGACGACACCCACAACAGGTAGTCTAATAACCCATCGGCAAGTTAATCTACTTGCGACACTTGTCAATACAAATGATGACACTTCCTTATAGAGGAATAACACATCTCTTATAAGGGTACAATAAATATATATATGAAATATATTCCGAAGTTACATATACATCAACAATCCCTCTTAACTAGGAAGGTATTTCTCAACACAGATCATCGGGTACAAGTCTTCTTCTCTGGATCATCGTCATCGAATCATCATCATCGTCACAGCTGCTGCTATCTCATCCAATCTCTGAATCTACTCGTCATAGGAAGTTCTATAGAGCCAATCCTTTTTCATACTGGATGTAGGCCCACCACCTATAGGTCTTCATCATCACTGGTCATATTGTGTAATCCTCAGGACTCATCACGTGCATTTGCAAAACCTCGTAAGAGCATCCCAGGCCTTTTACGAGCACACAGCTCAACCTCTCGAATCTCTCAGGATCTTTTACATGCCACTGCACAACCTGTCCACAACCACATAGTATCAAACTAATACTCCACCATACATCCAACTGATGTATATCATCACATGATCAACCTGATCATCATCATCATCTGTGAGCAAGCCATCAAGTAGGTACACCTCAGGACTGATTACACTGCCTCTGCAAAACCTGCAAGATCTCTCAGGACTGATTACACTGCCTTTGCAAAACCTACAAGAGAATCTCAGGATTGATTATATGCCTCTGCAAAACCTGTATACCAAACTGTCACATCAATGTCTTCAAATCACCATAAAGTCCATCGAGCACAATCCCAGATGCACACACACAACACTTACACTCACCAGCATGGGAGGACCAACCTACTACCATCTGGGAAAGGCTAACAACACTTACATCAACAACCATGGGAGGACCAACCTACCACCATGTCAGAAAGGCACAACACTTACATCAATGACCATGGGAGGACCAACCTACCACCATGTCAGAAAGGCCCAACACTTACATCAACAACCATGAGAGGACCAACCTACTATCATGTCGGAAAGGCTTCGGCACTTATATCTCACCATAGGAGGACTAACCTGCCACTATGTGAGGATGGCCCAGCATTTACATCTCACCATGGGAGGACTAACCTACCACCATGTGAGAATGGCCCAGCCCTTACATCTTACCATGGGAGAACCAACCTACCACCATGTAAGAATGGCTCAGCCCTTACATCCTACCATGGGAGGACTAACCTGCTACCATGCAAGAATGGCTCGGCCCTTACATCCTGCCATGGGAGGACCAACCTACCACCATGCAAGAATGGCCCAGTGTGCATCTGTGTCTCTGAACTTCATCACTGCCCTCTCGAAGGCATCTCGATCTAAAGTACACCAAGTATCCCTCTGAAGTATTCAAACTTCACTCTCGCAAGCGGCTTGGTCAACACATCGGCTATCTGCTCGTTTGTCGCAACATACAGGAGCTTCATAGCTCCCCTCTGCACCATATCCCTAATATAGTGGAACTTGATCTCAATGTGCTTCGACCTATCATGGAACACTGGGCTCTCTGACAACTTCACACAACTCTGGTTGTCGCAATATATACAGGTAGCACTCAACTGGAGATCAAACAAATCATACATTAGCTTCTTAAGCCATACTGCCTCACGACTAGCTGAACAAGCTGCGACATACTCTGCTTCAGCTATACTCAGTGCCACACAGGACTTCTTCCTGTTAAACCAAGAGATCACACCTGATCCCATACTGAAGAAGCACCCCAAAGTGCTCTTCCGATCAATGGCACTGCCTACCCAATCCAAATCAACATAACCCTCCAGGTTAAACTTTTGATTCACCCCATACTTGATCCCATAATCCACTGTACCCTTCAGGTACCTCAGAACATGCTTTGCAGCTATCAAGTGAACATGTCTCGGATTTGTCAGATACTGGCTCAAGGTGTTCACCGCAAAGCAAATGTCTGGCCTTGTATTCGTTAGGTACATCAAGTACCCAATCATTTGACGATACTTCGTAGCATCAACTGGCTCAGAAGAAGCATCACACATAATCTTCAGGTTCGATGCCATAGGTGTGGCCATGGCCTTGCAGTCCATCATCCCAAAGCTCTTTAGGATCTTTACTGCATACTTCCCTTGTCCAAGGAAGATCCCATCTGCACTCTGCCACACCTCCATACCAAGAAAGTAGTTCATCATACCCAAGTCCTTCATCTCAAACTCGGAAGCCAGCTTCCTCTTTGTATCAACAATCAGTCTATCCTCACCTGTCAGAAATAGATCATCCACATACAATAGTAGAATCACTGGATTGCTCTCCTCAACCTTGTAGTAAAGGTTGGAATCCGCTTTACTCTTGGTAAAGCCCAAACGGGATAGGAATCCATCTATCCTACCATACCAGGTCTTGGGTGCCTGTTTCAAACCATACAGGGATTTCTTCAGTTTGCACACATGTGTTCCTCTATCATGTGTCTCAAACCCGAGTGGCTGCTCCACATACACTTCCTCTTTAACTACACCATTCAAGAAGGATGTCTTGAAATCCATTTGGTGTACCTTCCATTTCATTACTGCAGCCAGAGAAAGTACTGATCTAATGGAAGTCTATCTGGCCACAGGAGCAAAAGTCTCTTCATAATCAATTCCTTCTTTCTGGGAGAAGCCACGAGCTACAAACCTAGCTTTGTATTTCTTGATGCTACCATCTGCAGCATGCTTGACCTTATAGATCCACTTGAAACTTACCACAGACTTCCCATCTGGCCTTGGGACCGCATCCCAAACATCATTCTTCATAATAGATTGGTACTCTTCGATCATAGCATCCTTCCACTCTTTCTTTTCTGCAGCTTCCTCATAAATGGAAGGTTTTTTATCCATGATGTCACAGAGTAAAGCAACATAACTAGTATGTGACCTTGTCCTTTTCCTTTCTCTGTGTTCTTCTTCTGGAATGCCAAATCTCTCTGCATCTTGGATGAGCTCTCTAGCCCATGTTGGTTTCCTCTTGTGAGGATTCTTCTCATGAGGTGGATCCACAGGTTCTTGTGGATATTCCATTTCTTGATCTTCTTCAGGAACTACTTCATTCATTGTGGTGTCTTGAGTTCTGGATATTCTGGGTTCTTCATTGTTTACAACAGGTGTCTTTCTCGATTTGTGATAAGCTGAACTTTCATCAAATGTTACATCTCTACTGATGTCAATCTTCTTGAATCCAGGGAAGTAGATTCTATAAGCTTTCGAGCTTTCACTGTAACCCACAAATATACCCTTCTTTCCTGAAGGATCCAACATTGTCCTTTTCTCTTTTGGGATGTGAGTGTATACTGGACAACCAAATATTCTGAGATGGCTCACTTCTAGTTTCTTACCAATCAACACTTCTTCTGGTGTTTTGTTGTCAAGTATCTTATGGGGTGTTCTGTTCTGCACATATACAGCTGTCCTTGCTGCTTCAACCCATAGGTGCATAGGTAAGTCTTGGTCATGAAGTATTGCCCTTGCTGCTTCCATGATTGTTCTATTCTTTCTCTCGGCAACCCCATTCTGCCGTGGATTGTAAGGAGTAGTCAACTCCCTCTTAATCCCTGAATCACTGCATAACTTCTTGAAGTCTCCTGAAGTAAATTCTCCACCATTGTCAAATCTGAAGATCTTGATCTTCAAGTCAGTTTGGTTTTCTATCAAGGCTTTGAATTCCTTGAAATTTTTGAACACTTCATCTTTGTTCTTCAAGAAGTATATCCAAGACTTCCTAGAGAAATCATCAATAAAGGAGACATAGTATACATACCCACTCAGAGAACTGGATGACATGGGACCACATACATCAGAGTGGATAATCTCCAAGATTCTTTTTTCCTTTCTTTCACTGTTTGGAAATGTCTTCTTTGTATTCTTTCCCTTTGCACAACCTTTGCAAATGCCTTCATGCTTTGTCTAGATTTCAGGAAGACCTTCTACCGCTTTGCTTGTAATTGGCAATGCTCTGTAATGCATGTGTGCAAGCCTTCTGTGCCAAAGTTCACTTGGCTCTACAGAATCATGGACCATGGCTTGTTCTGGATGGCCCTTCAATTTGAATAATCCTAACTCTTGCTCTCCAATCACAACTGCATCATCTATAGTCTTACCCTTAGGCCACATTAGGACTTGGCCATCTATAAATGAAACCCTCATGCCTTTTGCATTTAATGTAGATATTGAGAGTAGATTCTTCTTGAGACCTGGAACATAGAGTACATCTTTCATCTTCACAGACTTTCCAGAGTCTAGTGTATAGGAGGCTTCACCACTCCCTTTTATGGGATACTGGTAGTCATCTCCAAGCTTCACCTTGTGGGATGAATCATGTTCAGATCGATTCACAAAGGATTCTTTGAATCCTGTCATATGTTTGGAAGCCCCACTATCTATGAGCCAATCATTACTTCCATGAGTAATGGTTCTGGTGAGAGCAGAAATCAAAACATATTCTTCATCACTTGAAGAATCTTCACTATCTTCTTTAGCCCTCTTCCTGGAGGTTCATCATCCTCTGCAGCATGATCATGATGTCTTCTTTCCAATTTCTTCTTCTTGTGAGTGCCCTCTTTCTTATTCTTAGGGAAATCTTTGGCATCGTGTCCCTTATCATCACATGTATAGCAACGGACATGGGACATATCCCTTCGATGTTTGGGACTACCTCTTTGATTCTGATATTTTCCTTTCTTGCCATGATGGTGAGATTTTTTGTCACCATGTCTTTTGGATTGAGCTATGAGTGCTTGGTATTCACTCCCCATATTCTCTTCTCTGGCTACAATTCGAGCTTCTTCCTGTGAACATTCTTCCCACAGTCTACTGAAAGAGATAAGTTTCTTTCTAGCACAAATTCCTTGGATGAAGGAATCCCGTGACCTAGGGAGGCCATTAAGAGTTGTCATCACCACTTCTCCATTTTCTATATATTCACCCATAGCTTCAACTTGTTCTTTTATCTGGGAGACCCTTGAGAAATATGACTGCATAGTCTCTGCATTATGGATCTTGATATTCTTCAATTGATTCCTCAGGGTCATCTTCCGATTTATGTTCTTGCCTTGAAATAGTTTGGTCAAGGAATCAAACATATCTTTTGGTTTCTTTAGGGATGACACATGAGGGATGAGATGATCTTTAATAGAATCAGCAATGATCCTCTTTGCCTTAACCAAATTCCTCTTATGAAGAGCCTTAGCCTCTTCTCCCTCTGGGATAGGGACCTCTTCACTTATATAAGTATCCAACTCATTCTCTTCAAGCATTAACCCAATCTTGTACTTCCATGCTCGGAAGTTATCATCTCCTTCAAGCTTATCCTCAAGCTTGGTGTGGTGAGACATCTTAAAGAGTACTTCAAATGGAAATAGAAAAGATTTAGGTCTTACCACTTGATTGCTGAAAACTGGATCTGATGCCGGATTAGGGTTTGAGTTTCCCAGAGATCTACACAACCAAAAAACTTGATCCAAAGCTCCAACCTTCTAATTTTCCAAGGAGCTTCCAGCTATGTCTTCAGATTTCAAAAATTCCTATTTTTTAGGAAACCTTAATTTTTAGGGTCAAAACTGAAAGTCATCATAATTGAATTCTTATTGGACAGATAGATTCACCTTGATAAGGAGAGTCAATCCATCATATTACTTTTCCAAAATATATGGACAGAAACCCAAAAACAAGAAGCCCTAGCTTCCGCAACTGCACAGTGTCTTCTTCTCAGGTTAGCTTTGATACCATGTTAGATTTTAAGCATTAATTCAATATGCTATAGGATCTTTAATGAGAGAATAACATGTAAAGTATATCAATGCATAACAATCATATCAAGCACGCCAAGCATCACAAGAATCAAAAGCATGAGACAATGGACACACAGATTTTTCTATGGGGAAAACCCTAAGGTGAAAAACCCCACAACTTCCTTAGAGATAGATGGAGCAATAGCTCAACCAAAGTACAATAGATAGACTCTACTATGAAGCTGATCCTCCTCCTCCAATGTGCGCCACTTTCCGAGTGAGAGAAGAGTGAGATATGAGATGATCAAAATGGAGAATCCTGACTCTCTATTTATACTTATCCTAACCTGCCTAATTCCTTATGGGGATGACTTGTCTAACTCATCCTAATAACCCCAGTTACATATATATCGGGCCGACACCCACATCAGGTAGTCTAATAACCCATCGGCAAGTTAATCTACTTGCGACACTTGTCAATACAAATGACAACACTTCCTTATAGAGGAATAACACATCTCTTATAAGGGTACAATAAATATATATATGAAATACATTCTGAAGTTACATATACATCAACACAATGTTCTTTACCTGGATTGTTCATATATCTGCTCACAACTCCCACTGCTTGTGCAATATCTAGTCTTGTGCACACCATGACATACATCAAGCTACCAACTGCTGATTGATAGGGAATCTTGGACATGTAATCTATCTCTTCCTGTGTCTTGGGACACATTTCCTTACTTAGATTGAAATGGCTGGCCAAAGGTGTACTTACTGGTTTTGCATTCTGCATTCTGAACCTCTCCAACACCTTTTGTCTGTACTCACTCTGAGACAATGTCAATTTGCGATTTTTCCTGTCTCTCATTATTCTCATACCAAGGATTTGCTTTGCAGCACCCAAATCCTTCATCAAAAATGAATTATCTAGCTTCCTTTTGAGTACATTTATATCCTGCATGTTAGACCCTGCAACAAGCATGTCATCCACATACAATAACAAGATAATATATATTTCATTGTCTAGCTTCTTGAAATAAACACATCGGTCAAAATGATATCTACTATAACCTTGTTCTATCATAAACCTGTCAAATTTTAAATACCACTGCCTTAGAGCTTGCTTCAAGCCATACAAGCTCTTCTTCAACCTGCATACCAAGTTATCCTTATCTTTGACCTCATACCCTTGTGGTTGCTGCATATATATCTCTTCCTCCAAATCCCCATGGAGAAAAGTTTTTTTTACATCTAATTGTTCAAGATGCAAATCTTCTACCACTACTAGACTTAAAATAGTCCTAATTGAAGTTATCTTAACAACAGGAGAAAATATTTCATCAAAATCCATACATTTCTTCTGTGCAAACCCCTTTACAACAAGTCTGGCTTTGTACCACTTTTTACCTCCTTCTTCTTCCTTCAACCCGTAAATCCATTTGTTCTGCAATGCTCTTTTACCAGTAGGCAATTGAACCAAATCCCAAGTCCGGTTTCCTACCAATGAGTCCATCTCCTCATTCATGCCTTGCACCCACTTCTTTCTAGTTTCCACCTGCATTGCTTCTTCATAACATTTTGGTTCACCAACATCAGTCATCAACAAATAATACATTGAAGGAGAGTATCATTCAAGGAGTCTACTTAACCTGGTAGATCTTCTTGCAGTTGCAGGAGTTTCAGGCACTTGCTGTTGTTCTTGATTTTCTGGCACCTTTGAAACTTCATTTTCTGTAATTTCATCAAGTACTGTGTACTCTGTGTTTTCCTTTTCCTATTTCTTTCTCTACAACTGATCTTTATACATGACCTTTTCATTGAATATGACATCTCTACTTCTAATGATTTTTTGATTTTCATAATCCCATAAACAATAACCAAAATCATCAACCCCATATCCAATAAAGGTACATTTCTTGGATTTAGCTTCAAGCTTTGTTCTATTTTCTTTATCAATATGGACAAATTCTTCACAACCAAACGTTCTCAAAAATGAGTAGTTTACGTTTTTATCTTCCCATGCCTCCTCTGGAATACCACCATCCAAAGCACTTGAAGGTCCTCTATTTATTACATAAACAACAGTATTTACAACATCCACCCAAAACTGTAAGGGCAACCCTGCATGCAGTCTCATACACCTTGCACACTCCATGATCGTTATGTTCATCCTTTCTGACACACCATTTTCTTGTGGTGTTCCTAGGATTGTCTTCTCTCTACGAATCCCATGGTATGAACAGTAACTATCAAACTCCTTGCCGCAGTACTCAGCTTCATTATCAAATCTGAGACATTTCAACCTTTTTCCTGTCTCATTCTCAACCAAAGCTTTCCACTTCTTAAAAGTAGCAAACACATCAGATTTCTATCTAATGTAATAAACCCAAGGTTTCCTAGTTACATCATCAATAAATATAACATAATAATGAGAGCCACCAAGAGATTGTACCTGAGCTAGTCCCCATACATCTGTATGCATAAGCTCTAACTTTTCATTCTTCTTTTGTATCCCAACCCTAAGAAATCTAACTCTCTTATGTTTTCCATAAACACAGTTTTCATAGAATTCCAAACTTACCTACTTCAAATCTGGCAACAACTTCCTTGAGTGGAGAATCTGCATCCCCTTCTCACTCATGTGGCCAAGCCTATGATGCCACAATGCTGTATATGTTCCTTTGGAAGCTAAAGAGATAGAATGTTCAGTATTATGAGGACATAAATACAACGTACCTACCCTGTCTCCTTTTGCTATCACCATTGATCCTTTAGTGATCTTCCACCACTTTTCTCCAAACATAGATATACATCCGCCATCTCCCAACTGCCCTGTTGAGATCAGATTTATTTTCATAGAAAGAATATGCCTAACATCTTTCAACAGCCAATCAGTTCCATTCTTAACTTTTATCCATACCTTACCCATTCCAATAATTTTACATGGCTCATCACCACCCAATAAAACATGTCCAAAATCGCCTGGAACATAATCATGGAAATATTTCCTATGGGGTGTAGCATGACATGAAGCCCCTGAATCTACTACCCAATAATCACTTGTATTATCTAATGAAAGAATCAAAGCATCTTGTAACACATCACCTACTACATTTGCTTCCTAGGTAGTTTCCTTCTGTGCATCTCCTTTCTTCTTTAGTGATCTGCAATCTTTCTTCAGATGTCCTTTCTTTCCATAGTTCCAACACTCTATTTTTCCCAGTATGGACTTGGATCTGCCCTTTTTAGAGTTGTTGTGATTACCTTAGCTCTTTCCTCTCTCTTTTTGTCTTCCCCTTCTCTCCATGGTCAACGCATTACCTGATGTCTCACCTGTGCTTTTTCTTTGCATTTCCTCGCTAAGAATAACACCAATAATATCATCAAATTTCAAGGTGTTTGAACTAGAGACAGAGTTACTTACAGCCATGACCAAGCTATTCCAACTTTCTGGCAATGAACACAAGATTAGAAGATCCCTAACCTCATCATAAAAGTTCACACTTACAGAACTTAGTTGATTTGTAACCGTATTAAACTCACTTAAATGATCAATAACAGATCCACCTTCAAACATCTTCATATTAAATAAATGCTTCATTAGAAATACCTTTTTGGAGGCCGAGGGTTTTTCATACAGCTTACCCAATGCGCTCATCAAACCCTCCGTTGTCGTTTCTTTTGAGATATTAAAAGCCACCGACGAAGCCAGGCTTAGCTGTATTGTTCCTAGAGCCTTTCTGTCAAGAACCTCCCATTCTTCATCCTTCATGGTCACCGACTGCTTTGCTCTTCCTCTCAACAGCAGGAATAGATCCTTCTGGTACAGATAGTCCTCCATTTGCGTCTTTCATAACTGGAAGTTTTGGACGTTAAACTTCTCTACCTTAAACTTTCCTTCTTCCTCCATTGCTCCCACTTGAACCAGAAACCCTAGCTTCCTCCGAGTTTATTTTCCAAATAAACCTTTGGCTTTGATACCAATTGTTAGAAAAACAAGATCGCAGAACAATAACAATAAATAGAAATGCAAATATAATCACACATACACATTACAAGAGAGACACAGATATATCGTGGTTCACCCCAACTTGGGCTACGTCCACACTGAAGTTGCCAGTCCTTATTATTATTCAGTCCAGCAAAGTGAAGGGATACAACCTACAGCACAACCGCTGCACTTCCTCTTCACTGTCTCACAGTCTCTCTTCCGATCTCAGAGATATTTACAATGCATAAAACCTAATACATCAACCCTAGCCATGTTACAATGTCTTTCTTTTATAAGGGAAATGCAATGGGAAAACACCACGGGATACCCAAAAACCATGGGCCTGAAAACTGGTGGTGAAAACAGCCCCAAAATTTTTTCTTGGGGGCCCGTTGGACCCCGGACCCCCTGGAGATCATTTCGGGATCATAACCAAACCTGGGGTATGGACACGACTGAATAATAATATCTCTGAATCTGGAGCTCAGGCTCCACAACCAACATACCCTACCCCTCTTTACTCATAACTGCCAAATCAAAAATTCCTTGGCCTTGCTCATCACGGACAATGGCATCCAGAAAAATTTGGTTTCCCAAGAGCTAGTACAGTGCCTCCATATACCCACTACTCCTCACCATAAACCATATCATCTAGGATGGGTCCAAAATGATGGTCATCGTCTATTGGTTTCTCATCGGTGTTTGGTAACATTTTCCATCGATCAATTTAAAGACTCTATACTTTGTGATGTCTCACCATTAGATTGTGTTGATCTACTTCTCAGCCTCCCTTACCAGGACCAACGAAATGCCATTTATACAGCCAAATCTCACCAGTATAAACTTACCAAGGATGGACACACCTATATCCTTACCGCAGCCACACCCAAACCCCAGGAAATAGAATAAAAACTCCCTCACGTCCATCTGAACCAATGTGTTTCTCTTTGTCTGGTCCACCCCATTCATGTAAACAACACCACTCATACCACCCCAAAATCCATGTCTCCTCTCCTCCAAGAATTTGCAGATATATTCCAACCCCCTACTGGACTCCCCCCCTCTCGCCACATAGACCATTCTATTAACCTCATCCCGGGTGTTGCTTTACCCAATGCACCTACATACCGCCTGGCCCCACAGGAAACATAGGAAATTGAAAAGCAATTAATTGAACTAATCAACTTAGGCCACATTCAACCATAATCTTCTCCTTTTCCTCCCTAGCCTTCGTAATCCCCAAGAAAGGCACCCAAGAAATGTGTCTGGTTACTAATTATCAGGCCCTTAACAAGGCCACGGTGAAGAACCGATACCCCCTACCCCAGATTGAGGAGTTAATTGACACTCTACAAGGTGCTAAATGGTTCACTAAGTTGGATTTGAAAACAAGATACCATCAGGTTCGAATGAACCCCCAAGATGTTTGGAAGACAACATTCAAGACCAAGTTCGGTCTTTTTGAGTGGAAGGTCGTGCCTTTTGGCTTGACTAATGCACCTGCCACCTTCATGAGGCTCATCAATGGTATTTTCAAGAAGCACTTGGGTCACATTGTGATTATCTACTTAGATGACATTCTGATATTAGGTAAGACATGGGACAACCACCTTCAGCATGCTCGTCAAGTTCTCGAAATACTGAGAGAACACAAGTTGCAGGTTAAAGAAAAGAAGTCATATTTTGGCCAGCGCTCAGTTCCTTACTTGGGATTTATTTTCAACTCAGAAGGTATTCAACCTGATCCTTCCCGCATCAAAGCATTGAGACAGTGGCTTACACCTTCTTTGGCCAGGGAGTTAAAAAGCTTTCTCGGTGGCATAAATTTTTATTGTAAGTTTGTTCTACATTTCTCTCAAATTGCTCGTCCTTTGCATAAGCTATCCAATAGAAAATCCATCTTTTCTTGGAATGAAGAAGCTAACAACAACTTTATTCATCTCAAAGAAGCTCTCTATTCTTCCCCAATATTGTGTTTTCTAGACCTCTCTCAACCATTTGAGATTGAGTCAGATGCCTCACAATATGCGATTGACGCAGTCCTTAAACAGGGAGGATACCCTATTGCTTACCACTCAGAAACTCTTTCGGATGCTAAGAGAAACTATAGCACCTATGACAAAGAATTATACATCCTAGTGCAAGCTCTGAGGCAATGGTGCCATTATCTATTGGGAAAGGAGGCTATTCTCCATACCGACGACCATCCACTGATTTTCATTAATTCACACTCCAAGATATAGGAACAAAGGCATCTTAAATGGGAATCCTACATTCAGCAGTTCCATCTAGTTATTAGATACAAGAAGGGAACCTCGAATAAGATGGAATATCTACTCAGCAGGCCTCCCATTCTAGTGCTCCAAATACTAGAAGTGGGATATGCTACTTATGATACAAATCAATATCCTACTGACCGTGACTTTCAAGAAATATGGGATGCATTACAGAACTCTACATTCATCAATCAGACTCCAGTCTTGGACTACACCATCCATGATGGGTGGCTCTATAAATTAAATTTTCTATGTGTCCCACACTCCAACGATCGTCTACTGCTCATTAGAGAAGCTCATGCATCTTCTTTTGAAGGTCACTTTGGTACAACTAATACCATTCACCATCTCCAACGCCATTTCTACTGGCCTTCTCTTCAACCTCAAGTAGAGAGATTCATACGAGCCTGTGCATTATGTTCTCAATCAAAACCATTAAATAGAAATCATGGCTTATATTAGCCACTACCTCTACCTTCCAGGCCCTGGGAGTCAATTTCTATGGATTTCTTAAGTGGACTACCCACCACCCAACAAAAACATGATGCAATTTGGGTGCTAGTTTGTTGTTTTAGCAAAATGACCCTCTTCATTGCTTGCACTAAGACCACCACAGTCTCTCAAACAACTGAATTATATTTCCAACATGTGTGGCCTCATTTTGGCCTACCAAGCAACATCATTTCAGATCGTGACTCGTGCTTCCCGAGTTCCTTTTGGAAAACACTCTGGGCACTAATCGGATGTCAACTTAAATTATCCACAACCTTCCACCCTCAAATGGATGGCCAAAGAAAGGTAGTCAATCATGTGCTGGTCCATGCTCTCTGTACTCATTTCAAATGTAGCAAACAGTAGGATACTTATTTACATATTATTTAACATAGCTACAATAGGGCCACACATTCTGCTACCGATTTTTCTCCTTTTGAAGTCTGTTTAGGCTTCCAACCAACCTCCCCGGTGAATTTTCCACTCACTTTGGACTCTCATGGTACATATCATCAATAGAGGGAACAATACTCAGCTCAAAGGTTTCTGCAACAAATTGCACATCGCCACACTCAGGTAACATAAGCTCTGAAAGATGCTCAAGCACGCGCAAATCAAAGGTATGACAAACATAGGACATCCATTTCCTTTCAGCCCGGAGACTGAGTCTGGTTACATCTAGATAAGAAACGCTTCAAAGGATGACATCATAAACTTACATCCAATTAGATATGGCCCCTACACAATTTTACAAAATATGGGGGACAATGCCTACCGGTTGGACCTCCCTCCACAGGTTGGAATCCACAATGTCATCAATGTCAACCACCTAAAGTTATTTGAGCCTCCTATCTTGGATGAGCCAGTCACCATTACACATCCCGTGGACAATATTCTAGACTTCCATCTTCCTTTGTCCAAAGATACTTTACTTAACATCAAGACCCATTCTACTTGTCACCGGTCTTACACCTCCTACCTACTAACACACGAAGGACAAACTCCAAATCAAGAAAAGTGGATGACAGCTCAGATGATGCAATGTTTTTTTCCTCATCTTCTCATGGAAGCAGGGATGCTTCCAGATCTAAACAGGGAGGAATTGGGCCACAAAGAAGCTAGTATTCTTTGCAACCCATAGTAGAAATTGGGAATAATGTAGCTTATGTTTTGTTAAATTGTATTAGATCATATTATGTAAATAAGTAGGTCCTTTTCTTATAAAAGGAACCTCTCATCTAATACAACCTGGGATTTTAAAGAGAAGGTAATTCTTGTTTTCTAAGATTTTAAGTTTTTCTCTTAATGGCCTAGTATGTTCGATTGCTCTTCTTTCACACCTTCACGCTCAGGCTTCCCACATTCACGCTTCCCTGCATCTTCACGCTCAGGACACCCACATTCACGCTTCCCTCCATCATGCTCAGGCTTCGTGCACTCACGCTGCAGGCTTCCCACATTCACACTGCCCTCCATATTCATGCTCACGCTGCCCACATTCACGTTTCCCTCCATCTTCATGCTCAGGATGCTCACATTCATGCTGCCCTCCATCTTCACGCTCAAGATGCCTTCTACCACCACGGTCATCCTCTTTCACGCTTCCCCCATTCATGATCAAACTGACTTCTACCTTCATGCTCAGCCTCCTCCTTCATGCTGCCCCCATTCATGCTCAGGCTTCCCGCTCCCCTTTCCGCTCATCCTGTGTGCTACCTTCACTCCACCTACTCTCACGCAGCTAGCTTCCTTCATGCTGCTCCATCCACGCCTTGAATCCTCTCCTCCTCATGCCTACTTCCAGCAGCTGTAACATTTCTCCCAAAAGAAAAAGTTCAGATCTCTTTTTACAACAAAGGATTGAAGATCAATAACCATACAACATAATAAAAAATAATTATGATAAATCTAATCATTGTCTCGAACTCACCCTACAAGGATGGAATAAAATTTATATTTATCAATAATACAACAAATCCCTCTAAAGAAGAATAGAACTATATAAACAAGAGCCACATGATGGCATAGTCCTTGTTGTAGAGCAAAGAAAGTAAAGGAGCATGGTCCAGAATGCAATTTTGTAGAATGCAAATGAGTAGTAGAAGAAAGAAAGTGTGCAATGTTTTTTTTCATGCCATCTAGAAATGTTTTTTTTTCCAGAATCTACTTGCTTATCAAGGTATTTGCGATCTATACATGGATGTCCATGGACTAAAAACTTGGAAAAAGAGGAAAAAATGCAAATGACTCCATCTATATCTTCATCGCTATGAGCAGAAGCCCCTTTTAGCATGCATATGCGAGAATCTTGATCTTTAGCAGAAGAACTATTTCTGGGTCTTCTTACTTTGATAGATGGCTTGGTGTAAATGTGAAGTTAAACCAATACACTTTGATAGATGACTTGGTGTAAATGTGGAGTTAAACCAATACCTAAGCTAGCTATGCAAAATTTTGTGCATTTACCTCATTAGAATTGTTGTCAAATTGTCCATAGAGAAAAAATTCTAATAGATAGGCTTTAGTTTCTAAATAAGCATTAGTAGCCAATAATCTTATGAAAGTTAGCATTGGCAGCTATACCAACAAAACTCTATTGAATTTTGTGACATGTGAAAAACAAAAAATGACAATTTCATCATTCAAACTTAAAAGAAACAAATCATTGACCGCACATCTTTGGTTACAGTCATGGATTTGATATGAATATGGAATAGAACCATCAAATGGGTTTACAGGATCTACAACTACATCTGAAAAAATCAACGATGATGCAGGGACTTTATCTACACCATATTCACAATGTCTAGCTGTACCAATATGTGTTCTAATATTTAATATGTCATAGAACCAATTACATTTATCAATATATAATCATGACGATACAGAGAATAAGAATTCCATCAAAGGTTTAATTGAACTTAAATATGCAACAACCAGCTCATTTTAAATCAAAGGTTTAGTAAAAATTATCATAACCATAAACAATGAATAAGAATTGCATCAAATTGCCATTAACAAAATAAATTAGAAACTTTTTATGGTCAATCTATATAGGAAGTTTCAATATAAACATTTACAAAGAAACTATCACTGTATGAAAACCAACTTTATCAACCCAAAAAACACATTTACCATGTCTAATTTCGTCCATCTGTATTCTATTATACAAGTTGTCGTAAAACTAAATACCTTTATCAAATCTAAATCTTTTAGATGTAATTTGAAAAGTATGATGGAGATGCACTTAGCCTTTCACTCATTTACACCTACTTAAAATAAACAAAGAGTTCAGATATATATAGCTTAAGACAAGTTCAACAATAAAAGATGACTTGCTCCACTTTCTTTTATAGTTGGCAAAGGCCATATAGTTGTTGTTGCCGATACACGAGTGGTGCGAGAAGATGATGTAGCAGCAGCTATGCAACTAACACAAATACTACTAGGAAGGTACCACTTTCTGATGTTTGTTGCCCGATTTAAAAATGAGTGTGTAAATGCAGTCAGATGGGCATTATACGGAAATGGAACTATGCATATAACAAAGTAAACATATATCAAAAAATAGACCTGCAATATATGAAGCAACTATATATGTTGATGATTTTGCATTGCAAATTTACCTATAGAAATTAAGTGTGCACACCTTGCAAGTATTCCATAAAACAACTGATAAAAGTCAACAGGAAGTCAATCAAATATACAAGAATTTGCTTTTTCCTACAACTGCTTCAATCTCAAAGATAGGAACCTGTTACTAGTTTTTAACTAGATGAGCTAAGAAAATAAGCAGTATTTGAATATCCTTTATGAAAGAATGAAATTACATTCCAAACTGAAGAGCAATAATTGGTAAAGAACTAATTTTCAAACATTAATTAAGATTCACCGAAAACTAGGCAAAAGTACACAGTGATATATATTTTGTTTCAAGAACTTTCAATCTATGTTCCATTGCAAAAACTTGTGAATAGTAAACTGAAACTATAATTTTTATCTACCTTTAACCTAAATAAATTGAAAACTAGTGACAACTTATCCTATCTACAAAATGCATCAATACAAAGGATAAGGTAGATATCTACATGCAAAGGAGATGGTTAGAGACTACAATCCATCAACTCTGAATCTGTTTTCATCCTGAAGAACATGGTAATGAGCAGCTCTGCTAATTCTCTATAACATTATCAACAAGAATTAATTAATCTTTCAATCCAAGTGTTTTAGACAAGAGAAAAAGTTAATTACAAAAGATATGTACTTGTCATGCAATCAAATGGTAGATATAATACCAATGGTGTTTAGATGTGAACATGACTGCAATAGCTTATCTATAAATACAAGAGTGCATACAATAAAATTACAATTAGTAAAGGACAATCTTGCATAGTACATGGAAATTTAGACACATGTATATAAGAGCAATTATGTCTTTACCTGGTGATGTGTTTGCACTCTTGTTTGTAGCATATCAATTTTGGCCATTGTTTACAAGCACCGTGGTATGGTGATGCTTTTGAACAACCACAGAAGTCACCGGAGATTGGTAACTTGATTCAAGAGATGCAGAGTCCTGAAATCATCACCACGGAATTTGGATCCAATTATATTGGGAGCAATATAAACATACATCTACATAATTTGGTAGCCATCTAATATGTGTTCTAATATTTAAGATGTCATAGAACCAATTACATTTATCAATATATAATCATGACGATACAGAGGATAAGAATTCCATCAAAGGTTTAATTGTACTGAAATCTACAACAACCAGCTCATTTTAAATCAAAGGTTTAATAAAAATTATCATGACCATAAATAATGACTAAGAATTGCATCAAATTGCCATTAACAAAATAAATTAGAAACCTCTTTATGGTCAATTGATATAGGAAGTTTCAATTTCAACATTTACAAAGAAACTATCACTGTATGAAAACCAGCTTTATCAACCCAAAACACACATTCACCATGTCTAATTTCGTCCATATGTATTCTATTATTCAAGTTCTCGTAAAACTGATTTTGAATGGAGAGGATTTGAATTAGAACTAGTTACCTTTATTGAAGCTTAGAACTTAGCTAGAAATGAAAGCTATGGGTTTAGATGCCAATTGAATTTGTCAAAGAAGCTTCAACTAAATTTGTAAAGAGCTTATGGTTAGGTCATTAGCCATATAATTAAATTGCAGATCACATTTTTAAACTCTACCAATAAGAATTTGATTTTTTGTAGAGATAGTGGCAGAATACATTGATTAATCATATTAGCAATGGCATATGTCTATTGTCTTTTTTTTTTGTGCATTATGAAATTTGTTATGTTGTTAATTTTAACATTATTTAGGATTATCCAGTGTTTTATATTTTGACATTTTGCATATATAATCAAATTTGACATACACAACAATCATAAACTGATTTTTCCATTTAAATGGTAAAAGGTCTTGTTTCAATTCTCCCTTCATATATTCAAGAACAGTATGCCCAGCTGCGATTTTTCCTTGGCTTACTCAACTAAATAAGCCGACCAGCTCAATCTTCAATAGCTTTGCCAGCGAAAGACACCGAACTGCCCGAAAAAACTGAGAGAAACCCTGAATCCGCCTTTTCCCGTAGGTCTTGGTCTCGACTGAAAAATAAGACCATTCTGCACCGCTTTGAACAGAAAATTGACATTATTTCGCTAGGTTTGCCCAAAGTTGCTGGATTTTGTGCGAGTTTCGATTTGTTCAATACTATTTTTTTCTCAAAGATTTTGCACTGAAGCCCACTAGAAAAGACCAACAAAACGGTATCCTTATCATAATTAGGGAGTACTTACCAGCTGGAAACGGAAATCATTTGACACTCGTTGGAAAATATACGCTTTGTCAACAATAGAGAAAAACAAGATGTTTGCAATGCTTGTACGGATGGCCTTTGGAAGATCATTCAATGTTTTTTCTTGCGGCAAGCCCTCAGTTCTGAATTTCAGGCATAAATGTGCTAACATTTGCTCTTGCAATTGCAAGACCACGATTTTTATAGTCCAAACACAATAGCTCTTCTTTCTCCGTGGGAGAAAATCTAAATCCAAGGGGCAACTCACTAGACATCGGAGCCATTAAAGCTTATTCTCACACCCTACAAAAATGCAAAAGCAAATGCTACAAGGTAAGAAGATATGGGTGTTTCAGCTAAATATATCAATACTTCGGTGCATTTACAAAAAAATGCTGCAAAAACACTAAACAAATCAAGGAAACAAACACTGATCGAAACAAGTGAAACAATGAAATTTTGTTAAAATGCATGAAATGACGAAATAACGAAATAACTTGCCAAAATCAGCTAAAGTCGCCGAGAAGGAACGTCCGCCAGGATTTAAATATGCAAGTACGCAGTCGTTCAAGGATCGAAAAAGACTCTTACTATACATTCCCGTCGAAGTGCTATCCTCTGGCTCCGTATAGAGGAATGCTGCTGGTTGGCACAAAATGAAGGAAATATGTCGCTTGCCGTTAAGCAGAGGAACGCTTGTTGGACATGGCCATCCAACATACAGAATTTATTTACTGTGAGAGGCAGACGAGGTAAAATTAAGGCAACCTGGAGCTATATAGAATGAATACAGTAAACAACAATTATGGAGAATAACCTACCTCTGAAACCAAAACAGCATCTGGCAAAGCTCGATACCTCTTTAGAGAATGCACAAGTGTTACATGGTATTAATGCATACCGTTTAGTGGCAATATGCCAGCGGCTTATGTTACCTTCCTTAACTATGTTGTGTCATGTATGCAGTATTCTGACAAGGTACTTGAGTTGAGTAATGACAGCAGATCATTTGACAACTTTTACAGTATTTTTTATTTTTTTCTTAATTTTTTTAATACTCATCAATGAAAAAACTGATCACTTCAATATCTCTAATCCAATAAAAACTCAACAAAAATTTTCAAAAAATAAATTATAAATACAAATTTAAACTTGACTTTGATTTAACTTTAGAAAAAAAGAAATATCTACCTTAACTAATACACAAACATGGAACATATAATCTCTACCTATAATGGAGACTAATAATTGTGGCAAATCCCATTTTGCATACACCTTCTAATAATATAACAAATCCCCCTCAAGAAAAGTACTTAACAAAAGTAATTGTGACCAATCACGTCACTCTCTTTGGCTCACACTTAGAAGTTATACCTACCAATAATATGAAAAACCCCTTAGAGAAGAACACAACCAATGCAAATAATAGAAAGTAATTGTTACAAATTATGAGTTAGTACATACTATCATTGATGTGGTTATTAGTGGTTAATGGAATGCAAGCCAAATAAACACGGGTTATGTTTAAGGTTGCTAAGGAATTTAAGTATGATTATTGTGAAAGTTTGAAGTTAATTATCATAAATTTTCAAAAAAAATATTAATTAAATATTGTTATCAATATATTGTTTATGATAAATGTGACATGGAAAAGTGAAAGAAATTAAATTTGATTATTGTCATTTTTATGTTTATTAATATAAGAAAGTTAAATGTGATTATTGCCATCTTTATTATCAATATAAGGAAGTTAAATATTACTATTATGATTGTGAAAAGTTGAAGTTAATTAGATCATAAATGTTTAAAGAACGAATGCTAATTATACTTGCATTATATTTTTGGTTTTTGTAAGTTCGATCAAACATTATTTTATTGTAGAAACATAAAATACATAGGTTTATGTGGTTGGCCTTCTACTTGCGAAACAACCCTAAAATGTTAGTTTTTCATTGGTTTTCCATGATAAACTAGGTTTATTTGGTTGGCCTTCTACTTGCGAAACAATCCTCAAATGTTAGTTTTTCATTGGTTCTCCATGATAAACTAGAATCAAAATAGTTAACTAAGTTGCAAAAGTCATTGTTCAAAAATTTAAATAACTACTGCCTTGAATGACTGGTAACATGGTAAAGATACTTAAAAGGTTTATAATCTAAATATTTATTTAACAAGCTAATCATCTAAAATAGAAACAGTTGTAAACTCTTATGATGGAGTAGTATTGGATTGACCAAGGGAATTTTTCGGGAGCTAAATGAACTAATTTTGGTTTCCCTAGAGCCTTCTCTTTGAAGACCATGCATGTTGTGGCTTTGGCTAAAACATTTTTTTTGGCCCCAAGCCTAGCAATTTCCCTGATCATTATTTGTTGTCCATCGAGTCCATTTTACCTATGTGCTCGTGCAATTTCTCCAAATGTAACATGATTTTGTGCTTCTCTACACCATTGTCCATCAAGGCTTTCCCCAGCAAGGTTTTAAGTGCCAATACAATGTGATTGCTTTCATATATTTCATCTCCCATGTACGAGTAGCTCTAGCATGAGGGGTGATGTTTTGAAATTCTTCTAGAATGTCCTTTAAATAAATAACTTGTTTCCTCCATGCCACGCAAGTTTCCCAACAACATATTGCTTATTGGATAGGAAGAGGAATGTTGTCCTACTACGAAGATCTTGTTTCTCCTATTTCTTAGAGGACTTCAAGTATGTGGGTTTGTCACATCCCCCTTTACTAGCGTCGTCAATGCATGCAGGGAGTCATTTAACAACAAACCAAAGCTTCCTACTAGAGATCAAGATAACAAATAAAGAGATCATGAATCGTTCATCTCCTGTGTTGTCAACATGACCTGAATAGGGAAAGGAAATTTCCCTCAGTCTTACATAATTCCCAAAGGTGGTTAGTTAGTTGTTTCCTCTTGTTTGCAAGAAGAACATGACTAAATTATCGGCTATGATTCCCCCAACTACCTCTTTATTAATGATCCATAATTTTCTCAAAGTGTAGAAACCTTGGCCAATTGTACTAATTCTTACATTTGCAACCATTAAGTGTTTGGTAATTTTTTTGTAAAAAATTTCAAATTTCTAAGGACTTTATATAGTTTTTGGAAGCTTTGAAAAAAAAGCAAGTTAGCAAATCTTGTTTTGGAAAAAAGGTTCTAAAAATAGCCCATGGGATAAATTCCCCTCTAAAATACTTACAAACAAAAGAGGATCATTAAGTCCATTGGTGAGTGGTTACACGGGACATGTGGTTCCCTGTACTGGAGCGTCCCCTTAGCCTCCACGTAACAGGTGAGTGAAACCATGTGTCATTACAGCAAGACACTCACATGGACTATGCTAAGCCACTTTGCCCATCCCTATCACCAAATACAAGTGACTTACTCTCATTATATTAATAAAAGTAAATAAATTTTTAAATATAAAGAATCAACTGAAATTTTATAAATATTTTAACATTTCTAAAAATAATTAAACATTTATTTTTTTAATTTTAAAAATTAATATTGTCTCATAAATTATTTTAATTCCATATTTATCATATAAAATAATTTATACACCATATGTAATAATTTATACACCATATGTAACTTAAAAATTAAGATAGTTATAACATCATATAAACAACAATGAGAAATCAAAATTTTAATTTTAAAAATTAATATTGTCTTATAAATTATTTTAATTCGATATTTATCATATAAAATAATTTATACACCATATGTAATAATTTATACACCACATGCAACTTAAAAATTAAGATAGTTATAACATCATATAAACAACAATTAGAAATCAAAACAATCCATTCATCATACTTCTCAATCTAAATTAACAATGAGAAATCAAACATACGTCTCATCAATTTCTTTCAAACCTCACAATAAATTGTTTATTCTTGATCAATTTGTTTCCATATAAAAACTGAGAGAAATAGTAAATCACAATATTTAGTCTCTATTACACCATAATCTTTGTACCTAATGTGATATTGTTAGCTTTAAGCGTTGAACAACTCTGATCTTCATATATTGACTTTCTTATCTGAGCTTGCTTAAGCGATATCCCCAGTTAGGTTAACTGAATCCAGAGGAAAGTAACGGTTCCGTATAAATTTAACATCACCAACCCAAAACAGATACAATGGGTAAGAAAAACCAGTGGACGTTGCTTGACCATGATAATGTCTTTAAATTACCAGTGGACGCTGCTCGACCACGATAATGTGTCTATAAATTATCAGTGGACGCTGCTAGGCCACGATATTGTCTATCAATAATTGATTAGGTGACGAGCAATTTCAGTCTCACGGAAGCGGTTATTGAAATCACAGTCTGAACTACTATCCAAAAGAGGAAATAGAATTTAGGTCAGGAAACAGCATTAGCCTTTCAACCCAAACCGATAGTCAGCGATTGTAACTTCCATCTACCAATTCAAAGAAACTGTCCACAAGACGAGCTAGTATTCGATTTATACAATATGGGAACCTCCTCTGTTCTTGGAATCTGATTGTTGATGATCAAATGGCTAAACATCTGGTATTTCTGTTGCTGTGGTCATGGAACTTATTATTGTTACGAGTGGATGGTGATGTTAGCGTTTCAGAAGAAGAATGTTTGGTATATTGTTCAAAAGATTACTATTACTCCACTGGGATATATCATCCAGGGCCAATCACTGCCATGGAAGCTGATATACTAAACTTTGCCCTCAACTTGGAGTATCTGGAGGGCGAGTACTTCACTAGGGCTATATACGGGGAGGGGCCAGACAAGTTTTCCCCAAATCTCTCATGCGGAGGTCCTCCACCCATTGGCTCAGAGTTAGCGAATCTTGATCCTCCAACACGAGACATTGTCCAGCAATTCGGCTTGCAGGAAGTCGGCCATGTTAGGTGATTTGATCCATTCAATAAAATCTGATCAATAATAATCCGTTAAATCATGCAATCATTCTTTCTTTTGGTTTATAGGTCTTACGTTGTATGGTAATGGCGATGAGTGCTGATATGCAATACAGGATCATTCGCGAGACTGTTAAAGAAGCGATCCCACGACCTCTGCTAGATCTCAGAGTGGAAGTATGGGCGAAATTCTTCGATGAAGCCTTAGGATATCGCCTCGCTCCCCCTTTCAATCCTTACGCCAATTCTGTTAACTTTGTTCTCTCTGTGTATTTCCTTCCTTACATGGGTCTTACAGGTTACGTCGGAGCGAATCCAAATTTGACCTCACCCACTGCAAAAAGAGTAAACCCTCAACATTGTCACCTATTGATAGAGCCGTTGAAATGACAGCGAGCCCATTATTTGATTGAATATAGCCGTTGCTATCTATATTTATTGTTGTCTTTCTATAACAGAAAGCTTTTGATTCAACCGCTTGCTTGTTTGCCATTTGTCTGCAGCTTGTAGCAGGTCTTCTTGGAGTGGAATCAGGGCAGGACGCAGTGATACGCCACTGGCTATACGAGAGAGGCAATGAGAAGGTGTATCCATACCCAATTACAGTTGCAGAGATGACAGCGAATATATCGATTCTTCGGAACAGTCTGGGAAAGACAGGAATTGTAGACGAAGGAGTAATAGTGCCAAAGGAGCTGGGAGCTGAAGGGAGAGTCAGCGGTAACATTTTATCTGCAGATCCAAACTCTCTGTCATACAGTACAACTCCGAGGGAAATCTTGAGAGTTTTGTATGGCACGGGAAATGAATCCATACCCGGTGGATTTTATCCGCACGCACGGGGCCAATGGACACACTGCCAGAAGCTACCTCCTCCCCCCTCCTCCTCCTGAGTGACATGCGGTATTGGGATGGCCATGTAGTAAACTAAGTTCTAAGAAAAGCCTAAATACTAAATAAGTGCTCTGAGGAAGCCTAAATACTAAAGCCTAAAGCCATGTACTAAACTAAGTTCTAATAAAAGCCTAAATACAACATGCTTTCGAATAAATGCTGCGCCACTCGGAGCAGTCTATGTAATGCTAAACCCTAAATATATATTGCGTGGATGTATGGATTTGAATGAATATGTATGTGGTATTTTCTACTTTTAAATTATTTTTTTTCAGTGGTTCTCTCGAGCAAATCTCTCTATTTTGGAGCCTGTAATAATTCTTGAAGTTATATATGACTCTATTTTGGAACCTGTAATAAAGGTGATGTTTTGGGTAGATTATTTTAATAGTAAATTTGTGTAGTTTGTTGTTTTGTTTGTTGGGTCAAGTATTAAAATTAGGTTATCATTTTAATTGGTACAATCCTATACCCTCGGACATCATCGAAAGGTCTAAATTTAGAGTACTCAGTACCAGCAAAAGGTGACTAGCATGTGATTACCACACAGAGTGCTAGTTTACAAGTTCAAATCCTCAGCTCTTATGTGTATTCTATTTAAATTAATTAGAAGTGAATATATATAGAAGTGGTGGGATGGAAATTTAAAGGATAAAAGAAAATTAAAATATTATAAAGAGGTTGAATTAATCTCAACATAGAAGATTTCTAGTATTTGGAGATTTCCTAAAATGAGATTTGTCATCTTTCTAGGACTATCAATGTTGATGATGAAAAGCAGTTTCTCTTAAATTGCACTAAGTACATCCACATAAGATCTCAATTTCAAAAATTTATTAGAACAATAGTTCTTTTTTTCTTAAGATGTTAAAGATCAAAATTATTAAATATAATCAAAATAAGTTTTGAGATAATAATTATGTAATTTTATTATACCTGCCAAGGCAGATTATATAGCAATCAGTTTGTATTTAATTAGTCTATTAGTTTGCAAATTTTGCTGTTGACAAAAAAATTTATTATTATAGTTTTTAAATGTTTCATAGAAAATAAATATTAAATTAAATATTTAAAAAAATAAAAATTAGTTTTTGAATTTTAAAAATACAAATTCCTAATTTTTTATTGGAGAAAAGCCTTAAAATGACAATTTTTCCCTACCATGAACATTATTTATCAAAAATAAAAAAATAAAATAATTAAATAATTAAAAAGCAAAAACACTGAACATTTGCCATCTGTTGTTTAGACTATTATTAGTATGTCATGGGTAAGTACAATTTACTAAAACTTTACTGGATTCCTGGAACGGGAACCGAGTAATCTCAACATGTTAAACCATTTTAATTTCCCAGCACCCTCCTCGACATCTGTCAACAATTGATGGCCGCTGCAGTTCTTGATTATTGAAACTATTATGATAGGATCGCCCGCGGTGCCGTTGTGGACCGACGATCTCCATCTGCATCCTTTCCGGAAGCTCCAACTCTTGGATTGATGGTGATGGGACATGTGCCACTGTGCTATTTATTAGTCCATGTCAGAGTACGGCTAGCAGAGCTCCCTCGGGAGTCGGGAGGGAGGTGAAGGGTTTTTAAATTAAAGAAAATTTAACGGCAATCAAATTTAAATTTAAATTTAAAATAATTAAACCCCGAAAACCCTAATATCATTGTTTTCTGGAGGTTTTCAGCTTGATTTGACTCATCTTAAGGCAATGCGCACTGACCGACGTAATTATAAGACATTATAATTTAATAATTAATGGTCACCAAGTTGCTGTTATGTATATAACCCGAGCGTGAAGTATATAATTAAAGAACTTAGTACGTCTTGTCAAATAAATGAAAGAATACATAAATCTACATTGGTTAAGCAGTCGTATCATTGCTTTATATATGGAGAAGGTTCAGTCATTGCGGGAGGCAGGACTGTCTCTTCTGTTAATCATACTGGTTATCGTATTGCTCCCTTGGTATTGATGTATTCTTGTGGGTTTTTTGATGGCGCTGCAGCTGGGGAGAGGTGTTAGCGGGGCAGGTGTGGTGCTTCATCTAAACAACTCTTTTCTTATCGGATCCATTTAAATTTGGGTTCTGGAACGAATACTCCAGTAAATTATGTGCACTCTGGCTACTTTTATACTTTGCTCGACACTTACAGGTTTCCTCACTTCTTGTTATGGGTGATTCTTCTTCCATAATATCATGGGCTCTGGGTTCTTCCCCTCTTAATGTGTTGATCCTTACAAAATGGTTGGCTGTTGTCACGAAATACATCAGTGACTTTCAGCATATTCACTTTGCCCATGTTTACCGCGAGATAAATATGGAGGCAGACATCCTTTCCAAGAGGGCATTGGACTCACCCTCTGGCATTATCTTGTGGGAGGAATGGCATGAGGACCTTCTTTTCTCTCGGGGCTCGGTTAATCTACTTTGGATCTCACTCTTTTGGTTCGGACTTGAGGACTGATTTGATATATTTTCTCTCATGTTTATATGCGGCTATATATTGTGCAGGTTCATAGTCACTATCTCCAACTTCTTGTTGGATTTTTGATCTGGATGGTTTATGTGGCTCTATTTTTTTTATATTTGACACTTGTGTCCAGGCCTCTCGTTTTTTTGGACCTTATATTGGACTTATATTTCATGTATTTATGTTTTGGCATTTTGATACTATGCCTTTGAGGATTGTTAGCTTTTGGTCATACAGTGACCTGATATACTGATTCTATTTACTATTTCGCGGTATTAATAATAAGATATATTTTATGTGAAAAAAAAAAAAAATACATCAACAACAACAACACCACCACCACCTCGGTGGCTGAGTGGTTGCCATTACCAGTAAACAAATGGGACCGCTGTTTAAGTGGCAAACCGAGAGCCATTCAACGGTGACGGTTCCGTTCTTACATCCAACGTATTCCCGTACTAAAACGCTTAAGCCTTCCTTCCCTCGGTGCATAATTACAAGCAACTACAAACAATTCGCTTTTGATTTTTTTGTACTATGGATCGAAATTATTTTGAATTATCTAAGTAGTAATGGATATTTTCACGGTAAATAGTATCTTTTAATTAAAAGTGAAATATGTTTTTATTATTAAACTTTTGTAAATTATGTTGCTTTGTATATTAAATATTTTTTTATTTTTCAATTTGAAATTTATATTTTAATTTAAGTTTAATTTTTTTTATATATTTTAATTTAAGTTAAAAACAATTTTATATTTTACTTAAAGTATTAGTTTTATAATTTAATTAGATTTTAGAATTATTAATATTTTATGCTTATTAATAGTTTTTAATTTTTCAATTTATCTTCACAATTTTATTGAAATTTTATTAGGTAAATGATCCAATTACTTTTCATAATAAAAATAAATATTGATATATTTTATTGTTTTTAGTTATTATATATAGAATAATAAAATTAAGGTATACAATATAGTTTAAAATTATACTAAAATGTATTAGAATTATTTAGTAAATATTTAAAAATGGTTGATATAAAAAAAAAGTGTTGCGAAGTTTGTTAATCCAATTTTAAATATACATTTATATATATTTTTGTTATTTAGTGACAAAATAATAATTATTACAATACATAAAAAAAATTTGATGTGTTGTAATAGTTTTCAATGTTTGATTAAGTGATATTAGATAGCGTTTTTTTCTACTTCACTTATACTCTAGAGTGTTATGGTTAGAGCTAATATACCATCATCAATACTTTATCAATTATTGCTAACACTTACATTTCTCCAAATATATTTCAACTTTTAAAGGCATGAAGTAAGACATGTCACTTCTCTTTTGCTTTCAAACTATACACAAGTAATACATTGTTAAAACGCTGCATAATTATTTTAATTTTTAATTGTATGTACTACTATTGCATTAAAATATTTTTAAGAGGCAGATATTTTTTCTACTTCACTTATACTCTAGAGTGTTATGGTTAGAGCTAATATACCATCATCAATACTTTATCAATTATTGCTAACACTTACATTTCTCCAAATATATTTCAACTTTTAAAGGCGTGAAGTAAGACATGTCACTTTTCTTTTACTTTCAAACTATACACAAGTAATACATTGTTAAAATGCTGCATAATTATTTTAATTTTTAATTGTATGTACTACTATTGTATTAAAATATTTTTAAGAGGCAGATATTTTTCTACTTCACTTATACTCTAGAGTGTTATGGTTAGAGCTAATATACCATCATCAATACTTTATCAATTATTGCTAACACTTACATTTCTCCAAATATATTCCAATTTTTAAAGGCGTGAAGTAAGACATGTCACTTTTCTTTTGTTTTCAAACTATACACAAGTAATACATTGTTAAAATGCTGCATAATTATTTTAATTTTTAAATGTATGTATTGCTATTGCATTAAAATATTTACAAGATGCAAGTATAGCAACTTTGCAGTTAATTTAGCTTGTTTATATTTGAAGTAGAAATAAAAATATTATATTTATTTTAATTTTAATAATTTGAAAATTTTGGAAAGTAATGGAATTATGAAATTTTATATATGTATTTTATATTATTGAAAATGGTTAATTTAAAAGAAAAGTTATTTTCAAAATTTTTAATATATATTTTGAAAATTTTCAAATTTATTTTAATAACCATTTTTACTATAAAATATATAAAAATTAATTATTATTTTAACAATATTCATATATAATCATAAAAACATAACATTCATTTACACCATTGGGGATTTGCTATGAAATCAAGAATATTTTACCATTTTGAGAGAGTATATTGTCATTTTAAGGGAAAATTATAAATTAAGGAAGACATTTTTATTTGTATTTGTGGTTGAATTATTTATAATTTTTTAATAACATTATGCATTATTTTTGTTTTATATTAAGTTTCGAATCTACCACCACCTTACGTGAGTCTGCTTTTGATCTGACTCTACCTTAGGTTCCTTACTGACTTACAGAGTAAGTCCAGCTTTGTCTTAACATAGTTCGGAGGCAAGTCAATTAGTAAATGCCCAATAAATTACATAGTAAGTCCACTCCCTTTGATGCAAGAGGAATCATGTTAGCGAAAAAAGTAGGGCTTATAGCCAGTGTATTGAGATAGAGGGTTGTTTTTAGCAAAGGGGGGGATTCCCACATAAAGTAGAAGGGACTATAGCTTTTGTTCCCACGTGCCTGAGTGAGTGAGGTTTTAAGTTTACTCCTGGATTATGTATTATTTTTGTTTTATATTGAATTATCATATATATCATGGTTACAAATTTACATTTTAAAAAATTAACGAAAAAAATTTGTTCCATATTATTCATTTTATAAAAAAAAAAAAATTCATTTTCATAAACAGTTATAAACAAATATATTATAAAAAACATTAAATATAAATATAATAAATTAATTATATATATATATATATATATATATATATATATAATAATTAATGAGTTCTATAAACAAATATATTATAAAAAACATTAAATATAAATATAATAAATTATATATATATATATATATATATAACTAATGAGTTCTATATTTGAATATATGATTTTGTAAAAGAAAACACATTTTAATTAATAGATCCACTCAAAATATTATTTCAAGTTATATTAAATTGTCAAGATAATCTTTTTAATATATCTTTTTTCTAATTTAAAAATTGAATGTTAAGTATGGAATTCTTCATTCAATATTTGTTAGATTATTGAGTTAAGGTGTGGTATCTCTGAACACTCAATTTCACTTCTGACTTACTTTATTACCTAACATTCAATGATGCACTGTTATGAGGAAATGAAGAAGGAGCGGAGCTAGGGTTTTCGGAGCTTTTTGAAGGCGGCAGGATTGACGACGAATCATGGCTGCTTCTATGGGGGGGGCCTCTCAACCCCCCAAGGCTCTTCTCATTCAAAATTTCAGCTAGGTGGGATTCTAATCTCTGTAGATGGATTGGGTGGTGTTGGAAAAAGGGCGGAGGAGATGAGATCTGTAACTCCCTCGGCGAGGAGAAAGCTGGGTCAATGCATACCCAAAGCTTTGAATATCACATCGATGGTAATCAGATCCAGTACACTGAGAGATAAGATTCAAAAGATGCAGGAACATGCTCTTATTGGGAAATTCGTTGGGGTTTTACCCTCTAAGAAATCTCTGATTTGGTGGATTAATTCCACCTCGAAACCTAAAGGCCATTATGATCTTCAATTAGGATCCAAGGGTTTCTTCACGATCACATTCCTAAATCTGGATGATAGAAATAGGGTTCTTGATGGAGGGCCTTATTTTTTTATTATGTTGGCTTGTTTCTCAGGCCGTGGAAAGAAAAGTTCTTCCTGGAAAAAGAAGACATGAAGATCGCCGCAGTTTGGATAAGACTCTATTCTCTTCCAACTAAATATTGGGAAGCTGAAATTTTGGAAGATATCGGGAAAAATCTGAGCACCTTTGTGAAAATCTCAGAATAGACAAAAGCCCATCGATACACGGCTTATGCCTAGATCTGTGTTTACATGGATCTATCGAGGGAGCTTCCTGAAGCTATCAAGTTGATGTGGGAGGATGAGGAATGGGTCCAAACCCTTGATTATGAACAAATCTTGTTTCCGATGCCGCAGATGTCATGAGCATGGCCACTTATTCAGGGATTTCCCTATGAATAACCCCAAACCCTCCCCCAAAAGGCTGAAGTGAGTGAGGATCCGGTTTTTACCAAGGTGCAGACCTGAACGAGGGGTGGGAGGAAACAAGAATCCATGGAAGGAGCCAAGAAGATCATGACTTCTAACTCTTTCGATGCGCTAAAAGAGCTGGAGGAAAATAACTCTGATCCTCCCCCAAGGACAACCAGACAGTCAAAACCAAGAGCTCTTGGTTGAATCCCCCAGTTCTCACTCACAACCATTGGAGGAGACAATATTGGCTGTCATTGGGGGTGTAGCTGATGTGGAAACTGAAGAAATGGACATTGGAGACTTGGATCTAGATGGGATTGAACAAGCGTGTGGAGATTCTGAAAAAGGTTATGTTCCTCAAGAACAAGTGATCCTTCTTAAGGAATCCATTCTAAAATCTAGAGAACCCAAACAGTTGGGGATCAGTCCTGGATCTCAAAAGGAATGTAAGAGAAATCATGAAGAGAGTATCAAGAAGCTGGTTCAGAAGTCTAATCAACAAAGGATTGTAGCTACAGGTCTGAAATTGGTGGAATCTGGCCAATACCCTACTATCAGGGCAGCCCTAGGTCTGTATTTTTTTCCCATTTTTAATGAAGATTGTATCCTGGAATATTAGGGGGCTTAATGGCCAACAAAAATCTAAAACTCTTAGGAAGAAAATTAAGAAGACGGATCCCGCAGTCGTTTTTCTTCAAGAAACAAACTGCACGGTTCTTAAGCTGCAGGAGAAACGTAAAAAGATTCCAAGGAGAAATTGTGAAGTAATGAGGATTGATGCGAAGGGTTTCATTGGAGGGCTAGGCATTCTCTCGGATCCTGACAAAGTTAGCCTCTTGGGTTTTTACGGGAATCAATGCTTCCTTTTAGTTGAGTTCCAGGTTATTGGGTTCGTGGTTTCTGGTATCCTCACTAATGTTTACGGTCCTCACATCTAGGGAGCTAAATCCTCCTTTTTAGACTCTCTTTGTTGTATGGGGGAGATGGTGGTGGGAAAGCATTGGATTGTGGGAGGGGATTTCAACCTTATTTCTTCATTAGAAGATAAGCGAGGGGGAAGGAGATGTTTGGATGAGTATTGTGTTCACTTCAGGGACATTATTAAGCAATTGAAATTGGTAGACGTGATCCTGACTAATGGTCGATTCACTTGGAACAATAAGAGGCAGGGTGACCGCCATATTGCTTCTCCTCTAGACCGTTTCCTGGTTTTAGAATCAGTGATGGAGTCTGGTAGTGAAATTGCTTCCTCCATTCTCCCGGCCCTAGGTTCCGATCATTGGTCCATTGAACTGTGGTGGAGTGGTTTGGGATCACACTTCAAAAAACCCTTTCGCTTTGAGAAATTATGGTTGAGTCACCCGAATTTTAAAGATAAAGTCTCTCAATGGTGGGTGGAGTTGGATACAGGAGAGGGCCAAAGCATGTACAAATTCCAACAAAAATTGAAAGCACTTAAAGCTAAAATCAAGAAGTGGAATAAAGAGGAATTTGGGAACATTTTTGCGGATAAACAAGCCCTTGAGTCTCAGATGGAGGAGATCCAAAAGATGGGCATACTTTCGGGCTATACACCAGAGCTGCAAAGGGAGGAAACCTATTTCCATAATAAGATTTTGGAACGGAAAAAACAAGAGGAATTCTTATGGAAGCATAAGGCGAGAGGGAATTGGCTCCAGGATGGTGAACAAAATACAAAATTCTTCCACCGGTCTGCAATTCAACGTCGTCAACAAAACAAGATTCTTAAGCTCAAGAATAGGGAGGGGGTCAAACTGGAGACCAAGGAGGAGATTGAAGGGGAACTGCATCATTTCTTCTAGGATATCATGACTGAAAATGTTATGGAGAGATGAAGATACATTGAGTTGATAACTCGCAATATCCCTTCCCTAGTGACTTGAGAACAAAATGATCTCCTTCTAAAACCTATTTCTATGTCATAAGTGGAGGAATCCGTTTTTCAAATAGCGTATGGAAAAACCCCAGGTCCTGATGGATTTACCACTAATTTCTTCCATTACTTCTAAGATTTGGTGAAGATGGATGTCTAGAAGATTGTGGAATCCTCAAGATGCTCTAGGAAAATCCTCCCATCTTTTAATGCTACTTTCCTAGCCCTCATCCCCAAGACTACTGGTGTTGATACCCTAGACAAGTTTAGACCTATAGCCCTCTGTAATGTGATCTACAAGATTGTCATGAAATTTATTGCTAATCATTTGAAGCCCATCCTTCCCTTCATAATCTCCCCTGAGCAATCTGGATTTGTGGAAGGTCAACAGATTATGGATGGTATTATCCTGGTCCATCAGGTCCTGCACTCTCTCAAAAAGAAAAAGATTCTTGGGATGATGCTGAAGCTTGACATAGCCAAGGCCTATGATAAATTAAAATGGCAATTCATGGAGGAAATGCTGCATGCTTTTGTTTTTTCTGAAATCTGGATCAGGTGGATCATGAATTTGGTTTCCTCCTCTTTCTCCTCAATTCTTCTCAATGGTGTCCCTACGGGTCTCTTAAAACCCTCCATAGGGATTCGTCAAGGGGACCCCCTCTCCCCTTTCCTCTTTGTTATTATGGTGGAAGGATTGGGGAGAACTATCAAATCTATGCAGGGAAATCATGAGCTTCAGGGGCTCATGATTCACCCCAGAGTGGACTTCCAAACCCACCATCAATTTGTGGATGATACTATGCCCATTGGTCACCCCTCTGTCCAAGAGGCGAGGTCCATCCGCCTTTGTCTCGACAACTTTGGGAAGGCCTCTGGTATTGAAGTTAATGGTCAGAAATCTCAAGTTTTTTTCTTCAATACTCCTAAAATCACCAAGAGAAACATATGCAGGATCTTGGGTTTTTCGGAGAGCTCCCTTCCATCCAAATATCTAGGGGCCCCTCTAGTGGTTTCCTAGGTCCGGCATGGGTCATGGCGGGAACTATGGATAGAATGAGGAAAAGAATTTCAAATTGGACCTTCCACCACCTGAATTTCGCGAGTCATCTAGTTCTTCTTAAATTTGTCTTACAGGCGATGCCAACTTATCTTTTCTCAGCTATGTTGGGCCCCAAAGCTATCCTTAAAGAGCTTCGAAAACTTCAGAAGCATTTTCTATGGATTGGCCCTGGGGATAACAGGAAATGGGCCTTGGTCAAATGGGAAGAGATTTGTTCTCCAAAGAATCAGGGCAGCCTCAATCTTCGGGACCCAGAGCAGGTTAATATTGTCTCTGGAGAAAATACTTGGTGGAGGTGGGTGACCCATAGGGAAGAGCCACAGGACAAGCTTTGGCATTCCAAATATGCGACAGGGTGGGAAAAAGAGGACCTAATCCGTTTTTCAAAAACTAGCACAGGGTCTCAAATTTGGAAATCAACCCACTACAATATTTGAACTCAAAATCCGACGACATCCAATGAGAAGGACTGTGTCGTCGGATTTCACCTTCAAAATTATGAAATTTGATGATTTTTTTTTAAATGAGAGAAGTACCTATCGGATATCTAATGCCTCTTGGATATCCGACGAGGTCCCTGGCATAGTGACCAATTTAGTCGGATATCTAACCCAATATTAAGCCGGTGGGTTTCGGATATCCGACGATATATTATGGTCCTAGCCTGTCGGATATCAGATAGCATATGATGCCCTAGCATGTCGCATATCCGACATCTACTTTCCAACGCTAACTAAGTTCAATACGTCGGATATCCAATGGACTGTTAATTTTAAAACCTATAAATTTCAAAACATTCCGACATGTTTGCTATACAAGTGACGGTTTGCGGAAGTTTTTTTATTCGGCGGACTGTTTTTCATTATTTCCATTGTTTTTTTTATTTCACCGAGCGAAGTGTGGAGCTTGATTTTCAAAGATCGATAATCTTCATTCAAGCTCTTTACGAGAAAATGTCAACTAGCAATATTCCTGATCTAGACGAACAAAATCGACAATTGCTTGCTAGATTGTGGGAAGGAGTTGAAAGAAGGGGTGATGGGAAATGTTATTGTCCATGTAGTTAATGCAGGGGCTTTAAGAGGAGAATAATTTTGATCACAACAGCCACAAAACATTGTAGGGAACATGGACACACTGAGGGGGGACATGAATATCATCCATTTGTAAGTTTTGCATTATATATGTTTTTATTTTGATTGCTTTTGTAAATGTATGTATTATTTTAATATTTCTTATATTATTAATTTTTATCTATTGATCATGGTTTCAATAGATGGGGTACTAACATGGACAATAAATATTATTTTAATATTTAATATTTTTTTCTTGTGCAGAAATAACGATAATAGAAATAATAGAAATAACGACTATATTGGTATGTTGTTTCTCTTATATTTTCTCTATAGAAACCGTAGCATCGTTTATCTTACCTTAGTAGACAGTATGGGAAATTTTGAGTTATATTTGAGTAGCTTTGCTCAGTAATTGGGCCATTTTTTATGTCTCTTGGATAGTTTGGATGCACCTATTTGACCAACAGTACAATTGGCCATTGTTCTTTTCATCCCTAAAGTAGTGACTAGACCCTTCTTGTTTCCCCTTTTTATCTAACTATAGAGACCACTCATGAAAAGAGTCATTTTTAACCTGTTATTTTTAGTTTTTCTTGTATTTTTCTCTTCTTGTTTGTATTACACTCAAAGGTAATAATAAAGAGTAGTTGATTGATCTATTTGATTGATTGCATGTTTTGTTTACCAAGAAAAATCAGAGCACCTCACTTCTTTAAATGAAAAAATAAAACATGAAAATTACAGTACTTATTGCATTGTTCATTATATAATATTCTTTATTAACCATACAAAATTTGTTTCATTTTAAATGCATCACAAAAATGTTTCCATTTTGTGTTTTAATTTTTTACATTTTGCGTTTTAATTTCTTATATTAACTTTTATCTATTGGTGGTTTCATGTGATTTTAAAGGAAAGACATCCTAGGACATATCGTCCGGAGGAAGTGCTTCCAGAACAAGTACCATAGGAACATGGAGCTACGAATAATGGAGAACAAGTTAATGATGATATTGAAGAAGATGATCATACTGATAACAGAGTTGAAGATGACATTACAAATACTTTGATCCATGATTCATTTAATGTTAGAATGGATGATGATGATCATGATCATGATCATGAAAATGATGATCATTTTGATGATATTCATGATATACCTCTTCTTGAGAAGGCATACGAACCCCTTTATGAGGGCTCCAAGACAAATCTTCTCTCTGCTATATTGTTGATAATGAACTTGAAGGTTATGAATGGTCTTTCAAACATATCAGTCACGTGGATGTTAAGGTATGTAATATATTCCATCACATAATATATATGATCATCTAATAATTTTATTGTTAATTCATAAGTCAAATTAATATGGATGAAATGTGTTTCATTAATATTATTTCTATATTATATTAACTAGATTTTTATTTCTATTTTTTATAGCATGATAGGTGAATATTTGTTACCACAGTCAAATATTTTACCTCGCACATATCGATATTTATCTGCCATCATGAAATAAATTGGAATGCAATATGAAGGAATTCATGCATGCACCAATGACCATGTTCTATATTATAATTAGCATGAATTTGCAACAGAATGTCCTAAATGTCATATCAGTAGATATCGAATAGATCAAGTAACAAAAAAGGTGCCTCGCAAGGTTCTACATTATATTCCCATTATTCCACGTTTGCAATGACTGTTCAAGTGCAAAAACATAGCTCAGTTTATGGATTACCATGCACGAAATAGAAGTCAATACGACATTATTCAGATGCCTGCAAATGGGTCTGCATTTAGAGATATGGGGGAAAAATGGCCTCACTTTAAAGAAGAACCTCATAATCTTAGGATTTCTTTGGCAGCAGATGGTGTCAATCCATTTGCAGAGATGAGATTCGTTTACTCACTATGGCCTATTTTTGTTATCAACAATAACATTCCTCCATGGTTAACAATAAAGAGGGAGCACATAATGTTGTCGATGATTATTCCAGGTATATTGTGTCTACAGTTTTTTTTTAATGTAGTGGTATCTCATTTTTCGTATTTTGTCGCATAATGTCATATATATATTTAATGTTTTTCTATTGTTCAATTTGGTTTATATATCTAAATGGTACGTCTCATAATTATATTTTTTATATGTTCAAATCAATCAGGTAAGTACCAAGTCAAAGATATGAATGTGTATATCAAACCTCTTATTGACGAGCTACTGAAGTTATGGAATGGAATCACTATGTATGATGTATCTAGACCAATACGACAAAGGCAATTTCAATTCCATGCAATGCTTGTATGGACAATACATGATGCCCCAGGGTTAACCCATTTTTGTTGTATGTAATTATAAGTTCCACTTTATTTGCATTTAATTTTATATTGAACTAGTTAATAGACTACGCACACATGTTTTTCAAAATATAATCCATTCATTTTGTATATAGTTATAATTGACATAGATATTCCATCTCTTTATGTAGGTCTTCAGACAAAGGGGAAATTTGCATGTCCATTTTGTGGTCCTAAGATCAAATATCGTCGTTCAAAAAGCTTAGGAAAAGGAGGTGTTTGATTAGTATAGGCACTTCCTCTGTAAGAATCACAGGTATCGAACTACCGAAAAACATATGTTCAATGGAAAGCAAGAGACTGCATTAAAACCATAGAGAATGACACCTCACCTATGGAAGTTGCAATATAATTGAAATCGTCAAGGTACATATGAATCATTGTATATAAAATGTTATATTGTATTTTTTTTATTGTGTGTTGTTTACTGTAATTGACATTGATTTATGTAATTTCTTTATAAACTACTATTCATGATTGTCGTTCATGTGATCATGAAGAAATTAATGGGCTTCCACGAGGAATGAAAAGTTATCCTAGACATTTTAGTAGGTTTCCCTACTATGAGCACCTACAAATTGCTCATATATTTGATACAATGCATTTCGGAAAGAATGTGACTGAAACATTATGGCGAATATTGGATGGAAGAAGTGAGAAAGAAAAAATTGTCAAAATTTGCAAAGACATTCAAGATAGAAACCATGCAATGAAAGACGTCATTCAATTTCATAGCAACGGAGAGCAAATTAATATAAACTCACTTCCATGGATGTTAACGGACCAGCAAAGTAATGTTGTCAAAGAAGTCATGCAAAAAATT